>CM060440.1:70124362-70699434 GCA_030545235.1 Helianthus tuberosus
AAACCACACTTTTGAAATTCGATGACATAAACGTATGCCTTAACTTCCCCGAGGATATGTTTCTTGAAGAGTTGTTCCTTAAGATCTTCTAATTTAGCCCAAAATACTCTTGAAACAAGGTCTGGACGATCTTGTGCAGTTTGACCAACATGTAAATTATCACATATCTCAGGCCACTTAGGATTACACGTCATTGTAAGGAATATATCAGGCATGCCGTCATCTTGAACTAAATTCATCGCATCTAGAAACCGACGTCGCATGTCGCGAGGCCCTCCAATGAAATATGCAGGCAACACAACCCTATTTCCGACTCTGCTTGCATGAACCTCACCAGCATTGACGCAATCCGCAATACCTTGGTACAAGTCGGCCCGTATCTTAGCCTGGTTTCTCTCACAAAACTGTAAGCGTGACGTCTCAATTTTTATGTAAACATCTACCACAAACTGTTGTAGCAGTCTACCACCTAACAAAAGCACGTTTTCAGTAGATCGAATCTGGAACTTGTAACAGTAGTACTCTCGCATAGCCACGGTTGTTCGACCACTACGTGTGTTAGCCTCTGAACGATGAAGATGTTTTAAAAACAAACAGTTAATAAAAATAAAACGCATTACGGTATTGTTATGATCTTGACTTAAAAAGGATAATAAATTGTTGGTACCTTCCATTTCTCCTTCGCCGTTGTCATTGTTACGAACCTCATCGATTGATACTCCATGACGTGGTATATTAGCATGCCAACCCGACTCACCATTAGGAAAAAATAGAGGATACGACAATGGATCGTAACAACTAAAGTACGGCTGAATAGTTTGGCTATATTCAGACCTACCGTACACAACAATACTTCGTTTATACGAAGTGATATTATCATTACCTTCAACCCAAATACCAGCAACCTATATAATCACGAACTATAAGTAAATAAAATAAGCAATACTGTTAAATAATTGTAATTAATATAATTTTTTATATACCTCCAATGTCGTTGGTCGGTTGTAAACCCTTTGGTCAAGTTCAACCGAAGTATTCAAAGTGACTCTATAGTTGTCCAGAGGTCCTAGTTCCGCAAGTCTTCGAAATGTATCGACATATGGGTTTGTAGAAAGAACGCGTGTCAAAATCTGAGTAATACATCGATCAAGATTTGGCCATTGGAGTCTGTGATCTAACTCAGTATCAGGATCATAAAAATACAACTGCAAGTACCTAGGGGTTCCATCCCTCGGAACTAATTGGTCGATTTTGTGATATATTCCTTTATGTGCACGAAAAGTATATACACCGTCTCTCATATTGTTCAATGTATCATCCAACGTCACACCCATTGAGGTAAAAGAAAAATTGGTGTTATAAGCACGAATGTTTTGCCTAAATATATTTCCAATTTCATCTTGCGACGTGAAAAGTCGGTACAATTCCTCTGGAATTTCTGAGTTCACTAACACAGTTTTCCCACTCATACAACAAAAGGTATCAAATTCAAATTGAAATAGTTTTGCTCCACAATCAGGACATGCACCCCGTTCTTTTAAAACACGATGCTCTCTAGGTACACGATCGTAAACAAAATTATATGGATCATCTTCTACGTTCTCATCTTAGAAGGAAGGTTGATCAGTTACTTCACAAAATTGGGGTAATAGTGTACGCAGTTGAATTCGAATACCTAAAAAATGTTGTATTTAGTAACTAAGGTTGTAAAAGATGCGTAAAGTCCGATAAACAAATCATTGTTAAATAAATAGAAACCTCGTGATGTCCTAGGCATGACTTCGTCAATTACAGAGGGGAATGTGGTTGTCGGCGTAGCATCATCGGTAAGGGTTTGTGTATCTTGACTATCATTTGAAATACGCATTCCATTATCGTTTCGTGTATTAGAACATCCTTTATTGTACTCCTTCCGTTTTGCAATAGAAACACTTGAGGCGTTCTCATTTGTCATTTGTGTAACTTGAGTAATATTAGTTTGTAAACTTCCTAACGGAGTCCTTTCTGTTGACCTATTACTCATTAAGGATATTGATGAAGCACTTTGGGAGACATCACCACTCCCAAATTTCGATTCTTTGTTATTTTCTTTGCGTGCAGCATAGTATCTTTTGTTATACTCTTTTCGTTTTTCAGCTTTAGTAGATGCACTAGAGCTAGAAGCATGATTACGAAGGTTTGGTTGTCCTTTAGTCATTGTAAATTGATAAAGTGACAAATACCTTGCAAATTAAATAAAAGAGAGTTATCATAGATGATGAAATTCTGAAATCATTACAACATTGAAACACATGACTTAGAGAAAAAAAAAAGACCGAATGATAACATTGAAATACATAATGATAACATTAAAATACATGACTTAAACCGAATATCATGACTTAGAGGAAAAAAAACCAAATCCTTAAAACATTGAAATACATAATGATAACACTAAGTGAAAGCGAAACTAAATACTTGGTGATAACATTAAAATACATGACTTAAAATAGGTGTAACCATTACTTGTAAATCAAGTAATATAACATACTTGTAACAACATATTATAACATTAGACAAAGTAAAGTATACTTCTAAAATAGGAGTGAAACAAAAAGGCAATTAGGACATTACTTTAGTACGAGGGAATCATAAAACAAAACACAAAACAGCAAAAGGGACTTTAATATTCAACAACTAAAGACATAACAACACCAAATGTTTCTAACTTAAACACAGACTTGGAAAACGATCCATAATTTAGATATCTCGTGTCTCGACCATATCTGGTTCGTGCGTAATCGTACTCAACTCCGTAGACTTCAAAATATTAACTGAAATAACAAATAAAATATAACTTTTATTAAATTACATGAGCCATTAAAAACTAATTTTTAGAATGTTCATGTGTAAAGCATAACATACTATCTGGTAGATGAACCAACTTGACACGCGATACATATATGATAGACTTTTGTTGCACGGATCAAATGGTACGTATAACATCGGAAGGCTTCAAGGCGGACAAAAACATTTGTATTGTGTGACCACTGTATATTACGATTTTGGGTTAAAGTTCTTCTAATAATAATATTTTCTTACATATTGTAACGCCCCAAAATCTGAATGTTAATATTTGTCGTGTGTTCCTATATGACACGTCATGAAATAAATAACTAGGCTATTTAACCTAGTTAAGGGTATGGTCAAAAGTATTAAATGATGAAGGTAGTGTTAGTTATGTTTTAAAGGCAAACCCGAGGGGCTAAAGTGGAATAAATGAAAGTTCATTTTACTAATTAAAAGATCAACACACACACACAAACACACATACGTGTGTCTTCGTGAAGCTTCAGGAACTCTCAAGAGCTCCAAACCCTAACTCACTAAAATCACTAAATTGAAGGGTGAATTGAGGCTCAAACTCAAGAAGAAACACGGATTAATGATCACCTTCACGAGGGGATCATAAGGTATGTTTTAAATCTAAGATTGGTGATCATGTGTGAAGTGGGTTATGTTCAAATCCGTGAGTTAGTATGAAATTGATCATGTATAAGGGTTAGAATCATCGTATAGAACACGGGTTACGTATGGTTTGTGTTAATTTGATGATTAGAGGTGAAACCCGTTAGTTAGGGTGAAGATGATGACTAGAATCACCTTCCATGTCCGAGCCTTGTTGAAAGATTGATGTATTATGTGGGTATGATGAATTCTTGTTAGATGAATTAGGAGAAAAATGATGATGATATGTTTGATGTTTATTTGGGAATGATCCATGATGGTTAGTAGTAGGTTTTGATGGGTTATGTATGAGTTTAGAAGATTTATGCATGAATAAGTTGTACGTTATGCTTAAAAGGTAGTACGTACATCAAGTGTATGATAAAATATATATAGTGTCGTCCGTATAGTCGATTATGATGTTACGGGTATATGTTGATAAGTCGATGGTTACATATGGTTAATAGTTAACTTTTGAAAGTCAACAAGTATAAGAAACATGATTTGACTCGTTGTCGTAAAGGTAGGATTATAGGAAGTCGTTTGGTACATGTTATGTTAATATGCGTTATTTGTGATTACATGATGAATTACATGAGTTGGAAAGAATATGAAGTTGATTGTTATGTAGTATGCTTGTTAGAAATGACTAAGGGAAGTTAAGTGTGGATTATGCGATTGGTATGATTGTTAACATGTACAAATGGGTATGCTAACAAGAATGTGGTTTCGATGACATGGAAGTGTAGGGACCATGTCGAGACGGGCTCAAGCATGAGGTGTTAACAGGTCAAGAAGGGGCAAGGATCGGATACGAGCACGGACGCATAAGGTAAGTGATTTCTGTAATCACTTCTTAGTTCGATTAATTAATATGGTGATTTAATTAACTAAACATGATGGTTGAAGACAAATATGTGTCGTAGTCTTTCGTCGTAAAGTATGGGATTAAAGTTGACCAAAATGCCCTTGATGGGTATTTTGGGCAAACGATCTTAAAAGTAGTTTAGAAACAAGCTATTCGATTAGTGTAATGTTTTGGTCAAGTATGAAAGTGAGGAGTATGGTGTTGTAAGCCAGAAATGTTTTAATGCGCAATTACCCTTAACGGGTCAAAATAAGCTTTTGAGCGAAACCGGGTGGAATGAGATGTAAGGTATCCGGGAATGAATATTTTATGACAAATGACCTTGAAATTATCAATTCATATGAAGTTAAGGTCAAACAAACAAGTTATGTGGGTAAATGCATGAACGGGTCAAAATTATGGAAAAGGGTAATAAGCCGAAGGCTTAAAAGTTATAAATTTCGGTAGTCCAAATATTGGATTTTCACTCCATGTGATGGAGAATTAAATTACGATCACGTAGGAAAAAGAATCGGGTAAAACGGATCAAAAATGAGGAAGTTATGCTCGTTTTCGTAAAATCCGAACGTGGAGGGAATATGCAGCAACCAGCTGCAAACTTTCTGGAAAAATAGGGGCTAGGCGTGACGCCAAGGCCTTTGGCGTCACGTGAGGCCCCCCTCAGTTGGCGAAAATTGTTCGTTTGCTCCGTTTTGTCTTGGGAACTCGTTTAAACGCGTTTTAAGTTGCGTATGACTAATTTAACTTATGTTTTATGACCATTAGGGTAAGCGCACATGTAGATAGGTACATATGTATGTTTGTATATCTCTATACACGTATGTAGAAATGTATGGAAGCATGTATGCACCTACGTGGGTATGTTGATAAGTATGTGAGCAAGAATACGCGGATATATGACGGTTTGTATGTGAGTAGGCGTGTATGAGTTATGTATGTTGCAAGTAGGAATGTATGTATGTATAGATGTATAATGTCATGAGCGTACATAATGGTGTAGGTATGTGGATATGTAGATACGTATATAATGATGTAGATGTATTTATAGGTAGGTATGCATGTAGGTTGGCATGTATGTGTGTGAGTATGTATGCAATTAAGTGCGTTTGCATGTGTGTACATATGTATGTATGGAGATATTATGATTGAAGTTTAGGTGTGTATGTAAGTCATTTCAATATGATTAAGTTTTTAGGTTGTTATTCGTGTACCTGGAGGTTTAAGGGTAATGCAGGTACAGTATCGAAGATTCACCGGAAGTGAGGTACTCAGAAGGAATGTTTAATGTAAAGGAATAATGGAACGTAAATATTCCAAGGCTAAGTATCGTTTATATTGATAACATACTAATGTTGTGTATGTGTTTGGTGAGTGCAGGTTGTTCGAGCCGGATTATCATATGTAAAAGGAGCGATCAAAGATCGAGTCACAAGATAGATTGTACGGGAGTGTCGAGTACGTAACTGAGTGAAGCTAGGTTATGATTCCTTATTGTAAACGAGTATAATAAATGTATTTATTGTAAAAGAATTAACCTTAAGAATGAATTTTAAGTGCGTCGAGGTGTTTGTAACAAAAGTAATTTTTATGATACGAATTTCCGCTGCGACTTTTGTCATTTACAAATTAGGGTGTAACAAGTTGGTATCAGAGCCCTGGTTTGAGGGAATCAAGTACGAGAAGGTAAGTACTTGAACTCAAACTTGTGTGCTCTTGAGATAAGAAACCCGTACAATCTAAGACTCGATCAAGATCCAAAGGTAAAATGCTAATGTAAGTATGTACTTATGTATATGTATAAAGAACTGATGGTTTTGTATGTGCAAGGTAAGCATAAGTGTTTGATGAGGGTGATCCATGAATGCAGTTTATGATGAATAACTAAGAATAGTCAAGAGGCAAATAGGCAAATGAGCCCCAGGTACGTGAATTTAATATGTGGGTATATGTAATGGTAAAACTCATTAAGGGAAGGAAAATTTTTAAATGAAAGACAATGATTGTATAGTAATGAAGTACTGAAAGTGATATACGCGCCGAAACCTGAGTCTACGGACATAAGGTGACAATTTCATGAAGGCACGAAACTACTATGTAGATTGTGTACCTGGCCAGTACACGAGAAACGTATGACGTTCGTGAGATCATGATAATTGTTACAGGTATGTCCGGTAGAGTTGGGTAGCAGGCGGGCGTGTGGGTGAAAAGGGAAGTAAGACTCTCGGGAAATTGAGAGTACTATGTAAGAATGAAAAACATGTCTGATAAGAACGAAGAATGTTGAATCCGTAATTAAGTACGGATCAACAAGATATGAATAATGTGTTTGAATCCGGGAGACGGATTCAAGGAAGGAAAAAGGTATGAAGGAAATGTTTGAACCCGAGAGACGGGTTCAAAGAATGAAAAGCGTGAATGCAATGTTTGAATCCGCGAGACGGATTCAACTGATGAAAGGCATAAATGGAATGTTTGAATCCGTAAAACGGATTCAAGGAAAGGAAATGTAGAAATGATATGTCTGAATCTGCGAAACCGATTCAACACATGTAAGTAATGAAAGATGTGAATGATATGATTGAAATCCGTTAGATGGATTCAAATCATAGAAGGAAGAAAAAGTATGAATGATATGTTTGAATCCGTGAGACGGACTCAAATATGAAAGGTATGAATGATATGTTTGCATCCGTGAGACGGATTCAAGGAAGAAAGGCATGAATGTAATGTTTGAATCCGTAAGGCGGATTCAATGAATGAAAAAGCATGAATGATGCATCTAAATCCGTGAGACGGATTTAAAAGTATAAAAAGATGAAATTAATCTGCAAAAGGAGGTGTCGACAGTTTGACCATGATTGAGTCAAACGGGTTATAGAAATAAGTATAAAGTAAAAGGTGATAGTATAATAGATGAAGTTTTGTATAAGTTACGTGTTAGATGTGTTAGTAATTGACTCGTAGAAGTCAGAATGATGACGAGCTGTGACCCGGACAATAACTTGAGTTTGGGCGAAAATGGTAAGTTTGGTAAGAAATATTGAAACGATGTAATAAGATCCTTGCAAGTAAGCAGGAATAGAAGGAAGTACGAGCGGTACTTCAGTTGGCGAAATGATTAATAGAATGAAAGGATTGCATGTAAGAGATAGAATGTGTGGTACGTTATAGTAGGTACGTAGGAAATTGTAGAAGAGTATAGGTGGGTAATCACCTAGTGTAATGAATGTTTGAATGACATATGCTAACCGCCGATGTTGTTGATGATAATGTTAGAATTATTGATGTGATGAAACCAATTGTATTGGTGAAAGGATGTGCACGAGCGGGATCTCATTACAAGGATGAATGAAACCTGGCCTGTACGGCTAGTACTCGAGGAGAAGATGGTCGATCTGGGTTGCGGGTCGTTGTTCTGAGAAATGAAAAAGAGGTTAGTAAAATGTTTAACTCATGTTGGAAAGATATGAACTAGTATGACACATTTATATACGTAAACTAAGTAATGCATGAAGTGAAAGCAATAGTGAGGTGAAATGAACGAAATGATTTAAAGGTAACGTAAAGGTATGCAAGGTACAAGTAACTGTAGAAAACGTAGAATAAGAGTAACGTTAGAGTTAAACACATAGGTGTGAATAAGAAATGGTAGTTTTGTTATGATATCAAAACAAGAGTTAAATATTATACAGTGCTTATAGAGAATGTAATCTTAAGAGATGAAATGAAGGTATTAGATTCGTTATGAACGGATCATAAGGATGTATGTATGATTATAGATTAAAGAAGTGGGTATATTGACCCGTTATTAACCGGTCAAGGAAATAAGAATGATGTGTGAAGTTATAGCATGGAAGGCATGAACTTATTAGAAAGAAGCCAATTATATGAATAGTTTATGAATCGAGAATGTATAGTTATCCATTACTATGATGTATTAGTTAGAGTTAAACATATCTGAGTATATACAAATTTCGATACAAGATCGTATAGTCGATGAAAACATTATGAATGTTCAAATAAACAAATGGGAATGTTAGTAATGGGATGTTGGAATGGTTTCAAGTAAATAAAAAGATATATAATGCCTATGATATACGAATATTAGAATAATGAATGAACCATTAGCTATGAGGACTGTTAGGAATTAACGTTATTAGTGAAAGTGACACTAATAAGAACTCCGGAACGGGTTCTTTAAGAAAGAAGATAGTCGTTGTGATGTGCTAGCGGTAGTGTTGATGGGACATAGAGAAGAATTAATTGGTGTTAAATAGAGGTGAGAAAGGTTTCGGGGACGAAACCTCATTTAAGGGTGGTAGTCTTGTAACGCCCCAAAATCTGAATGTTAATATTTGTCGTGTGTTCCTATATGACACGTCATGAAATAAATAACTAGGCTATTTAACCTAGTTAAGGGTATGGTCAAAAGTATTAAATGATGAAGGTAGTGTTAGTTATGTTTTAAAGGCAAACCCGATGGGCTAAAGTGGAATAAATGAAAGTTCATTTTACTAATTAAAAGATCAACACACACACACAAACACACATACATGTGTGTTCGTGAAGCTTCAGGAGCTCTCAAGAGCTCCAAACCCTAACTCACTAAAATCACCAAATTGAAGGGTGAATCGAGGCTCAAACTCAAGATGAAACACGGATTAATGATCACCTTCATGAGGGGATCATAAGGTATGTTTTATATCTAAGATTGGTGATCATGTGTGAAGTGGGTTATGTTCAAATCCGTGAGTTAGTATGAAATTGATCATGTATAAGGGTTAGAATCATCGTATAGAACACGGGTTACGTATGGTTTGTGTTAATTTGATGATTAGAGGTGAAACCCGTTAGTTAGGGTGAAGATGATGACTAGAATCACCTTCCATGTCCGAGCCTTGTTGAAAGATTGATGTATTATGTGGGTATGATGAATTCTTGTTAGATGAATTAGGAGAAAAATGATGATGATATGTTTGATGTTTATTTGGGAATGATCCATGATGGTTAGTAGTAGGTTTTGATGGGTTATGTATGAGTTTAGAAGATTTATGCATGAATAAGTTGTACGTTATGCTTAAAAGGTAGTACGTACATCAAGTGTATGATAAAATATATATAGTGTCGTCCGTATAGTCGATTATGATGCTACGGGTATATGTTGATAAGTCGATGGTTACATATGGTTAATAGTTAACTTTTGAAAGTCAACAAGTATAAGAAACATGATTTGACTCGTTGTCGTAAAGGTAGGATTATAGGAAGTCGTTTGGTACATGCTATGTTAATATGCGTTATTTGTGATTACATGATGAATTACATGAGTTGGAAAGAATATGAAGTTGATTGCTATGTAGTATGCTTGTTAGAAATGACTAAGGGAAGTTAAGTGTGGATTATGCGATTGGTATGATTGTTAACATGTACAAATGGGTATGCTAACAAGAATGTGGTTTCGATGACATGGAAGTGTAGGGACCATGTCGAGACTGGCTCAAGCATGAGGTGTTAACGGGTCAAGAAGGGGCAAGGATCGGATACGAGCACGGACGCATAAGGTAAGTGATTTCTGTAATCACTTCTTAGTTCGATTAAGTAATATGGTGATTTAATTAACTAAACATGATGGTTGAAGACAAATATGTGTCGTAGTCTTTCGTCGTAAAGTATGGGATTAAAGTTGACCAAAATGCCCTTGATTGGTATTTTGGGCAAACGATCTTAAAAGTAGTTTAGAAACAAGCTATTCGATTAGTGTAATGTTTTGGTCAAGTATGAAAGTGAGGAGTATGGTGTTGTAAGCCAGAAACGTTTTAATGCCTTGTTACTCTTAACGGGTCAAAATAAGCTTTTGAGCGAAACCGGGTGGAATGAGATGTAAGGTATCCGGGAATGAATATTTTATGACAAATGACCTTGAAATTATCAATTCATATGAAGTTAAGGTCAAACAAACAAGTTATGTGGGTAAATGCATGAACGGGTCAAAATTATGGAAAAGGGTAATAAGCCGAAGGCTTAAAAGTTATAAATTTCGGTAGTCCAAATATTGGATTTTCACTCCATGTGATGGAGAATTAAATTACGATCACGTAGGAAAAAGAATCGGGTAAAACGGATCAAAAATGAGGAAGTTATGCTCGTTTTCGTAAAATCCGAACGTGCAGGCAATATGCAGCAACCAGCTGCAAACTTTCTGGAAAAACAGGGGCTAGGCGTGACGCCAAGGCCCTTGGCGTCACGTGAGGCCCCCCTCAGTTGGCGAAAATTTTTCGTTTGCTCCGTTTTGTCTTGGGAACTCGTTTAAAAGCATTTTAAGTTGCGTATGACTAATTTAACTTATGTTTTATGACCATTAGGGTAAGCGCACATGTAGATAGGTACATATGTATGTTTATATATCTCTATACACGTATGTAGAAATGTATGGAAGCATGTATGCACCTACGTGGGTATGTTGATAAGTATGTGAGCTAGAATACGCGGATATATGAACTTTTGTATGTGAGTAGGCGTGTATGAGTTATGTATGTTGCAAGTAGGAATGTATGTATGTATAGATGTATAATGTCATGAGCGTACATAATGGTGTAGGTATGTGTATATGTAGATACGTATATAATGATGTAGATGTATTTATAGGTAGGTATGCATGTAGGTTGGCATGTATGTGTGTGAGTATGTATGCAATTAAGTGCGTTTGCATGTGTGTACATATGTATGTATGGAGATATTATGATTGAAGTTTAGGTGTGTATGTAAGTCATTTCAATATGATTAAGTTTTTAGGTTGTTATTCGTGTACCTGGAGGTTTAAGGGTAATGCAGGTACAGTGTCGAAGATTCACCGGAAGTGAGGTACTCAGAAGGAATGTTTAATGTAAAGGAATAATGGAACGTAAATATTCCAAGGCTAAGTATCGTTTATATTGATAACATACTAATGTTGTGTATGTGTTTGGTGAGTGCAGGTTGTTTGAGCCGGATTATCATATGTAAAAGGAGCGATCAAAGATCGAGTCACAAGATAGATTGTACGGGAGTGTCGAGTACGTAACTGAGTGAAGCTAGGTTATGTTTCCTTATTGTAAACGAGTATAATAAATGTATTTATTGTAAAAGAATTAACCTTAAGAATGAATTTTAAGTGCGTCGAGGTGTTTGTAACAAAAGTAATTTTTATGGTACGAATTTCCGCTGCGACTTTTGTCATTTACAAATTAGGGTGTAACACATATGATGTAAATATTATGTTTGTAGTATGTTAATAAATAATAACTTACGTATTATCTTGAAGAGAAAGTTCAAAACAACATCGATCGCGTTTGCCTTCCATTATTCTCCCAAGCACATCTATAACAAAATCAACCAAATCGTATACACTATATTATACATACATATATAAACTTTTATATATTTAATAAAAAAATATAGACAGAGATTTTATATGTACCAACAATAATTTTTTGAGGTCTCCTGTCATACTTCAATTCTATAATGGAAGGGACCAATGGATATAAAGAAGCATCCCTTGGAATCGTAAGCATAAGTGAAGAAAGCTTTGTATATTCGTTGATAACAATTTTTTTCTCGGAGCAACCTAAGACGTACTTTTGGTACCGTGGGTACTCATGATAGTTGAGATTCTCAATTTGGAAATGATTCAAGCAAAAAAAACCACCCATCAATGTCGCGTCATTATATATGTGTATCAAATGTTTTGGGACGATCGCAACAATTTTTTGTCTCTAAAAACAAAAGAAATTTAGTGGTGGAAAAACCCTTACTCGTATAACACAAAGTAAATTAAAATAATGTTCTTACGTGTTGATCAAGAAAAATAACCACTAATCTCTTTTCATCGACGTCATGCCAAATAAACTCCACCTTAACAAAGTTTATATTATACCATGCTCTATCATTTCTCAATGATGAAAATTATTCAACGGAAAAATGATCAGACATATCCTATTAAGTGTTCAATGTTAGTTAACTAAAAAAATAAAAACTCCACCAAGTTAAATTTAAACTAAAACATGATTAAAATTAAACAACAAATTTAAATTTAAACTAATACATAATTAAAACTTACATATAAAAGATTCAAAGTAATTCGAGAGAAAAAAAAACTACATGGAAATAAAAGTAACTAAACCATAATAAAACATTAGATAAACAACATAATATATCCTTATCATCATCATTGTGGTGGATGCAGTCATCATCAAAGTTGTTCTAAAGTTCCCAAACCATTTCTTCATCCAAGGGTGGTTCGTATTCCGCCCCAGGGTCAGTTTCGTACCCTTCATCCCAGCTCGGTAGTTCTTGTGTTTGACTGGGGTTTTCCACATGAGGGGGGATATTTAGGCAGTATAGGATTGTTTACCACCGGACGATGATGCCCCTCCTTAATTCGTAGTCCACCAAATTGTAGTTGAGCAAAGGTATAGTCATACGCCCAATTCAACTCTTCATCCGTCAAACCAAATGGATCATCATGTTCAGCGTTTGTCACCGGAGGAAGGTTTGCCAAAGGATGAGGGTTTTCCACAGGAGGGGGTTTGCCATAGGAGGAGGGTTTGAAATTGGAAAACAAAAGACGACCGGACGAAAAGGGTTTGCCACTTCAGGGTTTGAAGTTAGAGGGTTTGAATCAGGAAGGTATAAATGGCGACGGGATGATCGTCCATGGGTTGAAGGTCCTTGTGGTTCAACTGGAATTGGATAACCACTACCCATACCTCTCAAATGATATGTGTTTGGAATGAATTGTAAACTGAAAAATACAATTTTGATTGGATAAAAACATCAATTTTAAAGCAAATAAAAATAGTTTGGTTAAATATAAAAAAAGATCAATTTTCTGAAACATACAATTGAAACTCATTTTATAAACAAAGTTATTTAGAGGATGTAGTAGGTACTGAAGGATTTTTTTGAGAGTTTGATGTCAATTAAAACTCATTTTATAATTCAACTGCTTTTACCGACAATGTAGATCATTGAATGTAGAAGAGGTTTCTTGCAGATAAGATAAGTAATAGAATATATATTCTACCTTGTTTACAGTTTGACTTGTAGTGTCAAATTTAACTGATGTAAAAAGCCACAGAGCATTTAATTGATTCACATTAATTTGACATAATCTTGTATTTGCTATATGTATTGTTTCATAGGGACTTATAGAAGCAGTTAAAGAAGTTATGTGTTATGGTAAGGTACAAAAAATATGCTCGACATATATATAGAGGCATGTTCAATTCAGAACTAATATTAAGTACAAACCATAGAGGCGTGTTTAACACAGAACTAATATTATGTAGAAACGATAGAGGCGTGTTTAACTAATATTATGTAGAAACGATAGAGGCGTGTTTAACACAGAACTAATATTAAGTAGAAACCATAATAAGCGCTTGAAATAGCCGAATTAAGTAGAAATCCAGTGTCAAATCTGTTAACTTATAACTCCGAATTGACATGAAATAGCCGAATTTTTGTTCAATTTTAAAGGATCTTGATAAGGTATAACAAATTCTAACAGTGTAGGAATAGTGTTGATCCAAATTCATGATGCATATGTGTTAATTGAATTTTGAATTGCTATACATGTTTGACCTTGAATGTCAAAGTTCATCTTGTTATGAAACCGAAAAATGGTGAAAAAAAAAACAGGCTGATTGGGGGATGATTCAGTAATGGGGAAGAAAGGAAATTGGTTTTCTTCAATTAAGAAGACGTCGAGTCCAAGCTCTAAAGAAAAGAGAAGCCAGGTTCTTTTACATCCTGTTACGCTTTCATAATTTTTAAAAACTAATCGTTAATTAACAACTCGTCAGGTTCCTTTAATGCAAAATCAGTGAAAAACAAACCAAACATATATCTTATTGAAGAGCAGGAGCATTTATACAGATGCAAAAAGCCACAGCTGAACATTTATCCTATCTTAATTTAAGTCAAAGAAAAAAAAAATAAAGTATGCTGAACATTTATCCTTCAACATAAAAATAAAGTATGCTGAACATTTATTTTACAACACATGTAAACTAAAACAATACATGTTACTGAGCATTTATACAGATGCAAAAAGCTACGGCTGAACAATACACATTTATTTTACAACACATGTAAACTAAAACAATACAAAGCCACAGAGCATTTATACAGATGCAAAAACACAGCGAGATGTAAAAAGCCGATAGAACAATACACATGTAAACTAAAACAATACAAAGCCAAGAAATGTGAGAAAACTTACAACAATGCAAGAGCGAGATGTAAAAAGCCGACAAAAAATGTAAGACCTTGATGTGAAGAGCCGAGAAACAACGCAAGACCCAGATGTAAAGAGTATTGATATTCTGAAATCGAAGTAAAATAGAAGTTGTTAGGTTGATGTTTTGAAGGTTTAATTGATGTAATATTTAGTTCAACTGAGATAAAACTTACAATTTGAAGGTTTAATTCATCTCAGTTGAGTTGAGTGCTTGTAGAGTGTTGAGCTTGATGTTGAATTTATAGACTTCCAAGCATGCTCCATGTTAGACAACTCTAAATAGTTATTGCTTTACGGCTGCATGCAAAAAGCAAGCTCTCTGACATACAACTCTGAATGGTGTTTGCTTTACGGCTGCATGTAAAAGTAAGTCTCGTTAGTAGTAAAAACACCATTTGCGTGCAGCAGTAAAACTTGACAGCTGTAAACTGCTTCTCTATTTAACTGGTCAGGGTATTACTTGACTGGTCACTCTATAATTTCTCACTCCTAATCTTATTGGTTAATATAAATTACACGAATGATGATAAGTATGTTATATAAACATATCATAAAATAATTTGGGAGTTTTTTCCATAATAGTGTTGGTGGAAAAACTATTTACCAAAATAGTGTTGTTAGAAAAATATTTACCTAAATAGTGTTTTTGAATATTTTTTTTATTTCTCACTCCTATTCTAATTGGATAAATCCAATTTATTAAATAACTATTGAGCTAATCATATTTTTTAAGAATATAAAAAACAACTTTTTTTTTATAAAACCTACTTTGAAACAAAAACATATTTTAAAAAAGCTAATCAGTTGTAATTAAATCTACAAACTTCGTTTTTGTAACAAAAAGAAAATAATAAAGAAAAGCTTTTTTTTTACTTTCTGGTTAAACTTAAACGGTTTTAAAGGTTTATTTAATATATTATGTTTTATTCAATATAACAATATATAAAATAATTCTAAGATCTGTTGAAAATATCTTTAAGTAATGTTATTTAGTTTTAAAAATTATATTGTACTGTTTTGTTTACATAAATAAAATATTAGTCAAAGACAGCATTGAGTGAATTTTCACTCTTTTTTTGTTGAATAAGTTAAACTTGAATATGAGGGGATAACTTTAATGAATAACTTAGCATATGAGAGGGTAACTAAAGTTATAAAAATCACAATGGAGCTTCTTTTCTATTTTTTTAATCAAATACAGTTTTTTCGACCTATAAAATATGTTTTTATTGCAAAGTAGGTTTAAGAAAAAAAAAAGTAATTTTCTTTTTAGATTAAAAAAATGATTAGATCAATAGTTATTTAATGAATTGGATTTATCCAATTAGAATATGAGTGAGAAACAAAAAAATCTTCAAAAACACTATTTTGGTAAATACTTTTCTAACAACACTATTTTGGTAAATAGTTTTTCCACCAACATTATTATGGGAAAAAACTCATAATTTGGTAGATACCTGCTTAATCTTTGACTTAACGTTCTCAAAACAGCCAGTTGTCGTCCCAATCCATAAACTACCTCTCCGCTGGACTCCTGAGCTATTTGCCTTATATATCGCAACGCCTAAAAACGATAGAAATAAATGTCATTTTACAAACTGGAAAAGCGTTGAAAGAGATAGTAAATAAGATTCTACTTACCGCTATGGTCATCTTTTGGGCTACAACTTTGGAAGATTCGTAAAGCGGACGAAGAACCTCTGGCACACTCCATGCCTAAATAAAGAGAAATTTTTTTAGCAATATGTTGAAAATCGACGTGTACTAAACCAAATAAATGAAACATCCTGCAGGGGTAAATTAATTGGTTTGTTAATATGAACCGATTAATCAATTTTTTTTTTTGCATGAATGGACATAAGGGTGTGAATTTCTGACACAACACGAATGTAACATGAAATTCGCAGGTTTGGGTTTTAGTCTAAACGGGTTCGGGTGAGTTTCAGGTTGAACCTGTTTAGCTAAACAAGTTGGGTTCGTGTCAACCCGATCCGTTTAACCATGTTTATGTCATAAATTAAATTTTGTGGTCACAGACGGGTTAAATAAAAAGAGCTAGCGAAGAACAGGTCATATGGGTCGAAATAAGTCAGAAAATACCCTCATTTGTATATTTTCAATGCATAAAATCTTTTTAAATCTTTACTCAAAAAATTAAGATGTTAATTGAAATTTTATAATTTCCTTTAAAAAAATGAAATTATATATTTGTGTACATAGAAAAAAAACGATCTCTTGTTATACCTTTAGAGAACAACACAAAATGGCGTCTTGATGTTGCCAAAGATCTTTCAATAACGATTCCCCAACTACCGAACCCGAGCTTAACAAATCCGCTCCTAAATGATACCTGGAAAAAAAACCAAAAATTAGAATCAAATGTTTTCAAAACGTTGCATCTGTTCGAAGACAAAAACTTACATGTAGCTTTTGCAACAGAAGAAGCGGCCGCATATGCCACCTGAAAAACTTACAAATGAAGATGTATTCTTAATATTTCTTTTAAGAATATATCTTCTACACACCTCCGCAATAGCTTCTCTTTGAGGTTTTCCTTGCTCCAAAGTTAAGAGTTGTCCAATCTCTTGTTTGTGTGTGATCAGTAAATTATACCTTCAATTATAGGTTGACCAAAAAATAGTAAAATACATGAGACATCTTTCATAATTAATAAAACACCGGTATCATAAACACTGGCGGAACCAAAACTTTTCAACTATTATGAGAAAGCAATCAAGTTGGATACAACTATTTAGTCAATCAGAGGGTTAATGCAATGAACACTTCCGCCCATGATTGTTTAATACCAGTTACGAAGGCGGCTACTCCTGTCAGCAGCAGTGAGTTTGCTCCAGTCTATGTCCATGAAACAAATATATAAAAAAAAGTTATGGTTATGATGATAACATGAAACGCATATGGCATTGATACGAATCAACTTGTGGAACCCAACCCATCATTCCCTCAACAACCCAACTTTTCCATGCATAAGCGGCCCAAGCGAACCATCAAGAAACCCACCAGGTTTGAAACAGAAATCATGGGAGAATAAAGATTATTTAGTAAATTTACATGATTCGAGTGAAGGTAAATGTGGTCCTTCATGGGCCCTATTGAAAACAAATCATGGCTAGTATAGATATTAGCGTCGACGACTGTAACCGATGGTGAATCGAATTAACCAAGCCATTTATAACTGAAACTATCGACATAAAAAAATGAAACTGAAGAATCATCGGTTAATAGCTTTAGGTTCAATTTAGCCCATAACCGAGCCGATCAAACCCATGCCCACGCTTTAAAACTTAAACTAACTCAGGAAAGAAAGGCAATCCTCTCAAGTAAGCTACTAACCAATGAAGGCACTCATCAGCATGTCTTCTCAAAACTGAAAATCCACCATGTGTGCCAGTATCTGAAGCAGTCAACGTCTTGCAAAAAGAATGCACCCGAAACTGTGGTTCTGACGATGGTGCAGAGTCCTTAGAAGCAGTTACATCTTGCTGTCACAACAAAAACGATGTTATCGTGTTAAAACTATCAACATTAAAAACACCAGAAAAAATGATCAGCTGATACCATCAAGCCCATTATACTCACATCAGATACAGGTATCAGAGTAATTTGGGCAAAAACCTCATCCGTATCTGGTTCCGCCTATACACACACACAAAACATAAAAAAATTCAATTAATTTAACTAACCAACATAACACAAAATCAAAGTCAATTTTAAGTCAACTTTACATCATCAACAACGGTACCTTCAACTGGACCGTAACAACTTTACAAAGTATCTTCACCGAACGTCTGATTAGGGGAGCATTTAGATGTGCTGCATTTCCAGCCAGCTCCAAAACCTAATTTCAAATTCATTAAAAAAAATTATTATAAACCTTTACCCTCAAAGAATAAAAACCCACTTGAAGTTATGTGGAAATTGATGGAAGTCACCTGAAATCAACCTTTTTCTATTTTAGCAGACAATACAACTCTTCATCTCCTATTAGGCCGCCAGACATCTCCAGAGCAGAAACAGAGGCATAGATGTTGTGAGAGAAGATGAGATCGGTGGTGGGGTAGATGGGTTTTACCTTAATTATCGAAAAAGCACACATGCAGACGAATGGGGTTTCAGTCACCACAGCGATAGTCAACAGTCGCACCCCAAATGGTGGCCAGGGTTTGTCGTTTCAGGTGTCATCAGGGCTGCAAGGTGGGTGCGAAGCTGGCTAATTACGCAGATCTGAAGAGAATCATAGATCTGAAGAAGAAACAAACACAGATCTAAAGAGGAATCGCGCAGTCTTCTTGAATCGCCAGAAACCCTAGTAGATGGAGGCGGATAAGAAGTTAAAGACCCCTGAAACCCTAATGTGTATCCGTGTTTTTTTAGTGAGGGTATAATTGAGATTGTAAATAATATTGTGCTTAAAAGACTTGTACATCATGCTTTAGGGGTGTTTAAATAATATTGAGATTGTAAATAATATTGTGCTTAAAAAATATTCTCCAGCCCATATTCTACCTTCTAGACACCATAGTCAAGTATTCCTCCCACATGCAACTTGCATAAGGAACCAACACTAGACTGGGGGGACTTGAAGGGGTATGGTCCCAGATCTCGCGTCAGCACGACCGCGAGTGACCATTACCCTTATCAAAAACCCCAACCAGCAAGAACTTATCTGTGTTCGTGCGGGCACGCGCAAACAAAGCGGTCGAATCCAATCGGTCAAGAGATGGGAATACATACCTTATGTATGAAAATGGGTGTATACATAGCGATGCGGCCTGGCACCGCATCCTATGAACATTTTCATCACGACAAGGGATCTGGACAACAGTAACAGTCACCAAGCGGCGATGCGGCACGGCACCGCATCCCGCATACGTCTTGGCCAGAACAAGAACGCGGGAACAACATCAGTTACCGCGAGCAGCGATGCGGCCCGGCACCGCATCCTGCCTACAAGGCAAGTGGGACTGACACCACAGTGCAAGTGGCACTGAAGACAGTCGCCTGTCAGCCCACATGTAAGCAACAGACTGACACCACAGCAGGACGTGGCATCACCACCGTAACCGACAGGCCTGACACACCTGCAGGAGGCTGTGCGATGTCAGACTAGCCACTCAACTACCCTCCTTCACTCCTCGGCTATAAATACCCATCCCAAACCAGGTTTGAGGTATCTCTTCACAACTCTCTCACTACTACTACTATCACACTTTGCTTCCCAAGCAAATTACTGATTCTCATGCCGAAGAGTGGTAACAAGGAGCATCCCCCACCCCATCCTCCTTGTTACGAGTCACGGTTTGTTTCCTTGTGCAGGAGATCAACCAGCGGACGATCCAGCCAGCGATCCTCGGAAATAAGGGATTAACCCTACTTGACGAGACCAGTGAGTTAACCCTCTCGGTTAACCATTGTTTCATCATTCGCGCCCACCGCTACTCTTAGCACTTTTTTCCACATTCCTTTTTCTTTCCCAAAATCATGTCTGATCGTCTAAACAACAATACTGGGGAAAACCTAAACCCCGCACACCCAGGGCCCGCAGGGACCACCCCTCCAGCCCCAAATACTTGCCACATTGGCACATCAACACAAGGGGGCACACCCCCTACATTCGCACCAGACTTTTCACAGTATGCTTCTGTGATACCTCCAGGCATGGACCTCCATGCCTGGTACGACCAACAACAAGCTATGTTGGCCGCAGCATACAACAGAGCTTGCGCAGAAGTGCAAATACCTGTCGGGCCTACCCCGGCACCACATACACCTGCGGTTCGTATTTTACAATATGACGGCAGGGCCCCTACGCACCCAGCCTCCCGAAGCAGGGATGAAGACCGCGGTTCCTCTTACTGCGACGTCCGCACACTTGATGTGGACGATTCCTCATATGGGTCCCGCCGCAGGGGCCGTATACATAGCCGCCTAGGCCCCCATGGCGAAACTAGGCGGCAGTCTACAGCCCACCGTGGGTCCGGCATCCATAGCCGGCTGGGACCACAATCCCACAATGAGGGGTATGGTCGTACCGATCCGGACGACTATACATACTGCGGGGAGTCCCACACAACCAACAGCAGACCGGGAGGGCGCAATTATGTTCCTCCCACTCAACCCCGCACGACATACCTCCGCGCTGCAAAGCGCAACCAAAGCCAGCCCTACAGACCAAAATCCGCGGTTGAAAACTCTAAATTCATCCCGGAGATTTCCCACGCCGATGTCACCACGACTAAATTCCCACTAACGATCGGGAAATACAATGGTTCGTCCGACCCAGACGATCACATGAACATCTTTACCGGCGCCGGGTGCAACGGTAAGTGGGACGAGGCCACTTGGTGTCATTTTTTCCCCCAAACCCTCACTGGTCTGGCGAGGGCTTGGTTCGATTCTTTGCCAGTTGGATCACTGGCTTCATTTGAGGACCTGCAAGCAAGGTTCCTCGCACATTTCAGCCACCAGCAACGTCACAAACGTGATTCTATGGATGCCATGAACATCTGGCGCAGAGACAACGAAACTCTGGAATCGTTTTTCATCCGCTACAACAAAGAATGCCTTGAGATAGGCGGTGTTGCAGACCAAATGGCACGAAACCATTTCATTCGAGCCGTCAAGGACGAGGAAATGGTTATGACCATCTCAGGCAAGGAGGGCTTGCCAGAAAAATGGGACGACGTCATGGCCACGGTCAATACGTACGCCCAAACTCAGCGGTCTCTCAAACCGCATACTACCAGGGCACAGCCCCAAGCGGAAGGCCAGTCCTCCCGCCAAGACTCCAAGCGCAACAACAAGCGAAACCGGGACACGTGGAATCGCGGCAACGATTCCAAACCGTACGTACCCCGTAGTCACCAGCCCAACGCAAGGGCAACAATCAATGCCCAACGCGACAACCGGGCATGAAAAAAAGAATCTTTGGACCGTAACTGGATCGAGATTAACCAGTCGCCAAGTGACGTCCTCCTCACGGACGCGCAATTCCTCCGACCGGCCTAACCGATGAAGTCCAAGAAGAACCAAGATCTCACACTTTACTGGGAGTATCACAAGGACTCGGGCCACATAACAAACAATTGCATCAGTCTCCGACTGGAAATTGAGCGAGCCCTGAAGGAGGGGAAGCTGCAATACTTACTGTCAGCCGCGCAAAAGCAAACCAAGCGCATCACCCCCCACAACGAGGGCACCTCCACGGGTATGAGGACCATGTACGTGGCCTTAACCCACATGATCAATGGAGAACGAGGAAAGCAGCGCAAGGTGGCGAGAAGGCCGAAAAATGACTGGAAAGACGAACAGGTCGTCTTCCCAAAAGTCCGGGGCGGACCGCACGATAGACGCGCCGTCGTAATTACAGGCTACGTGGCTCATTACTGCACGGAGCGATTATTCATCGACCCGGGCAGTACATCTAACATCATATACGAGCAGTGCTTCAACCAGTTCGATCAAGAAGACAAAGATCGGTTGCAGCCGGTAGATTACCCATTGGCCGGGTTCGCGGGGGAAACCATATTCCCTCTAGGCAAAATCACTTTTCCTGTGCGCCTCACCAACGGAAGGCACACACGAACGGAGGAGGTAAACTTCATGGTTTTACCTCACACCTCCCGATACGACGTACTTCTTGGGCAGGAATCCCAAGGCGATTTCAACATGATTACGTCCGTACCCCATTCTGCTATCAGGTTCCTAACCGAAACAGGGGTCGCAATAATCTATGCCCGCCGAGAGGTTATGTCAACGGACGAGCTGCGTCCGACCAAGATAGCAAGGCCTACCCCCAACACTCAACCAGAAAAATGGGTTCTTAACGCAAGACACCCAGAGCAAACGGTCACGTTGGGCCATGCCTTGTCTCACAGCATCAGAGCGCGCCTGAAGCAGCTCCTCTTCAGGAACCAAGATATTTTTCCGTGGACACCCGCAGACATGACAGGGGTGCCACTCGAAATTGCGCAACATTTCTTGAATACCTTGCCAGGTATCAAGCCGGTGATCCAAGGCCAACGCCACCTTGGGTCCGTGAAAAACGAGGCGATGGACGGGCAGGTCAAGGAACTGCTCTCCGCAGGCATCCTGCGGGAGGTCAAGTACCAGACTTGGTTATCTAACCCGGTCATGGTAGAAAAAACAACCGGGGGCTGGCGCATGTGCGTCGATTATAAAGATCTCAACAAAGCCTGCTCCAAGGATTGTTATGCGCTTCCAGAGATCGACAAAAAAGTCGATAACCTCGCCCCGTTCCGATGGAAGTGTTTCCTTGATTGTTACAAAGGCTATCACCAAGTACAGATGGCAATCGAGGACGAAGATAAAACGACATTCCGCACACCTACCGGGAATTATTGTTATACAAAAATGTCGTTCAGGTTGCGCAACGCGGGCGCAACCTACCAAAAATTGATGAACGACACTTTTGGTGATCAAATCAGCAAAAGTGTCGAGATCTACATGGACGACCTAGTCGTCATGAGCATGGAAGAGGATACCATGCTCAATGATATCGAAAGAACATTCCAAACTCTGCGAAGCGTCAATATGAAGCTCAATCCAGGGAAATGCTCGTTTGGAATGGAGGAAGGCAAGTTCCTTGGATTCATCGTCACCAAAGATGGATTCAAGGTAAACCCGGAAAAAGTTCAGGCGATCGAGCGCATGCCATCGCCTTCCATGATGAAAGAAATGCAACGACTAGCTGGCAGGCTAGCCGCACTGAATAGATTCTTGGCCAATCATGCAGCTAAATCTTATCCTTTAATCAAGACCCTGCGGAACTGCTTAAAGAAGGAACAATTCCAATGGACCGCAGAGGCTGAAAATGCCTTCCGGAGATGAAAGAATGTCTGATTCAACTCCCAACTCTAACCGCACCACGCAAAGACGAACCGCTTATCCTGTACCTATCTGCCGCAGACAATGCGGTAGGCGTGGTACTCATCGTGGAGCGTGAGGGAGTTCAAACACCCATATACTACATCAGCAAAATGTTAAACGACCCAGAGACAAGATACTCCATCATGGAAAAATTGGTACTCGCACTGGTGCACGCATCAAGACGGTTACGACGTTACTTTGCAAATCACGTCATCACCGTATTAACCAATTACAGGATCGGGCCGATCCTATCTAAGCCCGACATCTCTGGGAGATTAGCAAAATGGGCCATTGAAATGAGCGCGCACACATTGACCTATAAGCCGCGCCCCGCGATCAAAAGCCAAGTTCTAGCTGATTTTGTTGCCGAAATACCGACAAATCATATCCAAGAGTGCGAAGAAGAACAAAACCCTACACCACCACCATCCTCCTCAGATACCTGGGCACTATTTACCAATGGTGCATCCAATGAGGATCGTGCGGGTGCAGGTCTGCGACTCGTCAGCCCCGATGGCCAAGAGCTCACCTACGCAATCCGCCTCGATTTCAAAAGCACAAATAACGAGGCAGAATACGAAGCTCTACTAGCAGGGCTGCGTCTGGCAGTCAAACTCGGCGTCCAACACCTGGAGGCACACGTCGACTCACTATTAGTTGCAGGACAAGTGCGCGGCGACTATGCCGCAAAGGCGACATCATGATCCTCTACCTCGAACAAGCCCTGCAACTGAAAGCAAAGTTCACTTCCTTCAATATCCGCCATATCAACAGGAGTGAAAACAAACCTGCGGATGCATTTTCGAAACTCGTATCCACTAGCTTCCAACACCTGGCAAAGGAGATACGCATCGAGATTCTGCGGAATCCCTCAGTACCCCTCCGCCAGGTCAACGTCATCCAGTATGGAACAACATCCTGGATGTCACCAATCATTGCATACTTGCAATCAGGTATTACTCCCGAAAGTAAAGCAGAGGCACGCAAGTTACAACACAAAGCGTGCCATTATCAGATGGGAGACGGTATTTTATACCGCAAATCATACATGGGGCCACTCCTTCGATGCGTCAACCCCCAAGACGCCACGTATCTAATCAGAGAGATACACGATGGAATATGTGGCATACACGCAGGCCTACGCATGGTGGTGGCCAAAATCATGAATTTTGGGTACTATTGGCCTGGTATGCACCTGGACGCGGTCAAAGTCTTGCGCAAGTGTTTTAATTGTCAGCGGCATGCTCCCAAAAACTTGCGCCCCAAGAACAACCTGATCCCGGTCACCACCGCATGGCCATTTCAAAAATGGGCAATCGATGTGGTGGGACCATTTCCAGATGCACCAGGTGTGGTGAAGTTTATCATAGTAGCTGTCGACTATTTCATGAAATGGGTAGAGGCAAAACCGCTCGCCTCCACCACCGCTATGATAACAAGGAAATTCATTTGGGAACATATCATCTGCCGTTTCGGCCTACCAATGTGCATCGTTACCGACAACGGCACCAACTTCGCCGCCGATGACTTCCAAAAATGGCTAGAAGAGTTAAACATTGAACACATATTCTCATCAGTGGCTCATCCGCAAGGAAATGGCCAAGTCGAGAGTATCAATAAAAGTTTAGTCGAAGGTATAAAGGCACGTTTGGGAACAGCCAGACGCGGCTGGGTCGATGAACTCCCTAGTATCTTATGGGCTCACAGGACTAGCCCAAGGACAAGTAACGGTGAGACACCCTTCAGCCTGGTCTACGGCTCAGAAGCGGTGATCCCCACTGAAGTAGGTCTCCCCTCACCGCGAATGTTGGCTATCAACAAGATAGAACGCAGGCTTGACTTGGATCTCCTAGAAGAAAGGCTTGAAAACGCTGCCATCAACGAGGCCAAGTACAAGACCAAGCTTGAAAAGTACTACAATTCACGCGTTCGAATTTGTACCTTCAACCCGGGAGACTACGTCCTTCGCGATAACGAAGCATCTAATACAGAACGCCCAGGGAAACTTGCCCCCAAGTGGGAAGGACCCTACCTCATCCAAGAGGTCCTGGGAAAAGCCGCATATAAACTACAAACATTAGAAGATGAACCTATCGCACGCACATGGAATGCACAGCAGCTTCGACGCTGTTACATGTAAGCCATGTTTTTACATTTCCATGTAACCTATCGGGCCGTAGGCCATTTGCAAATAAATAAATGAACGATTCAATGCAATATTGTTTATTACTTCTATTACAAATGCGTGAATCTTCATTCGCGATACCCATACAAAGTGGTGACCACACGCAAGAATTGTAATAGGCTAGTAAAAGCGAAATATCAATGTCTATCCGGCTGGATACACACATACGGGTATTACAAAAGCTTTACAATCCTTACCCCCTTATGGGATCCTAATGGAAATTGACTAATACTCAACCGCGCTTTATAGCCGACAGAGTCATTCATATACTTGCGTATCATCTAGATACGCAAATGACAAATTTAGAGATAATGTTACGACTGGCCTTAAACATTGGCCTTCCCTAACATTAACTCACCAATCTTCAAACGCAAGAAGCCAAAACACTTGTGCAAATTGAATAAAAAGGGTAACCTTATATTCCAAAAAATTTCTACACCTACGCGGTGCATAAGGAATTTACATAGTTTTTCTACTATTTACAATGAAGAGGAAATAAAAAAGAAGGGCACTCAGGCCAACCTAATCTTCCTTTGTACCGCTGGTACCCGCACCACCCTTGCCACTTCCAGCAGTTTCTTCCTCTTCCGGATCACCGTACAACAACCACAAACGGTCCACGTAATCTTCCGCTTCCAAGCATTTATCAATGTCATCAATAGTGGAAATGGACAGGTTGTTGTACGCCTCGATGGCTGCAGCAAGCCGCGCTTCGGTATCTACGCCTTGGAACCTAGATCGTTCATCAGTAAATTTGCTTTGATACAACGGGTTCATATGGCTAATACACCGAGCGTAACCAGCCTTGAAACCTGCCTCCCGCGCGCGCTCCCTAAGCTCATTTACAGCAGCTGTATTCTCGGGCGCGTCAAGAACGGTTCCAATAATCTGCAAACACATAAGGAGAAAAGGTAAACAAAAGCAAAACCTAAAGGCAATAAAGGCACCAGTTACTTACATGCCCGATACCATGATCACGCATCCACTCACGGTCTGCCTTAAGCTGCTCAAAAGAAGAAATCAGGCTATCCCTAGCCTCAGCAGCCTCCCTTGCCCGCCCTTCAGCCTCAGCTGCGCAGGCAGTGACCTCCTCAATAATGGTCACCCGGTTCTGCACTTCAGCCTTTCAACAATAAAGAAAACAGGAGTATACAAAGATAGTCAGTTATACTTGTGAAACAAGAATACAAATTCAAGAGTAAACGCAACCCATACCTTGAGATCCTCAGTAACTTTGTTCAAACGAGTGCGGTCAGCATTTGCCTCTTCAAGAGCCTTGGCAGCGCGGCCCTCCGCCTCTTTGGCCTCACTGGCAACCGCCTCAGCTGCGGCCTTCTCCTTCATCAAAGCAGCATTCGCCACTTTGAGATTAGTGACCTCCTGGCGAACACGGTAAAGTTTTTCATTTTCTCGAGCGCACGCTTCCCTCCAACTTTTGCGCTCGTCAGAAAGTAACTTAGCAAGGGTACGAACCTGTTTAAGGCCAGCTGTTGCAGCCCAAGCCTCGGTCTGCTTATGCCTCTCAAAAGCAGCTTTTTCTTTTTCAAGCTGCTCCGCACCTTCCCGAGCAGCTTTAACCATCGCTTCAGCCTCAACCTTCAGGCGAACAGTTTCCTCCTCCTTGCAGCCCAGAACCTTGTAGTCTTCCATAATGGCATTCGCCATTATGGAACTCCTTAAAAGCAGGGAGGAGAGTTGATTTATCCGGTTCTCACGGGGCAAACCACGGGCCCGAAGAACCTCAAAAGGAGTGCCCAAACCGCTCAGGATATCCCGGCAAGCGGATGGATCATTAGAAATATCATCCCCTTGCATAACAGTCCAAGGGGGACGATGGTAGTTCACACTCCGGTTTTCCGTATAAGTACGGTAGTAAAACTCCAATTCAGACTCACCAGGCTGAATGGATGGTTCTTCAAAACCCGCACCCCCAGCGGCAGAACCAGAAGCCTTCTCAGCAGCAGGAGACTTATGCTTTTCAACATCAGCAGACTTCAAATTACCCCCCTCAACATCAGTATCATGCGGGGAGATCAGGTTGTCAGAAGAATCCAACGTGTCAAAAATCTGATCCGCGGTTTTCTTCCCAATATCCTCCATTTGCACAGAGGGCTCGGTAACCACTTCGATAGAAGGGCTTATTGTAAACTCCTTATTAACATCCGCAGCCGCGTCACGCGCGTGAGAAATAGGAGTGTCAAACAAGGAAAACCTTCCCTCTTGCGGTTCTACAACAAAGCAAACACAACTATAAGTCACAAACTTGTAATGACAAAAACTTGTGATTATCTAGTCGACTTACCAGTCACAACCGCAGGCGTCTACTATGTAACAACAGCTGTCCGAGTCATTCTCAACCTCGGACGTTTCCGCTCACCAGCACCAGCGGCTTTATCCTCTACCTTCCGCTTCTTCTCATCAGCGGGTTTTGAACCCCCAGCGGATCCACCTGCAGCCGCACCACCACCTGGAACACCCAAACCCTCAAGGGTGTCAGATACTACCACGTAATCGGTGTATCTGCGGAAACTAGTACGAGAGATACCTGCCACCTGCAGCACCAATGGAGGAATAACAGCAGGCTCATGCTTTTTCTTCTGGCGGAACTACACGCCTTTCTCCAACTGCCTCTTCGGAACACCCTTCGCTTCAGTGTCCCCTAGAGCACCAAGATCACCTGCGTTTAAATCATCAAAAAAGCAAATCAGCCGGGCCATCTTCTTTACAAACTAAGTTAAGGGAAAAGATTCATTATACCTTTGCCTTGCGGCAACTCAACCGCCAGTGCACCCTCTGCAGGCACCCGGAAGTTGTTACGAATGGTGAAGTTAAAACCTTCTTCATCCTCCGCACACGTAACCACCTCAACCTTGCCCTTGAAATCCGGAGCAAAAATCCTCCAAAGGGCAGCATCCTCTGATAATGCACTTACAAATCAGCAACGCAGATAAGGCAGTAAGGAAACCGCAAAAGAAGAAAAGTACTTACCACCACTTTTCTCCCGCACAACGGGCCTCGACTTCCTCTTCATCCAGGTCAGCATCATCCGCAGCACCCACAACTGCGAGTTGTTCAGTTTCTTAAACTCAATGGTCCTCAACCTTGGAAACCAGTCCACGGTATTAGCCCGGGGGACAACAATAGTCTCCGCTATGATCGTTTTGGTCACGTTCCGAAACGTCATTTTGGCCGTAACCGCAGCAGCCTTAACGTAAAAGAACTTCGTCTTCCACTTCGTGATGCCCTTCGGAGGGGTCATCAACTTAGGGCTACCATAACGATGCCCAAAAGAAAAAAAACCGGTATGCACCGTCAACTGATAAAACCGTCGGAAATCTGCGACGGTAGGTTCCAAATCAAGAGCACGAAAAGTGTACTCAAAATTTCGAACCCGAATCATCCCAAAGAGGCTAAGTTGAGAAATGTGGATTTTATACCACTCCAAAATCTCAGCAACGAAGACCGTCAACGGCAGTCGGAAATTGCCATCACCGAAGAAATCAGCCCACATGGTAATATAACCGGCCGGAGCGTCGGCACTAGTATCACCCTCTTGTGGGTATACAGCCCCATATTCTTGGGGCATTTGAACGTCGGTCATCAGATTATCGAACTGAGCCTTCGTCCACCTCAACACCGGTAAACCTCCACCGGGGGCACCACCACCTTCCTCCTCCTCAGCCGCCACCGGCGACTGAGGGTCAGGGTTTTCACCCTCAGCAGTATGGGGATTGGATGGTTCAGCCATCAGAATGTAGAAGAAGGAAACGAAAGATGAAATCCAAAAACTTCAGAAAAACCTCTGTCACGGCCCCCGACCCGGTTTGACCCGATTCAGGAGTCGCGGGACAGAAATCCCGTGGTATTTAATTAAGTGAGTTTAACAGCGGAAGTTTCTTCAGGATCATTTTAAAAACTGAAATATTTCCCGTTTATTTTATTTCACCATTCGGGATAAAACCCGATAATTTACAATCTTGAGATTTCAAGAAGAAATCTTTTATTTTACAAAACATGTTTCTTTATTTTATACTGAGCCACTTCCTTAAGCTGATAGTGCTTTACGGCACTTTTCCTGGATCACAACAGATCACCTGAAACATGTTTGAAAAAGGTTTTGTCAGCGGGAAATACTGAGTGAATCATTCTATTTAATAAAACGACACATTTGTTATAATTTACAGTATTAAGAGATATTACAATGTTTCAGATATCAAACCAACTACCCACAGTATTTGTCACTCGACCCATTGGCCCATTCGTCCAATGGTGTCTGTGACTATGGTCATATCACCCCTTGGCTAACTCGTTGTCCAATGGTGAAGATTATCAAGTAATGTATACAAAACCCCACATACCGGCTGTAACTTGGTGATTACATATACTTAATCACTGTAATTATAACTTTGAATAAAACATGATTTTATAAATAGATTTGATAAAAAGAGAATGACTCACATTGCAGATTTAACAGAGCTTAGTTTACTGATTAGCCTTGATAACCTAGTTTAAATAATCAAGCACACAAACTAGGTTAGTAACTTAATACAGCATTTACGATAACTCACGAGATTGAAACCTTCACAACGAATGACAAAGTGCGATACTTAAACATCCATCGATTTAACGACGAATGACAAAGCATAAACCCTAATGTGGGCAGCACTTAAACATCCATTGGATAGTTTAATCGATCGGACATTGAATCGTAGCAGCGATCGAGTTATTACCCTGAATTGTGGCAGCACTTCGTGATCAGTGTGTGTTTTTAGAACTGTTTTGATTATAACTCAGCGTACAATTTGAAATTGAACGTCGAACGAACACTCAATTGCATGAAACAGACGATCCTATTTATACTTGAAATTGAGTTCCCCCGCGTGTCACGGGAGATGTCGTGACTCCTGTCGCGACTCGCCTGGGGTGTCCACCTATCCTAGAGTAGCCTTGTCACTAGTATAGGCCTGCTGAGTCGATTTCGTGTTATTTCGAATTTTTGACAGCGTTTTGTTAAGATATTACCGAATAGGGTTTACCCCCTGAGTTTTAGGGGCCCTAATCCTGATTCCAAATGTTCTGAAAAATTTAGGGTTTGTGCAGAATCACTTGGGTTTCTCAATTAGGGTTTCCTATTGGACAATTTTGATTAAATAATTATAAATTTTGATAAGAGTTGTTACATTCTCCCCACCTTAATAAAAATCTCATCCTCGAGATTTACTGGAATAAGTGAGGATACTTTCGTTTCATTTCTGATTCCAGTTCCCAAGTGTATTCAGCTCCTCTCTTTGAATCCCATCTGACTTTGACTAAAACTAGTTGTTTATGTTTGAGAAACTTGATTTTTCGATCCTCAATTTGAAGAGGTTTCTCAACAAATTTCAGCTTTTCGTTTACCTCTATATCTCGAAGAGGCACTACCAGTGATTCATCTGATAAGCATTTCTTGAGATTGGATACATGAAATACATCATGTACTCCTGCTAATTTTTCTGGTAGTTGTAAACGATAAGCAACTGGTCCTATACGTTGGATCACTGAAAATGGTCCTACGTACCTTGGACTTAGCTTTCCTTTCTTTCCGAATCTAACTACTCATTTCCAAGGAGAAACTTTTAACAATACTCTGTCTCCAACTTGAAATTCTAACGGCTTGCATCTCTTGTCTGCATAACTTTTCTGACGATCGCGAGCCGTCTTCAGTCTTTCCTTGATTTGAGTAATCTTATCAGTCGTCTCTTGCACTATTTCAGGACCTGACAATTGATTTTCTCCTATTTCTGCCCAACAAACTGGAGTTCTGCACTTTCTTCCGTATAGTGCTTCAAATGGGGCGGTTTCAATACTTGAATGATAGCTATTGTTATAGGAGAATTCAATTAATGGTAAATGATCATCCCAATTTCCACCAAAATCTATCATGTCTTCTAGAGTTTGGATTGTCCTTTCACTTTGTCCGTCTGTTTGGGGATGATATGCAGTGCTCAGATTTAATCGTGTTCCCATAGCTTGCTGGAAACTTTTCCAGAAATGAGAAGTAAAACGACTATCCCTATCCGAAACAATGGAGAGTGGAACTCCATGTAAGGATACAACTTCATCTACAAACAATTTTTCCAACCTTTCCATACTAAAGGTTTCTTTCATTGGTAGAAAGTGAGCTGATTTGGTTAATCGATCCACAATTACCCAAATCGCATCATTACCTTTTCTTGTTTTGGGTAACTTAGTAACAAAATCCATTGTTATAAGTTCCCATTTCCATACTGGCATTTCTAATTGTTGTAGTAACCCTGAAGGTTTCTGATGTTCTGCCTTAACTTGTGCACAAGTGAGACATTTAGAAACATATCGTGCTATATCCTTTTTCATTCCTATCCACCAAAAGTTCTTCCTTAAATCTTGGTACATCTTATTGTTTCCTGGGTGCATAGTATACCTAGATTTATGAGCTTTTTCTAAAATCTTAGTTCTTAAGTCTCCCTGCTTAGGTACCCAAATTCTACTTTTGTGGAATCTCCAAATTCCATCTACTCCTTGTTCTAATTCCTTGATTCATCCTTTCATTCCTTCAGCATCATCCTTGATTGCTGTAACTTGAACATTCTTCAATTGTTCCATTAAATCTATTTGTAGATTTAATCTGAGAGCATGAACCCTTCGTTGTTTTTCATAATACTTACGACTTAAAGCATCTGCAACTACATTTGCTTTTCCTTCGTGATACTGAATATCACAGTCGTAGTCACTTAGAATTTCCATCCATCTCCTTTGCCTCATGTTTAACTCTTTTTGCCCAAATATATATCTTAAACTTTTGTGGTCTGTGTAGACAGTAAATTTACTTCCGTAAAGATAATGTCTCCAAATCTTAAGGGCAAAAATTACGGCTCCTAAGTCTAAATCATGAGTCGTATAGTTTTCTTCGTGCTTTTTCAATTGCCTTGAAGCATATGCAATCACCTTTTTACGTTGCATAAGCACACATCCATATCCTAGTTTTGAAGCATCACAATATACTTCAAAATCTTCAGTTCCTTCTGGTAAGGCTAAGATTGGTGCATTTGTTAATTTCTGCTTCAATATTCTAAAGGCTTCTTCTTGCTTAGGTCCCCATTCAAACTTAACCGCTTTACAGGTTAGCTTAGTTAATGGTACGGCTATCTTGGAAAAATCCTTAATAAACCGTCTATAATACCCAGCTAAACCTATAAAACTTCTAATTTCCATTGCTGTTTGTGGAACCTTCCATTTGGTAATTGCCTCTATCTTAGCAGGATCTACATGAATACCTTCGTGATTCACCATGTGTCCTAAGAATTGCACTTCCTTTAACCAAAATTCACACTTCGAGAATTTGGCATAAAGCTTTTCTTTTCTTAACAAAGTTAAGAGTGCATGAAGGTGTTCACAATGCTCTGTCTGACTTTTGGAATAAATAAGTATATCATCTATAAAAACAATTACAAATTTATCCAAATATGGTTTACAGATCCTATTCATCATGTCCATGAATGCAGCAGGTGCATTCGTTAACCCAAAGGGCATGACTGTAAACTCATAATGACCATACCTAGTTCTGAAAGCAGTTTTAGGTATGTCCTCTTCTTGTACCTTCAATTGATGATATCCGGAGCGTAAATCTATCTTAGAGAAATATCTAGCTCTCTGAAGTTGATCAAATAGATCATCAATCCTAGGTAATGGGTATCGATTCTTAATTGTAACCTTATTCAATTCTCTATAATCGATACACATTCTCATTGAACCATCCTTTTTCTTAACAAATAATACTGGCGCTCCCCAAGGGGATGAGCTAGGTTGTATGAATCCTTTACTTAGTAATTCATCTAATTGCTTTTTCAGTTCTAACATTTCTGTAGGTGCTAACCGATAAGGTGCCTTGGCTATCGGTATAGTTCCTGGAATTAGATGAATCCTAAATTCTACTTCCCTGTTTGGAGGTAATCCCGGTAAATCTTCTGGGAATATATCTGGATATTCTGAGACTACAGGAATTTCCTTAAGTTCTTTACCCTTACTACTAATGATTACTGAAATCATATATACTATTCCTTGTTTTCGTTCATAATTAGCAACTTTCATTACTGATATGAACTTCATGGGCTTACATGGTTTATCTCCTGTAATCCTAATTATTTCCCCAGTAGATGCCTGAATTTCTATAGAATTCTGATCACAAAGGATTCGAGCATGATTGGCTACTAACCAATCCATTCCTAACACAACATCAAATTCGGCTAATTTCATAGGAAATAGGTTTGCAAAGAATTTATGACCTGAAAGTTCTATATTTTCCTTTTGCAAAACTTTATCTATACTAACAGAATTTCCGTCTGCTGTTTCAACTGTAAAAATCTGCCTAAGGTTGGTTAAGGGTAAATTAAGAGCTTGGCAGAATGAAGTATTTATAAAACTTTGGTTTGCACCAGAGTCAAATAATACTTTGGCGTAAATGTTGTGAACTAAGAACGTACCCGCTATCACATCTGGGATGAATTCTGCTTCTTGAGTGGTCAGCTGAAATGCTCTGACATTCTTCTTTGTAGTTCCATCTGCTGGTTTAGCTTTGTTGTCTGCTGGTTTGACCAATTTCGGGCAATCTGGCCTGAAATGTCCAGTTTCTCCACAATTGTAACAAATTGTGGATTTCTTCCTACAGTTTTCTTCACGATGTCCTGTCATTTTGCAAAAATTGCAAATTATATTACATCTTCCAAAATGTTTCCTTTTGCAATTTCTGCAGAATGACGGATTTGAGGGTTGCCCTGTTCCTCTTCTCTTGAAATTGCTATTATTACCCGTACGAAATCCCTGGGTAATTTTCTGAGCCAATTCTTTCTTTCTGTCTTCGTCTCTTGTGCGTACCAGTTCATCAGTTAGGGTGTTAGCTAATTCCACAGCATCGTCAATAGTGCGAGGTCTCGCAGCTTTAACTATATTGCGGATTTCACTAATCAGTCCCCAAATGTAGCGAGAAATGAGTACCGGTTCTGGCGAAGCCAGTGTTGGTACCACTCTAGCATATTCAAAGAATGTCGAAGTATAACCACGACAATCTACACCCATCATCCGATGATTTAGAAACTTATTTGTCATCTGTTCCTTTTCATACTTGGGACAGAATTTTCTTTCTACTAAACCCTTAAATTCTTCCCAAGTCATAGCATAAGCTATTATTCTTCCTTTTGATTGTAACACAGTGTTCCACCATTCAAGTGATCCTCCCTTGAAGAGATTTGATGCGTACATGACCTGATCATCTTTAGCACATTTACTTATTGCAATTACTGCTTCGGTTTTCTCTAACCAATGCAGTGAGGCAGTTGCTCCTTTATTGCCTGCAAATTCAGTGGGTTTACAAGCAAGGAATTCTTTGAAAGTGCAACCAGGCATTGCAGTTTTCATTTTCTTAGGGAATGGAGCTTGATGTGGTTCTGCATTATGATTGACATGATCATTGCCTCTGTTTACACTATTACTGAAGTTATCTTCAGAAATGTGTTTACTAGGAACAATTTGTTGCGGTTCGATTGGATTCTTTATAGCAGCAACGAATGCTGGAATAGCATTGGCTATCCCTTGAGCAACAATATTTTCGATATCTTGTTTAGTCATATATTGATCTCCTGGATGTTGCTCTGACTGATTAACCTCATTTACTGGTTCATACCAATGTTTGACATCTGATAATAAATTTTATGTAAATAATTAGTATAAATACAAATATAATAAAACAGTTTGCACATAATCACATTAACATGTATAATCAAAATTATCGATTTCACAAGTTTCATTTCTATATATTATATTATGCCTCGTACACACGATTATCATACAACGTTTTATTGTGAAGTTATTACACATACTGGTTATTATGATTATTTATTAACAAATATTCCTGCAAACTCTCATTATCTGGTTAGCTAGTTTCTTAAAAACGACGCTCCCTTTCGTCATATTTCCAAGTAACTCTTTCTCCCACATCCCTAATCCGATTTCCTGCATCAATTAACTCTTCGCCCCAGAGGCGAAGTTCAGTAAGATTCTCCGGGCTCATAGTTGGGTATAGTGGAGGTTATGGATCAACTTGTGGGAAAAATGTATCAGGGTTGTTTAAAAGATTTTGGTATTGCCAATCAGTTGTCCACCATTCATCTAATTCTACTGGTAGTGGTTGAGGTTGGACAATAGGATCTGGAATAGCAGGTTCCAGATTGATTGGGATTGGAGCTTCTAGTGGGTAACTGAAAAGATCTTCTTCAGTAAATATAAGGTTTGGATTAGCTGCTTCAAGGTTTCCATCGGCAGGTCCGATGAGGTCACTCATTACTAGTTTATGATCTAAAACTTCCCAAGGAGTCATTTTCTGTTTCTGTCTAGAACTTTCTCCGACTTCTCTTTCTATTTGCTTAAAACTCTTCTCAGCTTCTATCTCTACTTGATTAACATTTTCTTCAATTTCTATCCCGTTTCCTTTGTCTTTTGGTTCTTCGGTTTTAGTAACCTTTCTTGTTGCTGGCTTTTTCCTACGTACACGCCTCCAGCCCACAAATCTGCTTCTTTTCTTGGGTTTAGGTTTTGCCAGTGGTTTGGATTGAAATTCCATGGGTTCTTCTTTATTAGCGAAGTAACCGGTGAATTCCTTGGAAACTTCTATCTTAACGGGATAGAGGTTAAGATTTTCTAAACCTTCTGATATCTCATTCATGCTGTTTAGCATATATGCAAAATACATACCAAATGTTAAAACAAAATTTTATAGATAACCCGCAAATATTATTGCATACATAAAACAACTTACAAGTAAATTATACTACGATTTACTGTAACTTATTTATTTACTAAATAAGGTTTCTGGGAAATAAAAGTGCTAAAACTTTTGAGTATTTAGAGATTTGCATTTTCTGCTACTGTGGCTAGCATATAAAGATTTGCCTATTTCTCATCTAATTTGTCTTCCCAAGGTGATTTATTGATTAAATCCTGGGTTTCCATTTTAACTTTCTTCTCTCGGTTTTTCCTTATTTCCTCCTGAGTCCTGACTTTTCCTAATAATCAAACTTCTTCTATTAGGAGAAAGTGGTTCCTCGTAATGTGCCTTACGGACAAATATTCCTTCTTCAGGAATTACATAAGGTTTTGTTTGGGATGAACTTCCCTTCTCGTTGGATGACCTATCTAGTTTAAGATAGATGTTTGACAGCTTTTGTTTACCCATACTGTAATTAACAAATAATCAGTTATTAAAACACATAATCACATAATTGGCAATCAGTAAAAAATTAAGTATTTCTAAATACTTAATAGGCTTAAATCAGTGGCTCTGATACCACCTTATTTTTGTCACGGCCCCCGACCCGGTTTGACCCGATTCAGGAGCCGCGGGACAGAAATCCCGTGGTATTTAATTAAGTGAGTTTAACAGCGGAAGTTTCTTCAGGATCATTTTAAAAACTGAAATATTTCCCGTTTATTTTATTTCACCATTCGGGATAAAACCCGATAATTTACAATCTTGAGATTTCAAGAAGAAATCTTTTATTTTACAAAACATGTTTCTTTATTTTATACTGAGCCACTTCCTTAAGCTGATAGTGCTTTACGGCACTTTTCCTGGATCACAACAGATCACCTGAAACATGTTTGAAAAGGGTTTTGTCAGCGGGAAATACTGAGTGAATCATTCTATTTAATAAAACGACACATTTGTTATAATTTACAGTATTAAGAGAGATTACAATGTTTCAGATATCAAACCAACTACCCACAGTATTTGTCACTCGACCCATTGGCCCATTCGTCCAATGGTGTCTGTGACTATGGTCATATCACCCCTTGGCTAACTCGTTGGCCAATGGTGAAGATTATCAAGTAATGTATACAAAACCCCACATACCGGCTGTAACTTGGTGATTACATATACTTAATCACTGTAATTATAACTTTGAATAAAACATGATTTTATAAATAGATTTGATAAAAAGAGAATGACTCACATTGCAGATTTAACAGAGCTTAGTTTACTGATTAGCCTTGATAACCTAGTTTAAATAATCAAGCACACAAACTAGGTTAGTAACTTAATACAGCATTTACGATAACTCACGAGATTGAAACCTTCACAACGAATGACAAAGTGCGATACTTAAACATCCATCGATTTAACGACGAATGACAAAGCATAAACCCTAATGTGGGCAGCACTTAAACATCCATTGGATAGTTTAATCGATCGGACATTGAATCGTAGCAGCGATCGAGTTATTACCCTGAATTGTGGCAGCACTTCGTGATCAGTGTGTGTTTTTAGAACTGTTTTGATTATAACTCAGCGTACAATTTGAAATTGAACGTCGAACGAACACTCAATTGCATGAAACAGACGATCCTATTTATACTTGAAATTGAGTTCCCCCGCGTGTCGCGGGAGATGTCGTGACTCCTGTCGTGACTCGCCTGGGGTGTCCACCTATCCTAGAGTAGCCTTGTCACTAGTATAGGCCTGCTGAGTCGATTTCGTGTTATTTCGAATTTTTGACAGCGTTTTGTTAAGATATTACCGAATAGGGTTTACCCCCCCTGAGTTTTAGGGGCCCTAATCCTGATTCCAAATGTTCTGAAAAATTTAGGGTTTGTGCAGAATCACTTGGGTTTCTCAATTAGGGTTTCCTATTGGACAATTTTGATTAAATAATTATAAATTTTGATGAGAGTTGTTACAACCTCACAGAAAAGCAAAGGATTGATCGGAGAAGATGAAGAATTTCTAACTTCTCTCACCGGAATTTTTTTTTGAAATTTCAAACGAGTAAGAGGAAACCACAAAGGGTTTCCCCTTTTATACTCATCGCAATAAATGCGGATTAGAAACCGAAACGTCGTGCGCTGAGACAACGAACCGTACGACGACATGTATACAAGCGACAGTTCTGCTGACGGTTACCACTCGCGAGTAGCCGTCCACGCGCCTGACAAAAGAGACTTTTTGGTGATCCTGCTACAGTATAGTGATTACCTCGGGCGCTGCAAACGTCCTTTCGTTTCAGCACATGCCACCAAAATCACACCAACTTCCACCAACTCACACGTGCATCCTGCCACGTATGCAACAAAAAAGCGACAACGATATCCAAACTTAAGCGGCATGCGGTTTCCTGGTATACCGCACCATTACCCATACCGCATGTCGTTTTTTACATACCCCTCAAAAAAGGTAAAAATATACATATCTACATTATGTAAAGGGGTATAACCAATATCCGCATATACCCACGAGCACACGTGAAATATGCGGAAATGACACACACGAGCCCGTACAGGTGTGTCAGATACCCAGAACCAGCGTTGTTCTTTGGATTGCGAAAACCGCTTCTCAGGAACAGCAAACCGCAATACCTTGAAGTTCTTCAAGCTTCAAATCCCTCCTGTCCGGATCACAACCACGGAGGGGACGCAAACAACTTCTCCTTTGGGAAAAGGATAAGTATGATGCGCAACTGCACATCAGCAACCCTAACTCCTGATCCTTCAAGAGCCATATCAAAGAGAATCCATCTTTTAAAGCGGGTCTTCTGTGACAAACCACTGACACTCACGAGTAGCTGCGGCGGAGCGCAACTCCGCGAACGGTAGCTACGGAAGAGCCACAACTAAGCCACCACGTGGTGGAGCAAAGCTACTTCCAGGAAAACTGCTTTCCAACTAAGCGTGAAGGAAAGTGGCTACAGAACGAATGCGGACGAGTTTTCACCCAGATTCCCAAGTATCTAAGGTGATCTCCTTGAGCAACAAGCCAAGCAACAGTGGTAACAAGTCTGCTTATGACTTTGTTTGCCCACCTATGGACCGCATAGAATAAACAATGGTGGGCACTACCATGCCTATGACCATGTTTATTTGCCCATAGTACAGATTCACATTGTTCGACCAAACACGGCCAACAATGACGCAAGTACCCCACATTGTTCGACCAAACATGACCAATGATATGCGGCAACGAGGTAACCGCAAAGGACGTGCGGTTACTTGAGAGCTAAACTGGAGAACGCGAACACCCCACAAAGCAGGGATCATCGTTGCATGTCCAGTTGATAAACATAGAGCTTGAGCAAAGCACTTACAGCATTGCATCAGCTGACGCAGAGGTTACAACTAGAGTTGCGATCACGGACATTGCATCACTTGATAAACTAGAGGTTACAGCTGACGCAGAGGTTACAGCATTGCATCATCACAACAAGGGATATGGACAACAGTAACAGTCACCAAGCGGCGATGCGGCACGGCACCGCATCCCGCATACGTCTTGGCCAGAACAAGAACGCGGGAACAACATCAGTTACCGCCAGCAGCGATGCGGCCCGGCACCGCATCCTGCCTACAAGGCAAGTGGGACTGACACCACAGTGCAAGTGGCACTGAAGACAGTCGCCTGTCAGCCCACATGTAAGCAACAGACTGACACCACAGCAGGACGTGGTATCACCACCGTAACCGACAGGCCTGACACACCTGCAGGAGGCTGTGCGATGTCAGACTAGCCACTCAACTACCCTCCTTCACTCATCGGCTATAAATACCCATCCCAAACCAGGTTTGAGGTATCTCTTCACAACTCTCTCACTACTACTACTATCACACTTTGCTTCCCAAGCAAATTACTGATTCTCACGTCGGAGAGTGGTAACAAGGAGCACCCCCTACCCCCATCCTCCTTGTTACGAGTCACGGTTTGTTTCCTTATGCAGAAGATCAACTAGCGGACGATCCAGCCAGCGATCCTCGGAAATAAGGGATTAACCCTACTTGACGAGACTAGTGAGTTAACCTTCTCGGTTAACCATTGTTTCATTATTATCAAAGATCAAAATGACTCTACAAGTGTATCAAAATTACTTTACAAGTGTATCAAAATTACTCTGCAAGTTGATCAGATAACATACAATTCAAAATTACCCTACAAGATTATTTGTAGAGTAGTTATGATACTCTACAAACTTACTCTACAAAGATCAAAATTACCCTACATGATCATTTTACAAAATTACTCTACACTATCAAAATTACCCTACCCTACAAGATCATTTGTAGAGTAATTTTGATAATTACTCTACGAGTAAATAATTACGAAAATGTAATCACGTTTTTTTACATTTTCACTCTATTCATACGTTTTGTATAATAAGGATATTTGTATTTGATTTTTTGTCATAAGACTATGGGGTATGGGGCGTGGGTTAGAGAGAAACGCCCAAGTCACCACCTCGGGTGGGCTTGGGTTTGAGCGTTGCCCCTTGGGCGGGAGTTTAAGGCCGGGCGTGGGGCATGCTAGCGATCCTATGTGGCCGGCTCTTATTGGCTTGTTGGCTAGGGCCATTTTAAATTTAAAAAAAAAATGATGTGGCTTGGCCACGCCAGCCCAGCCACGCCCACCATACCCCTATGAAACTTGGGTTTGTGTATTGAGTGCCCCATATCCATGTGTCAACCCATGCCCCAAACCCCCGCCCCACCATACCCCAAGGTCTAACAACACAATTACATGTTGTAAGAATACATTTATAATTAGTTACATTATATATTACTAAAAGTTAGCAACTTGTTACTGTTGTGTAATAACTAGAACCTATTAGCAATGTATAGAAGAGAATGAGAGATGAATTTCTTATTGATATCACATACAAAATACATGAGCCACTATATATAGGCTATAACATTAATACAAACATAAATGTGACATGGAGGTTAGAAATGTGGATAGTCACTAATAATGGATGCATTCATAACATTCCCCCTTGACTATCCACATGATGATATACTATTCTTTAATACGCTTGGTGATGTTGCCTCGTTAAAAACCTTGCTAGGAAAACCCAGTGGGACAAAACCTCAGCTAAGGGAAAAAGAGTGCAGCGCGTATTGTCTCCCCCTGATACTTCTGGATCAGGTATGTTGCCTCATTAAGGAAAAAGAGTACATACACTGTGTATATTATGGGTACGTTACTCCCCCTCAATTTTACTTGTATATCTTGATGATGTTGAATCCAATCTTCTGTGACAATTACTTGACTTGATATTTGGCGTAGTCTTCTTTGATTTGGGTGTTGTTGTCTTACATTGTCTTCATACAGTATAGCTTGAGTTTCTCTTGATCAACTCTAATCTACATACTTCTTAAATATGCTAAAATCTTCGACCTTCATAACTTGTATCTGGATTGAGATCGAACTCTATGCGAGTCTAATATATATCAATCATAACCCAGGACGCTATATTGTTCTTGTGGAACTATCCCGTGTCTCGAGTTTGTAAATATGTCAAATAATTATTTAATGCGTTTTATAATTCTGCCTCGTTAAAAACCATGCCAGGAAAACCCAATGAGACAAAACCGTAACTAAGGGAAAAGAGTGCACTACGCATTATACATAATTAACAACATGATTTATGATGATGTTAAATTAGTACTTCGGGACCTATTAGATAAACTGATACTACTGGATCAGTTATGTTGTCTCGTTAAAAACCTTACCAAGAAAAACCCAATGGGAAAAACTTAGTGAAGGGAAAAAGAGTGCAACATTTGAGATTAGAACTGTAATCTTACCAATACAACGTAATATCAAATGTCGTCTTGTTTGCAAGATATGTCAATGCTCTGATCGCAATTAAGTATGGTACTTCTTGACTAAGTAGTTCAACATCCTTTTCTTAGGGTTGATAAGAATATTTTTTCTGTGTCAAGCGATCAGACAATCGTTCATGTACTCAACGAATGAGCTTTTTCTATATAACATCTTCTAGATGTAGTCAGATTGATGAGCAAAAATAGTACATATATACTCGAAACTACAGGTCGAGGATAACCACACTTTGTAAAGGTCATTCAAAATTTTCATCTTTAGTTTGAGAGTTCCCTCTCGATGATGTTTACATTATCACTGTAAGAGCGAAATCTTGTTAAATAGATGTAGCTCATTTTTTCAAAATTATACCTCTCTTTTCAGAGTATAGTCGACTGTACCACATACGAGTAGTTTCCTTTAAGATTCATATATATAACACATATGGGGTTATTGTTTCATAATGCTTTGAGCATTTTTAATCCTTCAGGGGTTTTCATACAGATGTCATTTGCAATTGTCTCGTACATGTATACGGTGATGACATCCATAAGTTGTTTTATCTTAAGTCATTCTGAGATTGCGAGGCCGCTTAAACATCTAAAGATTATCGCATCCACTACAGGGGTATACGTTTCCTCGTAATCAACTGCTGGGATTTGGGAAAAATCTTTATGTTAAAATGTGTGCCTTACATCACAAAAACTCATTATTTACGTTTCCTTTTATTTAAAGACACCCATTTATAACCTACTGGTTTAACGTCTATGGGTGTTCGAACTGCTGGTTCGAAAACGTTTAGTTTGTCGAGCAAATTTAGTTCAACCTTAAGTCATGTAGCCATTTTGGCTATTTGTGTGCGTACACTCTTGCACACTTTCTATATATGTAATCCTTTTTTTTCATCGATTACATCTATTGCTATAGCATAATCAAATATATCATTTTACACGTGTTTCATTACGGTTCCATATTGTACTTATTTTGTACATAATTCATCGCGATCTCATATTTGTTTGGTACTAGAGTTTCTTTTAGAACTCCATTAGCCACTTTTGGGGTTTTGACAACAACCTTCTTTAAGGTTTAGTATGCAACCACTTCTGGGGTTTTGTATGCAACCACTTATGGTGTTTTGTGTGCCACCTCTTTTGGGGTTACACCAACTGCGTTACTCTGCTCTTTTTGTGTTTGTGGGTTTTATCTTTTTTTGGAACCGATTTATCTCTCACAATTTATTAATATGATAATCATTTTGTGAGTACTTCCATTCGAGCATATAAGTTTAAGCTGGTATATGTGACTTTGTCACCTTATTTGTGTTAGTGAATGCATCTTGTATTTCATTTTTTATTATTTGCAAATACACGCTCTTTCTTTTGGACTTCAGATTTGTATTGACGACTTCAGGGGTCGATATATAATATGATGCATTTTTTTATGTTACCAGTCTTTCATTTTCTTGTCTCCCCCTAAGACTGGGAATACGATGTACATATCCCATTTATATGTTATGGTGGTGCTATTGGTACATAGGTTGCACAACAAAATATATAAAAAAAAATGGAAACTTGGTTCTCTTCAGGAGACCAGTTGTAATGGGGAGTATTTGTGATAAGCAGTTAGTTTTGAATAGATATAATCAATCGACGAATTCCGTCTCGACTACGTATGCCTCTCATTATATTTCACATTGTGCCCAACAATGGTCCCTACAATTGGGTTGTCAAAGAACAGTGTTAAACCATGTAAAAAAAACAGTGTTCCATAGTGTTGGGCATATGCTACATACGGGTAGCTAAAAACTCACATGTAACCATGTATGAATGCCACAATCCACACAACTGTACATTTCAATGGTCCCATATAAGAAGGATTGTTTGTAGGAGTCTATTGTTTGGAAGAGCATAAAAATTTATTTGCCACAAAAAAAAAAAAAACTAACTAGACATATGATAGTGCACTCTTTTCCCTTAGTTACGGTTTTGTCTCATTGGGTTTTCCTGTAACAAGTGTCCACGTATATATTAAACGTATATTTCCTTTTTTTTTTCAATACCGTGATGATCATTTATTCTAGAAAAGGTCATTAAAAATGAAAATGAAAATTATGAGTAGGATTTGAACATCTCATGTTCAACTGACTTTCAAAAATCTCATTCTGGTTAACGATTATTCTTATCATGGTAAAATCAAGTTGAAAAAATAAGGCATATTCAACAAGAAACAATATAGGTATAAGAGTAGTACCTTACGTAGATATACATGTATGGTGGAAAAAAAAACTTACCTTGAAATAACTAAAGAAAATAGTATCTCCATCACTTTTCAATCGCCATGTCTACGAAATCCAATCTTTGTTGGAAACACCTCGGGCCACCAAAACTTTTATCAACAAAACATCATCAACGACATTGGTCAACCGAGACTTTAATCAATGATTAAAACCAATGATGATTCGAGCACTTTCGTGCTGATAACGTGTTGTGTAATAACTAGAACCTATTAGCAATGTATAGAAGAGAATGAGAGATGAATTTCTTATTGATATCACATACAAAATACATGAGCCACTATATATAGGCTATAACATTAATACAAACATAAATGTGACATGGAGGTTAGAAATGTGGATAGTCACTAATAATGGATGCATTCATAACAGTTACAACACATTTATAATGTTATAATTTTGTGCTTTCTTGTGGGTTTATAATATATGTTCAACAAACTTGGACTTGTCCTTTCACTTCACATTCTCCAGTTTATTCAACTTTAATTACAAAAAGACATACAAGATATAATATATATGTAAAGATTCTATTCAACTCATGTCGGTTGGTAAGAAATTCAATAGAAAAGGTTTTTTCTTTAAGCAGACGAAATATCCGTACGAATAGTTTCTTCGTAGTATAATTCGAATAAAGAGTTAAATCGTCATTTTGTTGAAGGATGGGTTTGTTTAAACATGAATTATATAAGTTTGCCTTGTTTGTTAAAGCAACTTTCATTAACAAAACCAAACATCTTCACTTAGCAAGGAGCTAGAAGAAGGCTGGCAAAACAACCAAAACAGAACAGAAATATTACAAGTTAAACTTCTTCCAGATTTCGGTATGTAGCAGTACGGTACCGACGCTCAATATAGCAACCGAAAAATAAAACTAAAAAATAAAGTCGCAATATGACCTAAAGAATCATGTGTTTAACATCCATAAAAAAATCTAAAAAACTAATATTGGTAACGGTTCTGATAATAGCGATATCGGTACCTATGTTGTTTGATTGGACTCGGATTGGTTCATCACGACACTGGCACTCGCTATAGCTTACGATACAAAAACACACACACTATTTTTAATACAACTCCGTTTTCAACATTGTTCGGCTGGAATTAGTTCGGCCATGCTACGTGCAATGGCGAAGCTTGGATTTTTCGGCCGGAGGGGTGAAAACATATATACCCAAAAATTTCTATAGAACCGGGGGGGTGAAAACGTATATACCCACAAATTTTTATACGAAAACTACATATATAACACTACTGAGCGAAAAATCCCGGGGGGCGGACGTCCCCCCCCCCCCCCCGCCCCCATTAAGCTTCGCCCCTGGCTACGTGGCAGGAACTCACTCAGTTTTGGTTTGGTTTATTACGGTACCGGCACTCGATATAGCAAGCAAAAGAGAAAACGAAAATATATAAATAAATAAAGTCAATCAAACACCATAAAAATGAATAGTGGTATCGGTTTCGATAATAGATATTGGTAGCAATATAGTTTGGTCGGAATTAGTTCGACTATGACGTGTAATCAGATAGTGAATGAAGTGCTAGATAGAAACAACTCGACCTACCAATGCCGAATCACACAGCTAGAGATATGAAAAGTAACACTTTAATCACTTTTAGTTGTGAAGCTAGTTTTAATTGATAAATCGTAAACCTAGAATCACCTAGACGTGAATAAATAGAGAGGTCTCGAGCTATCGAGTGTCTAAACCCACCAAACAACGACTAGACAAACCTTAGCAATCCCAAATCATATTTCTATTCAATGGTGTTAGATGCACACTTATGCTTACTGATTTAAACTGACAGATAGGCCTGTAAACGAACCGAACGAACACGAACATAGGCATGTTCGAGTTCGTTCATTTAACTTTAACCGAACACGAACACGAACATTTAATTGAACACATTTTTTGGTTCGTGTTTGTTCATTAAGAAACCGGGCATGTTCGTGTCCGTTCATGTTCATTCGTTTAAAGCCTAAATGAACATTTCATGAACATTAACGAACACAAATGAACATAAACAAAAAAAATTAACTAAACATATTTAAATAAACATAAACAACATAAATTAACATGATTGAACAAACAAGTCTAATATATTACAATTCATCTTAAAACACATCTAAATTAGAGTTCATAAATATACTAATTAGTCATATTAATATAAGTAGTTAGAAAACCTTATATTTATATAAATCTAACTACTTATGTATTTACTAAAATTTAAACGAACGTTCATGAACATAAATGGACGAACATAAACGAATGTTCGTGAACATAAATGAACGAACACCATGTGTGTTCATGTTCGTTCATTTAATTAAACGAACAATTTGTTTTTGTTCGTGTTCGTTCGTTTATTAAATAAACGAACATAAACGAACTTCCCGCCGAACAAGTTCATGAACGTTCGATTCGTTTACAGGCCTACTGACAGATAACCAATATTATCTCTAATAATAGGGTTAAGACAATAATTGATCAGATTAAAGAATTCACAAGTGATTTTAATGTAATTATGGTTAATTTCTTCTTTACAAACACATCAATAAAGAAAACCAATCAACTAACATCAAACAATAACATACATGATCAAATTCAGCAACAATCAAAACTATTTTACTTCAAACACATAAACAAGGTAAAAGTCAAACCGAAGAAGTCAAATACGTGATGAGTTCATCAATACCTAAGTGGCTATGAAAACTTAGCTTCTAAACATAGTGTTCATAATCAAAACCAAGTTCAAAAGTAGTAAACATGGTGTTCATAATCAAACAATCGAAGAAAAGTAGAAAAACCGGAAACTTACGGGTTGCAAGCTCCAAATCCAAACTTTATCTTCAAGATATGATCCTAGCACCTCTCATAGCCCCTTGATACTCTAATAACTCTCTTAGGTTTGTAATAGGGCTAAGGTATTCAAGTTATGGCTGGAAACGAGTTTTTATAACACAAGAATCATAATATTTCTCGAACTGGTCCAGGCAATACACAAAATCCTTAAAAATCCTCTCATGATGCTATAAGGGCCCATATAGGACAATATAGACGGTCAACATAATCCTTGTTGTGGTCAACCCTTTCACCGCCTAGCGAGCCATGAGGTCTCTCGTGATACGCTAAGATCCTAATTTTCCAGAAATTACATTTTTAGCCCCTAGACTTCATTGGTTGTTCCCGGTTGCTCGTTTCTTGTTCGTTTAAGCTCGTTTTTGCTCCTTTTTCGCACCGTGACCTACAAATACACAAACTAATAAAATAGAAACTAAAATATGTTAAAAACGACACTAAACTATACCAAGAAATATACAAAATACAAAGGTTAAATGCAGGTTTTGCAACACATCAGTTTGTTAGTATGATATGGTATTGCAGGTTTGGTGTTTGACTTTTCAGGTTTGACTTGAATGAATGCAAATTAAAATGGAACATAATTGGTTTTGACTTTGCAGGTTTGTGCTTGAATGAATAGAGGTTTGTTAGGATGATATTGCAGGTTCGGTGTTGAGATTGCATGGGTTTGTAGGATTGTTAGCCTTGTTAGGATGGTAAACGGTTCAAATCGTTTAAACAAATCAATTTGGTTGGAGAAAATGGGTCAAAATGGGTTTGTTAGGATGGATGCGGGTTTGTTAGGATGATTTTGGAAGGAAAAGAAGTTAGTTTAACGGGTGTGATAATATAAAAACCACATGGTGTGATAATATAAAAACCACAAGGATGCATACTGCAACGGAAAAAGAGTAGTTTGGTCCATTTTTAAATGAAATATAACGTTACATAGGCGGCATGGGGGCGCAGAGTGCAAAAATAAACTTTGAGGGGGAGGGGGGGGGGGGGGGGGGTGGGGGCAACTTGACCAGTAAATGCACTTTACTCTAGACCACCAAACCAAACCACAGAGAAGCAAATTGCACTTTACTCTAAACATGTAAATGCAAACCATGCCTTGCGCGACTCAATCTAGTATGAAATTTATATGCAAACACATATAAAAGTCAGCACGTCGCAATGTATGTTTGCTATCCAAATGCCCAAAAGGATAAGAGTATGTTTGGGGATTAAAAATAGAATTTATTTCGAAGCGTTAATATTTTGGCCGTATAAAAAAAACCAAAAACAATGTGTTATAAATAATTAAAAACTTTTTTAGTTACATAGTAATGGGAAAGAAATATAAAAATATAAAACTAAAATATATAAATATTTTTTTAAATGCAATAACTGTAAACGGCTCTACAAACTATTAATGGTCTTAACTGGTATTAGAAAAATTCATTTTTCAAAGTCTTTTATTGTTAAAAGAAAATGAGAGAAAATGGAAGTGGAATTCTATTAATTCAACAATATAACAATTACATATATCATCTATGTATGATGTATCTATATATACACTAATTCTAAGTGACGTTAACTCATAATTAAGAAAATGATGATACATTATGACTGTCAATTATCATCATTAATAAAAATTGTATCGTTGACTTTCGTTTGCAGTGTAAAATGACGAAGTTTTTTCATAAATATTTCCTTAAAATCAATTCAAAAAAAAAAAAAAAAACATTAGTTTGACCAAATGATAAACAAAGATTTCTTTAAATATATTTAAAACACTAAAACCATCAATCGAAAGTGTTGGTTATCTTTTTATTAAATTTAGAACTTGATTTTTTTTATTATTTTGACAAAGCTTTTATTAATCTTATCTCTACTTTTTTTTTTCATACAATACTCATTTAATTGGGATTAGGTGTATACATTGACTTATATTAAGTATTAGGGGGTGTTTTGAGATTGTTGGCATCTTATTAATATTGTCTATATAAAATTATCCTTTTAAAATAGATAACTTGAACTAACATCTTCAAATAAATAGTTAAGTAGTTGGGAAACTACTTGTTTCACTACCAAACGATATGATACAGTTTGAACTAGCTTTTCAATTTGTCTTAATAAAGTGGTTGGCTGCCGTATTGAAACCCAATATGCAAATAATTAGGTTTGAGAGGTTGCTTGAAATTATTTATTTATATTGTTTAAAAATCTGCATATTGCATTTTTTTTAATTGTGGATATGCATTTCAGCTTGCATGAAAAAAGTTGGGTATTTACATCTTTCAATAAGCAACTGCTTAGGCTGGAGGGTGTGGAGGCGCCACCCTCGCCTAGGGGTGTCCATGATCCGATCCGATCCGATCGAGGGTCTGCTCATGCTCGGATTGAATTACAACCGATCCGATCCGAGCGGATCAAATTTGTAAAACCGAGCGCAAAAGTTATGCTCATGCTCGGATTGAATTTGAATCGATTGGCTCGGTTTCACACGGTTTTTATCAAATCCTAAAAAAAATCGAGCGGATCGTTTTCGCTCGGTTTCGCTCGATTGAATAATAAGGCTTCTTTCAAAAAAAAATTCTAACTTAAAGTGCGAATACAAAAGCAACACAAAGTAAAGTGCGAATACAAGCACCTCCGGTCGCCATATCAGCTACATCGGTATCACCCGATTCATCAATTATTGGATTTGGGTCGTCCTCTCCATCAGTCAGATCAACATGAGCAGCCGGATTCTCGTTTGATTCTTTGTAAGAAGACATCCTACCAAAACAGAAACGAAACAATATAAAGAAACAATATGGTTAACAGAAGCAGATTTAACGATATGTTGCAAACAGATATGCAGAAACATATTGTTAACAGAAGCAGAAACAGAAACAATATGGTTAACAGAAGCAGATTTAACGATATGTTGCAAACAGATATGCAGAAACATTAACAATTTGTGTATGTATGTTACCAAACAGAAGATGCAATCTTTAACGATTAATTAACAAAAAAACATACCGATTAAAGCCTGAAACAAGTCCGACGAGGCGACGAATGAAGACTGGAGCGAACAGAAACATATATTTAACGATTATTGAAGAATGAACAGATACATATATTTAACGATATGTTGCAGAAACTGAAACAGGAGCGACTAACCTTTTAGGAGACACTTGAGCCGATGATTGTCCGATGAATTGAGTCGGAGACACTTGAGCCGACGATGAATTGAGTCGGAGAGGGAGACTGAGAGTCGACGGAGACACTGAGCAGTTGAGACTTGAGAGCGGCGACTGAATGAGTGAATTCGTTATAGGAAATAGATTTAGGGTTAGATTTTTATACTAAACATGGGCTAATATTATTTGGGCTTTTAATTATTTTGGGCTATTATATTTTTTGGGTTTTTAATCTATAAAATAATATATATATATATATATTATTAATAAAAAATAATTCAAGCGAAACCGAGCGAGCGGAGCTTTGCTCATGCTTGGATTGAATTTGAATCGAACTGATCCGATCGGCTCATTTACAAACTGAGCAGGAATCGAACGAGCATTTTTCAAGCGATCGTCGAGCAGTTTGGACAGCCCTACCCTCGCCAGCTCACGTGTATAGCACCCTATAGGGCTCCATCACCACACCCTCCATTTTAATAGGGGGGCGCCATGGTTGAGGCGCTAGCATGGTAACGAGAAGATTAATGTGTTCAGGTGGGGCCCACAACATGTAATCCAATCATATTTTTTTTAATTTTGTTTAATAAGGGGCTCCATCCACACCCTGCAAATTAAAGGGGTGCTCCATGACTGACGTGGATCCTACGTGGCCTGATAAAGCCCCTAGGGGGCTCCAACCACACCATCCAGCCTTATAATATCAGTGATGGGAATTGGAGTTTGTTTAACTTCTAAAATTTTCACACAAGTGGCATAAACAATATGTAAAAATTCATCTTGCTTTATTAAAGTTAAAGACAAAGAGACATACATCCCAAAATAGTGTTTAAATCAGTTTATAAACTTATAATGGTAAAATAATAAAAAAGATAGCGAGTTATAAGGTATAAAGAGTAAAAAAGAAGATTCGGACAAACCAAGCAAGCGAACTATCGGTGAAGAACTTATGAGAAACTAATTTAGTCTAACAAGTAACAAGTTTAACTACTTATAAAAAATTACTGCTTTTTAGCAACACAATAATCTAATATCTTAAGGCTCTTTGTTATGAAAACTTTAAACATTGTTTGAGACTTCAATATTAATTTTAAGAGTAAACTGCCATTTTGGTCCCTGTGGTTTGGGCAGTTTTGTCATTTTAGTCCAAATCTCAAACTTTTTAAATATGGGTCCTTGTGGTTTGCATTTTGTTACCATTTTAGTCCAAATCTTAAAAACTCTCATTTTTTACTGTTCTAACATGCTTTTTTTGTCTTTTTGTGCATGGGTATATTTGTCCAAGTACATTTCATTAAACATTTTCTTAATTAAAAAACTAAAGTAAATAAATTATTAATTCCTGTATATACCCTTATTAATATTCAATATTTATAGAACCCCCCTCCTTTAATAAAATCCCTGGCCTCAAAAGATAAAACCCTAAAATCCTTCATCAGCCGCACACACTTTCTCCTTTATCTGATCAAAACGCTCCGGTCGCCGGAGCCGGAGTTCCGACCAAGTGCTGGTGCTCTCTACCTGTTCGACAAGCAAGCCTTAACCCCCCCCCCCCTTCTTCCTTGTACATACCTGCACCCACCCATCTCTCACCCAAAACCCTCTATCTCCTCTCTGTTGTTCAGCTGATTATACACACTAATGTCCCACAGATGATGTGAGGAAGAAAATGGCGAAGAAAGAGAGAGATGATATGTGAAGGAAAGCTGGCAACGACGGCTGCACCGGCGTCGGCAGTAGAAATAACATGGGGACGATGACGAAGAGGACTGATGATGATGACCGATGGTGATTTTTGAAGACAGTGGCAGTGGTGGAGGCTTGTTCATATTGTTCTACTATGGGTTAGGGTTTTAGTTGGGGAAGATGATGTGCCGATCTACTGTGGGCTAGGGTTTTTTTTGGGGGTTGAAGATGATCTCTGGTTGGTTAGGGTTTTATTTGGGAGGTTGAAGATGATGTAAATGGGGAACGAGAAGTGATAGGGTATTTATTTGAGGGTTTTTTAATTAAGAAAATGTTTTAATGAAACGTACTTGGACAAAATACCCCTGCACAAAAAGACAAAAAAAACATGTTGGAACAATAAAAAATAAGAGTTTTTGAGATTTGGACTAAAATGGCAATAAAATGCAAACCACAGAGAGGCAGATTTAAAAAGTTTGAGATTTGGACTAAAATGGCAAAACTGTCCAAACCACAGGGACCAAAATGGCAGTTTACTCTAATTTTAAACACCGTCGTTAACTTTAGACGCGATAAATCTCCTTTAACCTTTAACTATGTGATATCCATACTATATAGTTTAACTTCAAAACTCTAGTGTTACTTAGACCACCCGTAATGGGGCGTGACTTTTAATTTTTTTTCAAAAAAAAGGCGTATAACGCCACGGCCGCCATTACACTGGGCGTTACCGGGCGTTATTTTTGAAAAAAAATGGATGTGGTGTTTTAATTAAAACGCTGAAAAATTGTGGGGATCGAGATTAGACCGTTGCCAAACGGTCAAAATAGTTAAATATTTTTTTTAATTTAAAAATTTACCCACTATGTATATCAACCTACTTTATCATTATTTTTTATACAAAAAACTCCTACTTTCTCTTCTACTTTCTTCTATTTTTTATAAAAAACACCCTCTTTCTCCTATTTTTTATAGAATCATGCATCCATACCGACCCCCTTTTGGTGTCCCCGCAAGACCCACGAACCCGAACACAACCCAACCGCAAAACCCGTATAACCTTCAAGACATGGACCCGGGAAAAAAACGGTCGAGTCGTCTTCCGATCTCGAGTTAAAGGAAGATTTCGAGGAGATGAACCGTCGTCTCCAAGACATTCGCGACCTCGGCCACCAACGTTATGAGATTATGAAAGAACGAGTGGCCGAAACCAAAAAGTTTAACGAGATGCAAGAGGCGAGGCAAATGGAAAAGGACATTGAGTTTTTGTCCAAACCTATCGACCACCTACAAGGCGATGCGTTGATCTTTGCGCAAATGTGTCGCCAAAAAATTAGAGAAAAATATGGACTCTAGTTCATGTTCTTTTTTTTTTACATTATTTTTTTTTCGGTTTTTTTTTTCTGTTTTTTTTTTATTTTTTTTTTATTTCAAGTAGTGTAATTTTTATTTTAAATTAATGAAGTTTTTTATGTTTTAAATTAAAAAAATAATTGGGAAATGATTGCATGGGCGTTATTAGAATAATGCCCCACTACGCCACTTTTGCTATAATGCCCAACGATGACTAGGATGCCACGTGTCGGATAATGCCCCATAGTGGGGGCATTATGTTTGTTCACCACTACACATGGTCTTAGGCCATACGTAGTCATAACGCCCCTTTGTGGGCGTTATGCGACACGTGGCGCGCCACGTCAGCGTGTGGGCGTTATGGGGCCTTATGCATTTTAGCCCGTAGTCATAAAGCCCCCGTCTAATCATTACTCAATTATTAATTTCTAATTTTTATAAAAACAGAAAATAAATAAAAAAAAACTGCAAAATAAATAAAAACAGAAAATTAATTAAGAAAACTGATAATAAATAAAAACAGAAAACAATTAAAAACAGAATATATAAATTGAAAAATAAATAAAAACAGAAAATAAATAAAAAAAAACTGCAAAATAAATAAAAACAGAAAATTAATTAAGAAAACTGATAATAAATAAAAACAGAAAACAATTAAAAACAGAATATATAAATTGAAAAATAAATAAAAACAGAAAATAAATAAAAAAAACTGCAAAATAAATAAAAACAGAAAATTAATTAAGAAAACTGATAATAAATAAAAACAGAAAACAATTAAAAACAGAATATATAAATTGAAAAATAAATAAAAACAGAAAATAAATTAAAAAAAACTGCAAAAAATAGAAAAAAACAACGAAAAAAACAGATTTTTAATTTTCTCAATAAAACCAGCCCAAAGCCCATAAAAAAATCACATAAATAACCAGCCCAAAGCCCATACATTAAAAACCCAGCCCAAACCCATAAATTAAAAACCCTAAAAGTTTTCTTCTTCCTTGTCTTTATTCTTCTTCTTCTTCTTCGATATCTGCAACACAAGGAAGAAACAGAGCATCATTAAATATATGAGGGGGAAAACCAGAAAAAAAAAAAAATCAAACAAACACACATACCGCCCTTCTTCTCCGCGCTATAGACATCGCGCCACACCCCATTTTTCGTTTGATGGCGCCCTTCGTGGCGGTGTGCAGCGGCGCCATACGGCGCTATGGGGCTGCATACCGCCCCACTACGCAAGGTCTTAGAGCATTCACATCCAATCCACTAAAAATATACATACATTCCACTAAAAAACAACTCCTATATCAATATATTTCCACTAAAAACAAATATTTTCTCTCTCTCTCTTTTTCAATATATATTACATTTTCTCTCTCCTTCACTCACAACCACTTTCAATATATATTAAAAAAGTATATAGGGTGAACAGTGTCCCCCCAAATATACAGATGAACAGTAACATTCTCTCTCTCTCCTCCACTCACAACCACTTTTTATACTTCTTATATTTTAAACCCCCCCCCCCCCCACACAGATTTTGATGGTTTGGATGAGAATGCTCAGTAAACTTTATTAGACTATATCACGTTTTACAAACATAACGCTTTCCTTCGAAAACATTTTATAAATAACACGAACGAAACTGATACTGACTTAATATTCATATCATTATAGGGAAAAAATCAAATAGGAAGTTAATTTTGGCTAGGAAGGATAGGAACCCATAGGATTATGACATGTGGCAAATTTTAAAATAAAGAGAAAGGGTATTTTAGTCAATCTCATCATTTCTTCTTCCTTCTTCTCCCCAGTTACTTCAAAACCCACCATCTCCAACCTTTTCTTCACTTACTATCTCAATAATCACTACATTATAGTGTGATTTTCGTCATCAATCAATGATTCAACCACCCGATCAACGTGTTCTTCAGCTTTTTTCAAAGAAAACCCAGTTTAATTTCATTCAAAATCTCGTTTTTTCTGGTGATTTTGAAGATAATCACTCGATTTGTTCGATTCAATCGCTGATAAGTGTTTCTATCATTTCAAATTTCGTTAATTAATGAAGAAACCGGCTTCGATCCATGTAAGAAATTCTTTAATTTCATTTTCACGATATGGGTTTTTATTTAGTCATTGCGTTTTACGATCTTGGCGGGGGTCCGGGGGCGGCAGCCCCTGGCGGGGTCCAAGGGGCAGAGCCCCTGGCTGGGGTTGAGCTGCAGTAATTTTCCAGAAACGCATTAGAAAAATTAATTTTCCAGAAATTGGCTCATTTCGAAGACAGTAATTCGTAGACAATTCAGACAGTAATTTTCCAGAAATTGGCTCATTTCGAAAAAACACATTTTTAAGTATCTTTAGTCATTGCGTTTTAGGTAAAACACATTTTTGAAGTGTTTTTAGTCATTGCGTTTTAGGTAAAACACATTTTTAGGTGTTTTTAGTCCATTGCGTTTTACAGAGAACACTTTCTTTTGTTTTTTTAGGTCATTGCGTTTTAGAAATGAGACATTTTAAAGTGTTTTCTGGCCATTGCGTTTTACAAATAAAACATTTCTTTGTGTTTTCTGGCCATTGCGTTTTACAAATAAGACATTTCTTTGTGTTTTTTGTGCATTGCGTTTTAGGTAAAACACCTTTTTATGTGTTTTTAGTCCATTGCGTTTTAGAAATAAGACATTTCTTTGTGTTTTCTGGCCATTGCGTTTTACAAATAAGTCATTTCTTTGTGTTTTTGGTGCATTGCGTTTTAGAAAAATGTCATTTTTATGTTTTTTTTTCATTGCATTTTACGTGACTGGTGGTTTTTCTATTGCGTTTTACACAAGTGGGTTTAATTTTTTTTAAATATAGCAATAGTATACTCGTTTTAAAGATAAAAAAACGCTCGTTTTTTTTGTGCAATTTTTATAAAAAATAATGTCGTATGAAAGAGTTATTAACGTTTAAAAAATGGGGGGAATTGGAGGAGAGAGAAACTATTGGCTTGGATTGACTAGAATGCACTTGAACAAACTCACGCGCCTCTTTTCTTTCTTTCAATTTCCCTGATTTAATCTTATCCCTTGATTAATGGATGGTCAAGATCATTTCCTAGCTTTCCTAGCCAAATAAACTTTCCTATTGTATCTCCACCCTATTATATTCATTTTAATAATTTTCTTTATAATGTATCCTGTACAATAAATATCACGCAAGTTTGACCAATGGCTTCGCTTTGGCGGCGTTGACTAAACAACATCAACACCTCTATAAATTCTCACACCCCTTCTTCATCACCAAAAACTCACCTCAAATTCACGAAAAATGGACATCAAAACCCTAATTATATCCCCACCCCCACCCCTCCCTGTATTCTTCACAATGTTCCTAACAATCTACTTACTCGCCCACTTCATCGTCTTCCGTAACTGGACCCCAAAAACCCGACCCGAAGCCGCCAGCTGCTTAATCTCCTTAACCCACGGCACCCCCGCCGCTATACTCGCCGGAATCGCCATTTTTTCCGACCCAAAACACCACTTCGCCTCACCCAACACCCACTTCCAAAACTCCGTACTCGAATACAGCATTGCATACTTCATCATGGACCTTATTCACTACCTAACATTTTACCCAACAGATGTTTTATTCATTGGTCACCATTTAGCAACCCTGTTTGTGTTTGTTACTTGCCGGTACGTTGCGTTCCACGGAGCGTATTCTGTGTTGATTTTGCTAGTCTTGGCCGAGGTTACGAGTTTGTTGCAGAATGTTTGGACGCTTGCTGGGGCGAGAAAAGGGGATTCGGAAGTTGCACGCCAGGTGTTTGATAAAATGTCTGTGTGGTTTTACGGGGTTTATTCGGTTGTTAGAGGGGTTGGGGCGCCTTTGTTTGTTTATAGGATGGTGGGTTTTTATGCTAGTGGTGTTGCGGATAGTGTTGTGCCGAGGTGGCTTTGGGTTTCTTGGGTTTGTGTTGTGGTTGCTGCGATTTCGGTTAGTGTTCTTTGGGTTTCGAATAATTGGGTTGAGTTGTTTAGGGAAAGAGGGGTTAGGGTTGAGAAGGGGAAGAAAGTTAGGTGAGATATTGTGATTTGGGGTGTTTGATGTATCATATTAGTGAGGGTTATATATATAAATTGTTACTTGTTGATGAAATATTGAAATAAAACTGACTGTTGTTACTCATGGTTCTTTGTAACATGTTGTTTGAATGATCTGTTTTGTTGCTGTTGCTTCTTGAGCTAGTGAATATACTTTATTTTACTTGATAAAGATTTGACGGTGTGATGTACCACCTTAGGCAAATCACATAAGTGATACCGAGCTCGTAAAGAATGCTCAGCCTCAAACTCCACAATTAAGTATGCTTAAAACAAACGAACAAAAAACAAATGTACCCAGTAAAATCTCATTCATAGCTGAGCAGTGGTAGGGTCTAGGTTAGGTCGGATGAGGGTGAACCTTTCATCTATCCCAGCTCCTACCGAGACATAGTTAAGTGTACTTAGATGAGACTAATTCCTAGATGGGTGACATTCTCATCCCGGCAACCGAAACCAAAGCTTTGAGTTCCTTGTGGGCAAAAATAGTATAATATTGGTTGTTATGAGGGACTGGATATTACATGTAGTCTATTGAACATATGGTACGACATAACCGAAAATGATAATTAACCGAAAAAACAATCAAATAAAACCACAAAGAAATAGGGCACTAACTTATTGTACAAACAGGGATAGTATTTATCTTTGCAGAATGATAAGTGCAAAGCAGGCAGCCAAACCCCATCAAGGGTGGTTCTCTATGCTGTTATTTATATGGTTACTTCACGAAGAGATGATTAACCGAAGAACTTATAATGGCTGGCATTCTTTATAATATTTCGCAACCCTCCAATTGGAGCTAGAATCATCAAACACAGACCGAAAAAGATGCAAATCTGAAATTTAAAATATCTATTTTAGTTTCAATATCATAAAATTATAGAAGTTAAACAAACATCATGGGTTCAAACCTACCCAATTAGTGCACCAAGACAAGCTGAACCTCTTTGGCTTGTGAATGGCAAGCCACATTATGCATGGCAGCTAGCGAGAACAAAGATATTATTAACAAAACAAGATAATATTAAGCTTCTAGGAAATCGGAGAACGCGTATAAGTTATAATCAGTAAATGTATAATGTTAAAAGACATTCTTACAAAATAAGTTGTGGGGGCAAATGCAAAGCCTCCAAAGAATCCAAGGAGTCCTCCAAAGAAAGGGAGGCATATTGCAACAAACATTGTTAATGCTGAACACAAATTAAACAAAGGTCAATGATCCTTATATAAAGATATGTAAGTTCATAAATGTGTTTCCATATAGCCTTATACATGATTGAGGCTGTTACTAACCTACATAAATAATACGTGTGAAAAAACGCAGAATCCAGCTTGGTTTGAAGTTCAATTGCTTCACCAACAAGGTTTCAATCATGTCAAAAACTGGCATTGCATAAATCTGTAAAAAGACAAAAAAAGTTAATAAAAAAAAACTAGGATAACCCGTTAGGGGAAACTCACTGGACCACCACTACCCTGCTAACTAGTGAATAAATGTTAAAACAATGTAAATCATTAAGCCGGGAGTCTCTATTGGTTGATACCTGATAGCTGCCAATGACATGCTTGACCACAAACATGTTAGCAGCTACAATAAGCCATTTAGGCTTCTCTAATGAAATAAGAATATTATCGTCCACAGCATTTCCAAACATATAGTATCCAATTAAAGCAACCGGAAAATAGCACAATGCAACTACAATATAAGCCACAACCACCCCCCTCCACATGGGTCCCTTAGAAGGCTTCTCGGGTGTCGAAGGGATTGTTGCTTGGATCTCTAGCACAACGTTATGGCCTGCGTATGCAAATGCCACATCACCCAAAGCGTTGAAAAAATTGAAGGTGGTTTCTGATGGGTTCGTTCCTTTGTACCCGTATTGTACATTTTCTTGCAACCCCTTGTGAATAGAAGCCGTCCAGGCAATTGTGGAGTAACTGTTTAGCATAATCACTTTCGTTAGTTGGATAATGCTTGATGATCTTAGATTTATACTAAAGGAATGTTTGGATGTGCGTTTTGAAAGCATGTATATGATATGGAATGTTTGGATGTGCGTTTTGAGTAAAATGCCATTTTCGTCCCTGAGGTTTGGTTAGTTTTGCGACTTTTGTCCAAAGGTTTGTTTTTCCGCATCTAGATCCAAAAGGTCTGAAATCTCGCTATTTTCATCTGGCTCGTTAACTCCATTCATTTTTCTCCGTTAAATAAGGGGTATTTCCGTCTTTTTTGGTTAACTTAAAGGGCAATACGGTTTAATGGATTCGGTCAGGGGTATTTTAAATGCTTGTACATAAAGTGAAAAAGACTAAAGTGCCCTTTAAGTTAACACAAAAGACGAAAATACCCGTGACCTAACGGAGAAAATGGATGGAGTTAACAAGCCGGATGAAAATAGCAAGATTTCAAACCTTTTGGATCCAAATGCGGAAAAACAAACCTTTGGACAAAAGTCGCAAAACTGGCCAAACCTCAAATGTCATTTCATTGTAACCAAATAGAATTTTTTTTTACAAATAATCACTAATCAAAACGAGAGGGATGTCAAAGCTTACCTTAAAGACATCACTGCAGCAACCAATGAAACATAAGATATGGAGTTAAAGTTTGGAAGGTGAGACAGTACAAAATGTACAGAAGCAAAGATCATAATGAAGTAGGTCAATTTGATCTTTGGACAATCTTCATTTTCACAAACAGTATCATGAACCTTTTTTAATGATGTCCCTCCTGTGACCATATAAACTATACACACACTAACTTCACAGATCAATTGTTGAGGAACCACAATATATAAACCGAGTTTTTCACCGAATGCTTCTTGCCCGAGTTCATGGTACCTATCGAACCGTTTTCCAGGTACCATTTCATGCATTTCTACCATCTGCCATAGTGTGTACAATGTTATTACCCATGACAGAATAAGTATTACCACACCTGGTCCCCTGTTTTCAACATCAATATCTCCAGTTAGTATGTTTTAAAGATCTATATTATATTTTTTGTAGTGAAATATTTTTAGTTTTTTTTTTTTTAGTTTTTTTTTTTTAATTTTGTTGGTTTACTACATCCCCTGATCATTCTTTGTTTTAAATATTGTGTTTTACCCAATCTCATTAGTTAGCAGGGTATTGATGGGGTCCGTGAGTTTTCTGATAACAAGTTCTCACGGTTACCAAAAATAAATGTTTGTTTTGACAGTACATGCCCTGATCGAAAATCTTGTATGCTTGACTTGAAACAAGCAGACTGATTTTGTATTTAGTTGGTATTATCTTGATTTTCGATAAAAATATTATTTGGGTTTGTTTGTTATTGCAGAAGTATTACCATCCAAGATTCGACATGGCATACGGAAGACTTAAAACTCCAGCTCCAACCATTGCGGTTACATTGTGGAAAGCGGAATAATACCATTTTGCATGTCTTGATGAAGTAATTGGAAGCCAATCATCTATTGCCTTTTGCTCTGCTGTCCTTTCATCCTGTTATCACATAGTTATGAAGACAATAAAGGTACATGTTATTTTATTAATGACTTTTTTATATATTCTGCTTCACTAAATTAATGCGTATGCTGGATCTAATTATAGATAGATCAAGCACACATTTTTGATAATCTTTTTGTGCATTTGATCTCACAACAATCTAATGTAGGTAGATATTTTAATAAAGATACTTAAAACTTGATGGAAGAATAGCCTCATAAGAGCCTTACAAAACTGGGTGTATCTTCGGTTTGACTTTTTGGGTCGAAGCTTGACTTCACGTCGTCTGTATATTGAGTTCCCATTCTCTTTGCAACGAAGATGATATCCCGGAAAAGTAGATGTGGTTATTTAAGTGCTAGGTTGCTTGATAAAATCTGTGCATATATGACAATATCTGCCGGCTGAATATTCTGTATTTAGCAGGCTGTGTGTTAAAAAGTCTTAAGGATCTTAATCAAACATGTCTTTGGAAACTACATAAAATGTCTTTTTTGTAAGCGCCAAATGTCGCATACGTATTAACTGGACATGAAAGGGAAAGACGAACGTGATGTTCTATTTTAAAAACATTTGAATTAGTATAAGATGCATACAAAGCAAATCTTGCTGTCATATACCACATAAGAGTATAAGACTGCATTGTGTAACATTGGTATAGCTGAAACATCATATCCAGCCAATTCTTAACCTGAGGGACGCCTCTCACATACATGATGTGCGCGCCTCACACCTCACACTTTTTTAAACCAAGTTACCCGTAAATCTGGAAATCCTCCATAACAATAGAAATCCATGTCGAATATCGTTATGTTATTAAGCCTGTAGCCATAGTGATTCATAACTGCAAACCAAATGCCACCAAAATTGCGTAATATGAGAATTAGACGAAAATCGGTTGTTTCCCTTGTCTGAGGACAAATGGAAACATAAGTAGAACATTTCAGTATTCATATAATAGTTCTATTTAATATATTTAGAGAAGAAACTGTTCAAGACACTAGTTTTATAGTAGAGTTAATTACGTTTTTCGTCTGTGGTTTGTCAAAAATCAGTATTTCAGTCTATTAGTTTAAAAATTGACAAAACATTCCCTGTGGTTTCACTTTCATAACTATTACAGTCCACCCACACTAACGCCATCCAGTTATTCTGTTAGTTTATTTGTAATGACCATAATGCCCTTGTTATTAAAATTAAATGAATAAAGAGTTAGTTACGTTTTTCATCCCTGTGGTTTGTTAAAAATAACCACTACAGTCCATTAGTTTTAAAAATTGCCAAAACAATGGACTGTAATGGTTATTTTTAACAAACCACAATGACGAAAAACGTAACTAACTCTTTATTTATTTTAGAGTAAATTGCCAAAATCGTCCCTGAGGTTTGGGCATGCTTGCCATTTTCATCCAAAACAACTTTTTTGTACAATATAGTCCTTCACTTTTGAGTTTTTTTGGCATTTTCATCCAAACATCTTATTTGCTTTATTTTTTCTATCAAACATTTGGATGAAAATGACAAAAAATCCCAAATCTCATGGACGATTTTGGCAAAAAAGTCAGATGTTTGGATGAAAATGGCAAAAAATCCAAAGATGAAGGACTATATGGTACAAAAAAGTTGTTTTGGATGAAAATGACAAACATGCCCAAACCTCAGGGATGATTTTGGCAATTTACTCTTTAATTTTAATTTGAATAACAGGGGCATTATGGTCATTTCAAATAAACTAACAGAATAAGTGGATGACATTAGTGAGGGTGGATTGCAATAGTTACAAAAGTGAAACCATAAGGACTGTTTTGGCAATTTTTAAACTAATGGACTGAAATAGTGATTTCTGACAAACCATAGGAACGAAAAATGTAATTAACTCAATTCGTTATTGCTTAGTGTCTTTCTGCTACTCACCATACACACAATAAATAGTGAGTCCCTAAATATAGAGAACGAGAATTGAATATCTAAGCTAGATCCCTATTTTGTAGAATGAGATTTAGTGTTAAATTTGATTAAAAACCTGAATGTTGTTTTCTTAAACTACAGAAAACCCTCAATCAGTTACGTTAAAGAGAAACACACTTTAATACCGTAAAGAATTTGGTAGTTTAATATATAGATGAGTACATGACTTATTGAAATAACATTGATTAGATTGATGGGAGGAAAACGTTTGGGCGAGAATTCAGCCCATTAGTACAATATCTTTTTAAAAAATAGACTATATAAAATTAGGCCTTTTTACAATTTATTGCTAGGCCCTTTACATGAGCCCATTTATCCAGCCCAATTCAAAATCCAGTCCTCATTTTCTCTTCTCTCGTTCGGTCCAAGTGAGTTGGAAAAAAAGAAAGAAAGAAAGAATAGGAAAAACCCGATTTCAATAACGAACCGGTTATTAACCTAAACTAAAATCATTTCGTAACCAATACATGAAAAACCGGTTTTAATTATCAAAACCACGGGTTAGAAACTGGTTTGAGATTACTAAGGTTGTGTAGGCATGTAGCGGAATAATTAAAAGGTTGCCATGTCAATGTCACCTAAGAGCATTCATATCCATTTCATCAGATCTATCCTATAATTCCACTAAAAACAAATACATTTTCTCTCCCATTTCAATTAAATAATATTTTTATATCTTTATCTTTATTTTTTCTCTCTTCCACTCACAACCACTTTCGAAATATATTAAAAAATGATAGGCGGTGAACAGTGCCCCCTCAAAATACAGATGAACAGTAACATTTTCTCTCTCCGCTACTCACAACGACTTTTTATAATATAAAATTTGATGGACTGGTTGTGAATGTTCTAAATAATGGCTAATTACTAAATTATATATATATATGGAACCCATTAAGTCTAACTGTCTGCCAAATCATCCTCCACCATAGGATCTTGATGAGATTAAATCATGGCCATTTAAACTCCATTTTTTAACTTCTATGGTGGAAGTTCTCAGCGGTTATTGGATGGTTTCTTGGCCATCCCACTCTCCCGTGATTCCAGGGTATCGTCACATCAGTTACTCATCACCCATAAAACCCCCTCTATGTTCGATCGCCATTCCAAGTTCAGATAAATCCTCGATTCCATCAGCCACTGATTGTGTCCTCTGTTTCCGTTTGAGTCTAGCTCCACCGTTGTAGCGCCACCGTCTGCCACTGTCTGCCTAGCAATGGCCGGAGCCGGAGAAGAGATTCCGCTGTACGTTAACAAGACTGGCGCGTACGAACGGTTTTACAAAACGGTGGAAGTCATTTTCTTCTCCAATGGCTAATTAGGTTGATTTTTAATTTCTGTTACTAATTTAGATCGGGGTTTTTTATGTGTTATTGATAGATCAACGTTTATTGCGATTTATTCTCGAACCCTAAGGTCACATTGACAGGTCGCTGCTTCCTCATATATCCGGTCGAAGAAGAAAGATGTCTCCATCGATTCTGGGAAATTGTTCTTGGCTGGGACTATATTTGTCAACTCAAAAAATCCTCTGTAATTTCTCTCACCATCATTTAATTAAACCGAATTTCTCCACTACCGATGTATTAGTTATCGGAATCTTCACACCAATGGTTATTATATGGCGTTACCAGTAACCGAATTCGTTAAGATTGCAGGGATATGACAACAATCAAGTCTACATAGCAATATATGTTTACTAACAAGCACCAATCAAATGTCAGATGTGGTTTGTTTGTAAAGGTCACCTCATCTATACAAGGTAATTTGTAGTTCTAAATAGAATGTTCCATAACTTATTTTGACCTTAGCATGTAGGTGAAACGAGATCTTATACATAAATGATTGTTAATAAAAAGCTGAGTTAGTTAATTATGTTCTATGATTTCTGAATTCGTTTTCTGATTGATGATGCTATAGATGAAACAGATCAACTTTACGTCTTTACCTACAACTCATGAAACTCAAGACAAATTCGTTTCAATGATTTCTAATCCTCATCAGTATACATCAGAGGTATTTAAATAAATCTTTCAGTCGATAATGTTGTGGTCAATTTTTTTTTTCTAGCGGAGTTTTTTGATAAGTGGTTCGTAATGTCCACAATGTAACTTGAAGCATTGCAACGTTGGGACTTAAATGCCTTGTGCTTTTTAAAACCAAAACCTTTGTGTCTGCTAAAAGTGCTATAATAACAAGAACTATATTTTCTTTCTGTTTGGTTTGTATGTGCAGGATAGAACTACATATCTGTTTCTTTGTTTCTCCAACTTTACCAGGTAATATATATGTTTATATCATGATACTCATGTATCTTGATTTATTGTACATGCAAGTAAATGGAGGAATCACGAGATTATTATTAGTTTCCTTTTCCTTTCCAGGCATGGTGGTTGTTTCTCTACACAGGGTTGGCTTTGAGAGAGAATGTTGTAAGAGTTAATGGAAGGGACCTACGCCATGGTAATTTTATGTCATTTTTCTTTGACCTTTTCTTTTAGTGATGTTATACTGCATTTTCTATGTCAGGAATTATATGATTATTGTGACTTCAAGAAGATGGCACAGTGGTGAGCGCGTGATTGTTTAATCTTATTTATGCATTCATTCTTGTAGAAAAGGCATATAATTGTTTCGAAAGTTGGCAATCATGCAAGGAATTGCAATGCTTTTACAAAACCAATACCAACGCCAGAGGCTCGATACTCGTATGGTGCTGGGAAAGGTGTCTCTTGCTATATACACACTGACATGAATGGTAGAAGATAATTTTTTTGTAAATTATATTGTTTCTTTTATATTCTTCAAATCCCGGGTTTGACACAATATACCTGTTAAAAGAAGTAACACTGACCCTGAATCATTAAGTTGACTCTTTATTTCTATTGCAGGCTAGAAGAATGATTGTTGCGTGGGGAGAAACTGCTCGAGTGGAACGTCAAATATGGTTGGTATACCCCGTACTTTAGTTTTCTACATTTGACATATTCAAGCTAAAGTTGTTTTGTGCATTGAAAATGTTCCTGTATTAAGTCATAAATTGAGCAATGAAGATGATCAAATATGCCCTGAACATGTTCCCAAGCTGATATAATTCATATGTCAGTTGATTCAGGTAAAAAGGGTTAGTGTCACTTTTAAACATAGACATGGTTTGGGGCAGATAAAAATGATATTTTTTTATGTCATTAACAGGGATATTTGCAATACCACCTAGCGCTGGGAGCCATAGAAGTACATCCAAATGAAATATGATGGCGTTTAGGTTTGATGTTCTTTAAACGGCTACCAACTATCTTTCATAATCATAGATTTCTTGGAGAAGGTAGTTCTGGTTCTGTTTTCAAGGGGTGGATCGGTGAGCAATCACTTGCAGCTGCCACGTTTGGTATTGGCAAAAATGTTGCTGTAGTTAAAAAAAAAGAATGACAACCAACATATTCCAAGTCACACAAAGTGGTTGGTAAGTATAAATGTTGGATCGTTTTATATATATCAAGTGCACTTTCAACAACAACATTGTATAATGTGTGTTTTAACATTGTTGCAGACTGAAATTAACTGTTTAGGGCTGAATGATCATCCAAACCTTGTAAAATTAATTGGTTAGTGCACAGACGATGACCACAAAATTCTACCATACGAATTCATGGAACGAGGCAGCCTGGACGACTATCTATTCAGAAGTGAGTTCTTGTCATATCGCCACTTATCATTGCTATATTTGATCCTTACGCATCTGAGATAACATAACATTATAGGACGCTATTCTATCCTCCAATGCCATTTATATTACACTTTTTTGTTTCCTTGATTTATGTCAAATTGTGTATAAAATACTAATATATCTTCTTGCATAGTAGTTTACCATTTTACAAAATGCCCAATACGTTCTGTTATTATATCCACGTTCTGTTATTACATCCATTTAGAGGTATCGCCGCATGTGACATCACTTCATCCTACGTGCTTTTCGATCTTCTAAAGTGTTCGTTTTCTAGAGTGCATGGTTGATTTATGGGTTCAGTTCGTTTGAGATCTGGGTTAAATATTGAAGTTACCAGATAAAGTGGGTTTATGAGAAGGCTGTAGAATTGGATCAGAGTCAGATGACCATCCCTTTGGTTGCTTCAAACAGATCAACATCATCCTTTGTCCACTAAGGGGGGCGGCGACTGCACCATCATCAACTATGTTCAATGCAGTCCCATATTCATCGCTCATACTTAAATTCGATATTGGTTCCCAGGTTTATGCTTGGGTATCTATTCAAATGCCCTAAATTCATCTTTTTTGCTGCTCTTTTTATGTTGGTTTAGTCTTTTTTATGTTTACAATTGTTTAGAACTAAGTCGATTTCTTAGGGTTTTGCTTAAGTTTTAAGTCTGATATATGTCTGATTTTTGTGCATACTTTTTTTCTGTTAGTAAAATCTTCTCCATGAAGATCTTTGTGCATTGAACTGTGTTTTTTTACTTGGTTAGATAGTCGTGTTGGTGAAGATTCTCTACAAGACAACCTCAAGTCCTTCTACAAGTCTGATCCAATCCCAAAGACAGTAAGATGTAGAATGTAATACTATTTGGATTTTTAATCAAACTGATTGTATGAGTCAGTTTTTAGTGTCTCAATATAATGGTTTACATAATGATTAATAGAATAGAATGTAAGCTACTCTCTTCATTTCATAACATTATTTTTTGACTTTTGAGGTGAAACAATAATCAGAATTCATATGGAAAGTAAAATTGTACGGTTTTATATTTAATCTCTTATTATTGTGGGTTTGAAATTTGCTATTTATTAAGAAAGTGTTGGTGTCAAACCATCTTTCACCTTTATTTTGATCATTCCCTACTCTATTTGGATTTGATGAAAAGGAGCATCTCCTATACTATTTATGACTTTATAAGCATGTGTGATTTCAATTTTCTTTTTCTTTTTTCTTCTAAACTACTTATGACTTTATAAGCTTGTGTGATTTCATTTTTCTTTTTCTTCTAAATATATTGTAATTAATTAGTGTGGTAACTGTAAGTATGATCACGAGAATTGGATCCTATTTTGACTCAGAAATGGATCTTAAGGGTTAGATAATACTCCCTCCGTCCCATTAAAAGTGTCATTTTAAATTTTCAAAGTCTTTATTTATAAACTTTGACCTTAAATAATTTTGTTTGTGTTCGATAATACTTGATGAAAGTTATATGATTTGAGTGTGTTTTACAAGTGTTTTTATCAGGTTAATTTTCATTAAGTTTTATATAACACAAAAAATATATAATTAAAGTCAAAGTTTATAAATAAAGACTTTGAAAATTCAAAATAAGACACATTTAGTGAGACGTAGGGAGTATAATTTATTATCAAAGTGATTTCTGCTTTGGCGTTACATCCTATTTTGACTCGGAAATGTCAATTATATTTGTGACAGATAATAATTTTTAGATGATTTAAATACACACAGGATCGCTTTTACATAAAAGAACATTTTAATAGTGTTTTGTAATTCATGTTGTTACAATAAAATACATCTATGTAACCCGTCCACCGGACGGGTATTAAACTAGTTACACAATAATTATGCGTAGCGCCCCACATGCTTGAGCCCCTTTCCCATTAGAGCATGTGTAGTGGCTAGTGGGGCATTATGATAATGTCTCCCATATGTAGGTCATGTGACATCAAGGCACTCTCTTCAAGATCAAACCTCTCAATTTTCTTTACTGGCGTTTTCACAATCATGCCAAGACCAATTTTCTGAAGATCACGCCCAGGAGGCGGTGTACGGGGCGTGATCTTTGCCACTTCACGCCCAATCACATTAATCACTACACACGGTCTTAATGTGGTAACGCCCAAAATGGCTTTTGATCATTAGCGTCCCGCGATACCACCCTGCTTATTTGGTATAAAAATATTAACCCATTACGCATGGTCTAATCAAAAACCGGTTAGACTAAACCAGTTTTTTAACAGGTTAAAAACCGGTAAGCGGTTTTTTAATGTTAGAACCGGTTTAACGGGTTCTTAGACGTATCACGCAATTGTATTGGGTGAATTCAGTTATTCGAAATCGTGAACAATTGTAGCTTGAAATCGCACTCAAATAAAATCGCGTGAATCACATAACTCGCAGGTTCAATTCTTTTTTGCTGCTACTTTTGCTATTGTTTCTGATCGTCATCAAATTAAATCAATAACGAAAGTCTACTAGTGATTTATAGTTGTCTTGTTTGTATGTTGTTTGATTAATCTGTTTTAATGTTTAAACTATTTGAGTACAGCGTTAGGTTATTACTAGGGTTGAACAAAGAAAATATTCAAAATTTAGGAATTATGAAACTGTATTTTGAGATATTTACAAAAATAAGATATAGAATACAAATGAGTGATACAAGATAAGTGTAGAAAAGAATCTTTGGGCTTATAAAATTATGACACGTGACACAACTACCTACTTAATTATTTATTTTTGTTTTATGAACGACCTACGAATACCCGATCACCCTGGTAAACCCAATGGCAAAAGGCCACCCACGCCAACGAACGCTGTGACACACAATAACTTCGAACATAAAAAAAATATATATAGATAACAAGGCTGAGGTTTCTGCTGGTTTTTTCTTTGGCGCCACTTTACTTCCTTGTGAACCCTCTTTTCGACTGCAATTCCCGAATAGCTTTTAATATCATCATGAGCCAAATAAAAGATATATGGGCACATAGCTACGAAAAAAACAATGGAAAAACATAGGGTACTAAAATATTCTTAGTAAGCTACTTAACAATTTATTGGTGAAAACGTATAACAGGGACAGATAACACACCATACAGACACACAGGTGATGAGCCATTTAACATATATTCAGGCTAAATCCTGCACATGAATGCACGGCTCGACGCTTATGAGAAAAACTCATAGTTTTTGGCTTGAACAATGATTGATCTTAACCCGCCAATAGGTGAAACAATCATCAAAGCAACTCCAAGTATAATACAGATCTGAAATTCACAAATTGACGTTAAGAAGTGACTAAAATGTACCAAAAAAATATTTAAATTTTAGATGATAGAATAGTTTTATACCCAATTAGTAAACCAAGACAAGCTCCACTTTTTCGGTTTAACTATGGACAGCCACATTACGCAAGGCAACTGAACGAAAAAGAACAAAGTTAGAACCGTAAATCAGGTGTTTATGTAGAGAGTATTAGGAAAAGATGACGTTGCTTACAAAGTATGTTGTCGGCGCGAATGCAAAACCTCCAAAAAATGCAAGTAGTCCACTGAAGAATGGGAAGCAAATGCCTACGAACATCGTTAATGCTGCAGCCAAACAAAGAAATTAATAGGTTGCGTAATCCCCTACAAATCATAACTAATTATCGGTATGTATAATCTAGCTTGCTTACCAACATATATATTCCTCGTGATAAACCGAAGCATGAAACTAGGGGTAAACTTCAACTTCTTCACCAACAGTGTTTCAATCATGTCGAAGACCGGCATTGCATAGACCTACAGGGCAAGGAATAATATTTTAGATAATATTAATAATAGTAAAATGCCATTTTCATCCCTGAGGTTTGGTCAGCTTTACGACTTCCGTCCAAAGGTTTGTTTCTCCGCATCTGGATCCAAAAGGTTTGAAATCTTGCCGTTAACTCCATCCATTTTTCCGTTAAGACAGGGGTATTTCCGTCCTTTTTGTTAACTTAAAGGGTAATTCGGGTTTTTTTCACTTTATGTGCAAGCATTTAGCATAATGTACAAGTATGCAAAAGACCGAATGCCCTTTAAGTTAACAAAAAAGGCGAAGATACCCCTGACTTAAAAGAGAAAAATGGATAGAGTTAATGAGCCGGATGAAAATGGCAAGATTTCAGACCTTTTGGATCCAGATGCGGAAAAACAAACCTTTGGACGATAGTCACAAAACTGGCCAAACCTCAGGGACGAAAATGGCATTTTACTCTATTAATAATGACGTATAAACTTCACCGGTAGAGTTAATTACTCACCTGGTAACTACCGATAACGTGAACCACAACGAACAGATTAGCCATGGCGATTAGCCACGTTGGCTTATTTAAACTAATAAGAATATTGTCCGAAACTGCGTTTCCGTACATCCAGTAGCCAATAAGAGCAACCGGGAAATAGCATAATGCAACGACTATATACGCAACGACCACACCTTTCCACATGGGACCCTTTGACGGCTTTTCCGGAGTTGATGGTATTGTGGCTTGGATTTCCAACACCACGTTGTGACCCGCGTACGCAAATGCCACATCACCCAGTGCACTAAAGAAGTTGAACACGGTGCCAGCTGTGCTCTTAGGTTTGTACCCGTATTGTACGTCTGGTTGTACACCCTTTTTTATGGCGGCCGACCATGCAATAGTGGAGTAACTGAGAGACATGACGGCTGCGGCCAACGAGATTCCCGAGATCGAATTGAAATTTGGGAGATGTGATAGAACAAAATGCACAGAAGCAAAGATCATAATAAAGTATGTAAGTTTGATGTCTTTGCAGTTTTCGTCGCAAACTAAATCATGAAATTTCTGCAATGATAGTCCTCCAGTGACCATATAAACAATGTTTAGACTAACTTCTACAATCAACTGTTGCGGAACAACGATATAAAGACCGAGTTTTTCCCCGAACGCTTGCTGCCCGAGCTCGTGGTACCTGTCAAATCGTTTCCCGGGTACAATTTCGTGCATCTCGACCATTTGCCATAACGTGTATAGCGTTATAATCCATGATATTATTAAAACCGTAACACCGGGACCCCTGAAATTCTATAGTTATGGTTTTATACATTATAATGGAAAAGTGATGCTAAAAAGAGGGAAACCAACCATCCGAGTTCCGACATTGCATACGGGAGACTGAGAACACCGGCTCCAACCATCGCGGTGACATTGTGGAAGGCAGAGTACCACCATTTTGCGTTTCTGGATGAGGTGATCGGAAGCCAGGCGTCGATGGCTTTCTCCTTTTCAGTTTTGTCGTCAACCTGTTTATATCACCGTTAGAATTTTCAGTTATACCTGGTTTCTGGTTTGACCGTCCAGTCTGATCTGGTTCTGTAAGCAATGTCTTAACATTAGGGGTCATCGGTTGGTTTTGCGGACATTCGATTTTACCTTTTTTTTGAAACTTGACGGCTTTTTCCTTCAAACCAAACCGAACAATTTAGTTTGCGGATCCGTCTAAAAACCGTCTGGTATCAAATTGGAGCAACTGATTGCTTAAGCCTAGCTATATAACAATACCAAGGAAACGTTACAATATCACATAGCATTAAAAGTTTCTCTGTACTTTTATAAATTATTTTTCGTTTTGCATACATGTTATTTTTCTTTAAAAAGCTATACATGTGAGTTAATATGTTATAATGCTATAAAATCCTAGAAGTTGCGGGTGAACTACTCAACCAAACCGGTACCAAAAGCAACCCACCCATGAAATCAAACCGTAAAGAGATTAAAAACCATTAAGATATTTAAAGCCGTTAGTAATGGTTTGATTTACGGTTTGTGCTAAAACCCTCCAAAACAACAGTAAACATCCTATTTTTGGCATCTATTCTTCTTAAACGAGTCACATGTTCTTGACTTCTTTCTTTCCATGCTTTACTACAACCCCATTATGACAGCTTTTCCAGTAAATAAATATACATACAGATGTGTGTGTGCTATTTTGTGCACCTTTTGATATATCTTTTGTGTGATGGTGTTAGAGTGATACCAAATACTGTGATACTTATTGGTGTATTTAAACCATCTAGGATTCACAATTCTTAGCATGTCACAAAAAGGATGAGTAAACAATCAGGTTTTAGGTGTCATGTCTAACACCGGATAACATATTTAACCTATTTGATTACAGGTTGTGTTTGGGTTGACTTGCTTATTTAAACAAGGTAACCTGTTAATTAACTCGTTTAACTTGTTTATTACAACCCGTTTACAACCTATCAACTTGTTTGACTTGTATGGATGAATGGGTTACACAGGCAGAGTTCATGTTACAGGTTTTAAGTGTGCCCGTGAACCCTGTAGGAAACCATCCACGTGAGGGTGGTGAAGGGAGGGCCCGAATTGGTAGAAAAAACCTACAATCCCTTGGAGTTATTATACACTTGGAAAAATAAGTAGAAAAGGGGAAATTTGATTCTTCGTCGCCGTAGCAAGTAGGAGAGAAAATAGAATTCCTTTCTTCGTCTTTACAAAATAAAAAAGGAGGAAGTTGTGACATGTACAATAAAAAAATCATTTTGTAGCGAATGATTTATTAAAAAAATAGATACCCTTGAGTCAAAAAAAATATAATAATTTGGGAAAACGACGGGAATTGAACACGTGCATGGTGTGTATTCGCAACAACTTCCTTGATCCACTTGGCTACATCGCTTTGCTATTATCTAGTATCAGGTTAGAGTTTCTAACCCATCAAATTATCACCCTTATAACCAATCAACTCAACATCAAATTAACACGAAAACATGTAAAAAAAGATAACAAGGCTAAGTAAAACCATTATAGCCACGGGAAATAAGATGACAACTCAAAACATATAAATACATCAAGAAAAAGACAACCATGTTATTCAAGTTAACTTTTGAGTATAACGAGTTATCGACATGGTAAACTGACCCTATTTTTTATACAAAAGTAGATGATTACTGGTAAGGAGAAGGAGGAGATACCTTGTCGTTATATTGTTGATTTTGTGTGTCCATGGTGCTATCGTTAACCATTACGACACAAAAGCTTGATGAACCGACTAGAAGCAAACAGATGACTGATCGAAGGGATTGTGATATGAGATTTGGGTTGGTGCTTATATGTATATTTATAGACAGAGATTAAGCTATCTTTCAAACACGTAAGTCAATAACTTAGCTTGGTCAACTTTATCAAGTTTAAGAATCCAATCACAATTATAAGTGTCACAATTAGATAACTTATTTTATTAATAAAAAAAATTATATGGTCATATTAGTTATTATTATATTTTTAGTTAAATTGTAAAAAAATCCAGCTAATAAACTCTGTTGCATTCTGTGGTATAGCTGAAATAAACTCACTTGCACATGTTTCTTTTGTTTAACATCATGTCCATCCAATTCATAACCTGCCCAAATATACATATTTAGCTACAAATGGAAACTTTTAACTTAAATTTAGGGAATTATGTAAACTAAATTCCCCCCTGAGTAGGTTGGATTAGCTTCCTAAAGTGGAAGAAGTCAGAACTCATAAGTATCTTGCTAAGTTGAGGATATATTTGGTTTAAAAATACAGATTTGAGACAATGGGGTTTCTACAATCTTGTTTTAAGAGGCGCGCTAGTTGGAAAACACCTAATGTACTTCTAGGTCAAATTTAGGGTCTGTAGGAGGCTGATATGTAAAACAAACCAAAGAGATGAAAAATTATGAAAGATTTGCTTAATATAAAGGTTGATATGTAAAACAATTGATAGACGTCGCTTCTGGTCATAAATAAAACTTATTTGGTTGTACATAGAGCAATGCTTGACTCTTGCGCCTCACGCTTTTTTAAACCATGTTACCCGTTAAGTCAAAAGTCCTCAATACTTTTAGAAAACCAATATCGATCCTCATTATGTTAGGGTCTACATATTTACACACCTTTATGCCTATTTTGACACCCTTCAGGACGCCTCGTATAGACCTATACGAGGCGTATAGGGTTACTTTTCTGACCAGCTCTGCACCAAAGCACAATGTCAAATCAGTCACATCAGACGGGGAGTCTAGGTCTGTACGAGGGACGGATACGAGGCATTAAGACGCCTCGTATAGAGCTATACGAGGCGTCTTCGACAGGTGACAAAAATGTATACGAGGGGTCTAGAGCTATACGAGGCGTCTAAGGCTTATGAAAAAGTGCAACATACAGTGTATGTTTTGTCCCGAGCATCCGACATTTAAGACATTTAATTATGTCTCTATGCTTGTTCTTCTTCTTTCATTCTGCTGCTTCTTCTTCTTCTTTCATTCTGGGACGGCATTTAATTTGTGTTCTTATCATCCCGAAGTGTTGAAATGTCATCATACTGGGACGGCAACTATGTCTTCGGGCAGTATTATAGCGAGAACTGGGTGCCCGAAAGCGATCCGGTAACAGTACAGGTACTTAAATGTTTTAATTAGTTTTTGTTTTAGTTTATTATTTACTAATGATGATATGGTTCTTTATTTTGGAGGAGTCTTGCGTTCCCGATTCTAATGAGCAAGAGGAGGTTGTGTCTAGTATACAAGGAGAACAAAACAAACCGTTTCTAGATTTGAACAATCATCCCCCTGTTGATGAAACAGCCCCTGTAGATGACTCATACCATGCTTGTCAACCAAGTTATCCGACGCAACAAGGGTATCCGGATTATAGATACGGGTGTGAATACGGAGGAGACGGTGGATACGGAGGAGACGGTGGATACGGAGGAGACGGAGGAGACGGTGGAGACGGAGGAGACGGTGGATACGGAGGAGACGGTGGATACGGAGGAGACGGTGGATACGGAGGAGACGGTGGATACGGAGGAGACGGTGGATACAAATGAGATGGTGGATACAGTGGATACGGAGGAGACGGTGGTTATGGTGGATATGGTAGATATGGTGGTGAGACACCTCCCATCCAGGACAGTCCGTACTTAAAAAAGCAGGTATTAATTACTATTTTTGTATTATTTAATTATTTAATTATTATTATTAGTATTATTATTAGTATTATTATTAATATTTTTATTATTATTATTATTATTTATTTATTAAAATTATTTATTATTATTGTCGATGTTACAGGTTTTCAACTCTTTAGATGAACTAAAGAATCGGATACAAGAAATAGCAAACGCGGATGGTTTCGTTATTGTCACCCGTCGATCAAAGAAAACCGGTGGAAGAATCCGGAGGGTATGGCTTGAATGTGATCGTGGTGGTGAGCACCAGACTACAACATTCAGATAGATCTTGCTGAGCCACTGCCGGTTCAGCCGGTTCAGGAGGGTCCACGACGGAGGCGGCGGCCGGATCTGGATACGCTTCAGGGTTGTCCGTACCTAGAGTTTCCCGACGGCACCGATGCCGCCCGCCATTGCCAGAAGCTCAGGAGGATGTACATTGGATCGCATGCATCGATCGACTGGGATGCGATGGACCAGCTTGCTGAGACAGATAGAGTGCGTCGGTTTATACCTCTCGATTCGCCGTGGCATCGTCTTTTTTATTTGGCGCACACGCCGACCTACAGGGAGCTGTTGGTCGAGTTCCTTTCGTCATTCACATTTCACCCTCCTGGGGTCCCAGTGGCGCTTCCGTACCCAGATGCTCCCCCTCCGCCTGAGATTTCTTTCAGGCTCGCTGGCGTTTTGCGTACGATGACGCTAGCAGACTTTGCAGTGCGTTCTGGTTTATACATGCAGGGGGAGATCGAGACTGAGATTTACACAGCGGGGCAAGTGGTGGTTGACAAACCCATTCTTCTAGGGTTTTGGCAGGTGATTGCGGGGCCAAATACTTGGGAGCACGACAAGTCGAAGGGGAGGGTGTCGTTTGTTAGGGACCCACTGTACAGGTACGTACGTTTATTACGGCAATTATTGTGATTATGTGCATTGTTTATTAATCTCTGTTTCTGTATTTCGCTAACACTATCTGCAGGTATCTGCACCATTTGCTCGCTACTTCGATTTCAGCGCGCGGCTACAGCCGTGAGTGGTGTACGACCACAAATCTTTTTTTCCTTTATTGTTTGTTGTATAGGAGGCCGTGCGCGCTAGCACACGGTCTAGCCCAGTACTAAGCCTCCGCCCATCACCGACAGGAGCGCGGATTTTTGTATGGCGGGGCGTACGTGACCGTCATTGCCCGTTCATTTGGCCTCGTACTGCACGAGGACCCACATCTACGGACGCCGCCAGTCATGCCGACGCGGATGGGCATGCAGTCGCTGTGGGGGATGAGGGTAATCAGGAGGTTCGCAGCTGGCCCGCGGTTTAAAAACCGCAACGGGGGCATATGGACAGAGGAGGCCATACCAGAGCATTTCGAGCCCGTTTATCCTCCTGCAGATCCTGCTGATGTAGTGCCCGTGGAGGAGCCTCCGCAGGATGTAGACGGTGCAGCGATGCCACAGCCACCGCCACCTGCCGGGGCGCCTCAGTTTCCACGTCACGCTATTCCAGGTCATGCCCCAGGAGCTGCGCTACATCCGGATGTACGAGCCGAGCTTGACAGCCTCCACGATTTGGTAGGTTGGCTGGTACGGTGCGAGCAGGATAGACGAGAGAGAGAGGGATGGCCCCCGATACCGCTTCCACCGGCTCGAGCACCACATCAGCAGCAGCCGCAGCAGCCACATCCAGATTCGGATTCGGATTTGGATGCATAGACCTGTTGTTGTTTTTATTTTTATCATGGATGTACAAACTTATCTTATATATTTTTGTTATGGATGTACAAAGTTATCTTATATATGTCATATTTATGTTTGTTTTCAGTTATTCGGTTACCTAATGATTGTTGTCTTAAATTGAGATAACACGGAAACAAAATATGTTTTGAATATAATACGGAAACAATATATCCCCTGAATATAATACGGAAACAATATTTGAACGAGATAAAATTTTAATCGGAATAATAATATTTAAAAAAGTAAAATGTTAAAAAACATTATAATATTTAAAAAAGACAAAAGTTTTTAAAATAAAGTGAGCCGATTTTTAAAATAGTTGATTTTTAAAAAACAAAAGTTTTTTAAAAACCAAAAAACTTTTTAACCAAAAATCACATCTTCAAAAACTATCCAAAAAACCATACCAAAACACACCAAAACAACCCTCATTTCAGCCAAAAAAAAAACCCAAGCCTAGACGCCTCGTATAGGTCTGTACGAGGCGTCTAGGGTTCCTTAAACTTTGTGCCTGACACCCTCGCAGACCCCCTTGAATTCAGTGCTTAGACGCCTCGTATAGGTCTATACGAGGCGTCTAGGGCACAAAAGGTGTGAAAATAGGCGCGATGGGTGTCCAAATATCTCCAGCCTTATGTTATTAAGCCTGTCAGATAATATGATCTTTGTATTTTGTAATTAATTTGTATTGTCATTATGGGATTCTTTGGGTGTGTTTATGTAAATATCTCATCTATATATAGAGTCTTGTAATATGTTCTATTCAATGAAAAACAACTTTTCAGATTTTATACATGGTATCAGCCAATACCAAAGTTTGTTGAGTTTCTTATTTCTTTGGTCTTCCTTCCTCGTCTGTCTCTTCTTGTTCCAAGCCAATCACTTCTCCTTCTCTTTCTATTACGTATTTCTTTCTTTTTCCTTCTTCTGCATACTACTCCATCTGTCTTCTGTTCAATCTTTTTACCATGGCTTCCTCCTCATCCACCAATCCACTCATGACATGTTTGGATCCTATGATAGCCATTAAACTTTCCTCTGATAATTATATATGTTGGAGAACTCAAATGCTCCCTTTAATCACTTATCAAGGGTTACTTCCACATGTTGATGGCTCTCTTTCTCCACCCCCATTACTATTAAAACCGATAATAAAGAGGTTCAAAACCCTGAGTTTGCTACTTGGACAAGAGAAGAACAGCAAACAATTATTCTCCTCAATGCTTCATTATCTGAGGAGGCTCTTTCCGTCACGATCGGCCATACTTCTGCTCGTGACATCTGGACGGCACTTGAAACCGCTTTCTGTAACACATCAGTTGAAAGAATTCAAAACCTTCGAGATAATCTTCGTGCACTAAAGAAAGGGGACAAATCTGTTGCCGAATATGGCCGTGCTTTCAAGGCAATTTGCGACCAACTTAGTGCTGTCGGTCATCCTGTTGATTCTATGGATCAAATCCATTGGTTCCTGTGCGGTTTAGGAACCACCTTTGAAAGTTTCTCCACATCCACTCGCACGGTACGTCCTAATCCTATTTTACTGATCTTCTAGCAAGTGCTGAAAGTCACGAATTGTTCATAAAAAAATTGCATGGTAATCTTTAAACCCCTACTGTTGCTTTTTCGGCCCAACATAATGCTCCTAGGCCCAATTCTTATGGGCCCTCATATAGACCACATCGGGCCTCTATGACCCACTTTAGGCCAAATCGGTCCACTTTTAACAACAACATGGGCTCAAATCGGACATTTGGACGTCAAAACCATCCTCCAACCTGTCAACTGGGTCGTAAAACAGGACACTATGCTTCACAATGCTTTCAACTAGCCTCCTTTGCTACATCAGCAACTCCTTCTCCAGATCAACTGGCACAAGCCTTTCATGCTCAATGTAATATAAACTCCTCTGTTCCTGATTGGACATCTGACACCGGGGCCACTACTCACATGCTTCCCAATAACAACACTCTGCAGACTTCCACTCCAACTCAAGGTAATCAAAATGTTTACTTTGGAAATGGTCAGTCCCTACCTATAACTCATGTTAGAAATACAAAAATTCAATGGAACTTGCTCTTAACAATGTTTTGGTGGTTCCCAATCTCACCAAAAATTTATTATCTATTGGAAAATTGACCTAGGATAATCATGTTGATGTTATTTTCTCTCACCCTTATTTTTACATTCAGGATCGCCGAACCAAGGAAACCCTAGCCCGGTGGTGCCGTTAAGACGGCTTATATGTTCTTCGCCAAACTCATGAAGCTTTAGTCACCTCTTTGTGACAACCGCTGATTTACGACCCTTAATTACGTAATTAACAGACGATTTACGCGACATTAAATAGTGTTTACGACGCAAGTTAACTTAATTAGGGCCTCAGGAAGCTTAGGAACGCTTATGCGGTTCTACAGTGTGCGTGTGACGATCTGCGGAGATACTAAACTGAAACCGTATGAAATACTGACGACACCGACAAATATGGATGTTACACGAATATTTTTATGCTTATGGAGTTTGGGTTGCGATATCGGGTCTCGTAGGAATTACGGGCCATTTACACATGAGATGGGCTTGTGGGCCCTAGGCCTAAGCCCAAAACCCACAAGCCTAAACCTGCACATAATATTAGATCTCTAAAAATCTATTCCAAAATCTCATCAAATCTTAGTAAATCTCTGCAAAATCTTTTCAAATCCATACAAATCTCTACAAGAGATTCTTGTCCCAAAATTGAAAGCCATAAGATCTCATCAAGATTTCTCCAACATCCTTATATAAGACCCATACCCCCCCTCTTCAATTGTGCAGACAACACAAAAATCCCATTCACTCTCTTCTCTCTCGGGTATATTATGCAAACACAGGGAACTCAACATCCCTCTCTCTCGATTATAGATTCACAGACAATAACCACACACCTCCACTCCCTCATTTCCCTTTCAAGTCAGCCGACCCCCCGGTCTACTCTTATACCGCCGGCCACCACCTTCGTTTTGGTGGCGGCGGATATCAGCAGCAGCAACGCCACCACCACCACAGGCGGCGGCGCTGTGGTGGGTGGTGCCGGAGATAGGTTCGAGCACGAGAGGAAGACCGAGAGGAAGAAAGAGACGAGAGAGAGAGAGAGAGAGCTAAAGAGATGAGAGAGAGAGGGTGTTCAAGAAAGAGAGCGACAGAGATGAGCGGTTCCGCCGCTCACGGCGGTGGTACAGACGGTGGTGGTGCCCTTTTGGTCCGACGAGTTCACGGTTAGACACTCCCCTGTCCTATTCATTTTCATTCTTTTGTTTTGGTCCAATGAATGATGTTGAAAATGTTGCTGCCTGTTATGTCGATGACGGAGTCGAGGAGACCGACAGTGGTTCAAACATACATGGTTCCGACAAAGCTCCGATTCAAGTGCAGATTTCGGGTCGACATTCAGGTCTTAGTTCGGCTTGAGTCACTTTACAGTTTCGGGTGCGGTTCGGTGCGGGTCAACTCAGCTTCGGTTTGGTTCACTCGGTCAAACCGAGTCAACTCAGTTGACTCGGTCAACACAGATTCAGTTCGAGTCAATCGGTCAGTCACGGTTCGGGTGCGGTTCGACAAGCCAGATTTTGGTTCGTGACAACTTTGGTCAACTGTGGTCAACCCAGTTCAAAATCAGGTCAATTGCGGTCAAAAGCAGTCAACATGCCACCCGGTAACAAGTTTAAGTAGCGAGTTATTCTTTTACTCGGTTCTACATTTTTAGATTTATTTAGTTATACGTGACCAAGCTCGACCCGATGCAATTAGATATTAGTTGCGTTTTGATAACATTTGACGAGAATATTTATTTTGATATATTTTGATTGCAATATTGTTGAGTTTTGAATGGTTAACGAGAAACTTTTGTTGTCGGGTTATTCGAAAAACAGGGGAAACTCTGCCCGATTTTCATAAAAATCTGAAACACGAAACGTATTTTATTCCAAAAACGACACTTATCAAAAATTCGAGTTTTCTTATAAGACAAAATATAAAGTGTATCACCTATTTCGGCGATGTTTACTAGCTAACGAAAAACCCGATACTTAATTTAAATAAATATAATTCTTTATATTTGTTTCAAATGCCCAAACCTCGGAAACTTTCACAACGAAACTATAATTAGTATCTTTCGTTCAAACGTCGTTATTCATGTAATTTTTTTTAAATAAATATAATTAGTTATATTTATTTCAAATGTCGTTTATATTTACAAATACAAATGTTTTATGTTCATTTCAAACGACGGAACACGGAGTTTATATATTCCAAACATTTAGTATATGATAATCCGAGCGTCTTTATAACATAAATATAATAGTTTATATTTAATTTTATTTCAAATATCAAAACACACAAATTCTCTTATAAAATAAATATAATTTTTGTATTTATTTCAAACGCCGAAACGGCATATACGTATATTTTGGCAAATAAATACAAGACGTAATATATATAATACAAGTTTATTATATATTACTTTCTTACGAATATTCCTATATACACAAACAACTTCTCGGGGTGATAAAGTTTAACTTAATCGTTTTCATTAAGTTAACAACGTACCGTCAAATCGTTCGATTAACGATTCGGTAGAGCTCGGTAACACGTAGATTAGTTACCGCGTTATTTAGAAACTTATAAGATATTCCGTGATTAGGAATATTGTAGAATGCACGCTAGCAAGTCAAGTCTTGGAAACGACATCACGAAGTCGTAAATTAGCTAGCTTTGCACATGAATATTCAGGTGAGTTCATAACCCCATCTTTTCACTATTTTACATTTTTATAAATGTTTTCGGGGTGGAAAGACATGAACGTTTACAAGAACATACAGAGTTTTTGAACGAACGAAAACTCATACTTCTAAATCATGTTACAAATGGATTTCAAGGAACTCAAATGGTTTACGAATGATTTGTACTAAATATACCGGTTTTTACAAACCAAATGAGATCGTCTAGTGATAATATTGAGACTAGGTTGGTCTGCGTACGTAAAACGAGACAACCCAGTGAGTTCATGCTCCCCTTTTTCTTTTGACTGTTTTCAGTTTTATAACTTCGGGGGTGAAATACATGTTACAAATGTTACAATGTTTACAAATGGTATGATACAAAAACAAGAAGCACTCTTGGTGAGAACGAGTACCAAGTATGATGCGTTTTAAGGAATGATACGAGAAATGATACGAGAAATGATATAAGAAGTGATATGAGAAATGATACGAGAAATCGTGTCACGAATAGGGTACCATAAGCACCATTAATCAACAATATACCTCGACCGCAGAACAAAAGGTTAGATCTAACGGGTTTCGGGCAGCCACACTCTTGGTGAGAACGAGTACCAAGTAGTGCTTTTGTGTCTCAGAATCGACAACTAGAAAAATGCCTATGGTTTGGTTGCTTCCTATGTCGTGTCACATGTTAATGGCCTTGCAACCCATTAACAACCTTGATACATACAAGAGTACGTGATTTATACAAGAATACGTGATTTATACAAGAGTACGTGATTTATACAAGAATACTTGATTTATACAAGAATACGTGATTTATACACGAATACTTGATTTATACAAGAGTACGTGATTTATACAGAAATACTTGATTTATACAAGAGTTTACAAATACATGGTTTTACGAATATAATGCGTTACAAATACGGAGTTTCCGTATAACATGACAAGAAAATGATTTTAAATTCGTTTTCTCAACAATATTTCAAAAACCGGTTATTCAAAAAGATTTATTTCAAATCTTTTACAAACAAACTATGAACTCGCTCAACTTTATGTTGATTTTTCGCATGTTTCTTTCTCAGGTTGCATTTCGAAAATTATGGCACGGTTGGAATATGAGGACCATTGAGGATTCGAGTACTTAGTGGGCGTTCGTTTTCTAGAAGTCTTAGCTTATTTGCTTCCGCTGTGCAATGAAGATACCGGTCCAGTCACGCCAATGCTCTGATATTCAGGGTGTGACAGATTGGTATCAGAGCCATAGGTGACAACCATAGGTCAGCCCAGCTCTGATCCCAGATTGGTATCAGAGCTATAGGTTACATCGGATTAGGTTTCTGTAGAGATACCTAGGCTCTAACCTCACCTTTCCTCTGGGAACTTAGAATATTAAAACCTGAATACATACAGAACGCATTTTACTCGAATATGGTCTCCAACCGTAGCCGAAAAACAAACAGTCAAGATTTTGTTTTCAAAACATACGCTATAGTGGTGTTTTATACACGGTACACAAAATAGTCGCATACAGTACATAAAACCCTGAGAGTTTAGGAAACATGCATTTAAGACCTTCGGAAACTTATGTTGAAGTTCATTAAAGGTCATCACGTAGGAACCTCGTTTATTAACTCGGACAAACGCCATTATTATGTCGTCTTTGCTATTTTAGTTAACCGAGCAGGTAACCTACGCAAAACAAAGCACAGGCGTGCAAACTTCACGAAACGCAACTATACATCAACGGAGGTTGAAGTATGTTACATACGACTTACGAGGCACGGTCTTTGAGAAGACAAGATGGAGCATTTCAGCGCCGATACAAATTCTGTTAGAACAAAAACTATCAATCAGGAAGCGACGGTTTGGCACGCGGTCCTGCAATGACACGAATCACTCCAAGGAGAAGACGTATGTCTCCGCATTCCCCCTATCGCATTAACGACGAGTACGCCATGTTCGACATTCCATGGTAATGTCACCTAACCACCGGTTATCACATGAAACCCCAGGTAAAGTCCTTAAATTTCTTTTATTGAAATTCCGACTTTTGCATCTAATGAGTAGATTTTCGTATCTCTACTCCTCTTAATGGTCATTGTGTCACAATCGTTTCTTTCATTATAGCGAATATTCAATTGCTGCATTCATATGTTATGCATGCATCGTTTGTTACGCATGTGGTTTCGTTTCGAATAAGCGTTTCATTTGTTCCGAGTAGTAGTGGACTTGTTTGGTCTACGACTCCATTAAGTTGTTTGTTGATTTCGACACCTTGTGATGGTGTTTTCATTAATTGAAGCTTGCGCTAATCTCGTTTACACATCTCATGCATGGATTTAAATTATTCATTTATTGATTTGCTTTAAATCCGCTTTGATTTATCATATTACAGCAGTCTTAACACAATCGTGTGTTAAGGCAATGGTACACAAATTCATTCTATATTCCGGTGTACCTACTAAAGTTTCTTTCAACATTGATCGAATATTTTGCGATATTCATTACTTCTTCGTCTTCGATCAAAAACACAATTTTTTTTATGTTCCATTTTCAATTGAAAATTCTATGATGTCATTTGAAACAAACTTTCAGATTCACTTTATTACGCTTTCATTTGATTTCAAACACGGTGAATTTGTTTGAACACCGCTATTATTGAAATTATTTAAATCACTACGACACCTTGTGGTGTCAGTACAAATTTGTAGCTTGGGCTAATCATGATTGAGCATTTTATGCAAAACACAGGTGATACTTGTTCGATCACCTCTATATTTGAATTGTTTCATTCATTGCGACACCTTGTGGCGTCGGTATAACTTGCAGCTTGCGCTGATCACGATCGAGCGTTTCATGCAAACTATTACATTTGAGCTTGTTGAAATCTAAGTTCATTTATTGGATGCGATCATTTCTAGAAATCATTTGCATCTTGTGATACGTCCTTGAATTCACATCATTCGAATAAGTCTTGATTCGATTTCATGATGGTTCACTTTGGTATTATTCGCATTTACTTACGCTTAACGTAACTCTAAGGAGTTAACGTAGTCTAAATTTCGAGGACGGAATTTTATTAACAGGGGGAGAATGTGACAACCGGTGATTTACGACCCTTAATTACGTAATTAACAGGCGATTTACGCGACATTAAATAGTGTTTACGACGCAAATTAACTTAATTAGGGCCTCGGGAAGCTTAGGAACGCTTATGCGGTTCTACAGTGTGCGTGTGACGATCTGCGGGGATACTAAACTGAAACCGTACGAAATACTGACAACACCGACAAATATGGATGTTACACGAATATTTTTATGCTTATGGAGTTTGGGTTGCGATATCGGGTCTCGTAGGAATTACGGGCCACTTACACATGAGATGGGCTTGTGGGCCCTAGGCCCAAGCCCAAAACCCACAAGCCTAAACCTGCACATAATATTAGATCTCTAAAAATCTATACCAAAATCTCATCAAATCTTAGTAAATCTCTGCAAAATCTTTTCAAATCCATACAAATCTCTACAAGAGATTCTTGTCCCAAAATTGAAAGCCATAAGATCTCATCAAGATTTCTCCAACATCCTTATATAAGACCCATACCCCCCTCTTCAATTGTGCAGACAACACAAAAATCCCATTCACTCTCTTCTCTCTCGGGTATATTATGCAAACACAGGGAACTCAACATCTCTCTCTCTCTCGATTATAGATTCACAGACAACAACCACACACCTCCACTCCCTCATTTCCCTCTCAAGTCAGCCACCCCCCCCCCCGTCTTCTCTTATACCGCCGGCCACCACCTTCGTTTTGGTGGCGGCGGATATCAGCAGCAGCAACGCCACCACCACCACCACAGGCGGCGGCGCTGTGGTGGGTGGTGCCGGAGATAGGTTCGAGCACGAGAGGAAGACTAGGAGGAAGAAAAAGACTCGAGAGAGGGAGAGAGAGAGAGAGCTGAAGAGATGAGAGATATGGTGTTCAAGAAAGAGAGCGACGGAGATGAGCGGAGCCGCCGCTCACGGCGGCGGCAGAGACGGTGGTGGTGCCCTTTTGGTCCAACGAGTTCACGGTTAGACACTCCCCTGTCCTATTCATTTTCATTCTTTTGTTTTGGTCCAATGAATGATGTTGAAAATGTTGCTGCCTGTTATGTCGATGACGGAGTCGAGGAGATCGACAGTGGTTCAAACATACATGGTTCCAACAAAGCTCTGATTCAAGTGCAGGTTTCGGGTCGACATTCAGGTCTTAGTTCGACTTGAGTCACTTTACAGTTTCGGGTGCGGTTCGGTGCGGGTCAACTCAGCTTCGGTTTGGTTCACTCGGTCAAACCGAGTCAACTCAGTTGACTCGGTCAACACAGATTCAGTTCGAGTCAATCGGTCAGTCACAGTTCGGGTGCGGTTCGACTGGCCAGATTTTGGTTCGTGACAACTTTGGTCAACTGTGGTCAACCCCGGTCAACATCAGGTCAACTGCGGTCAAAAGCAGTCAACACACGACCCGGTAACAAGTTTAAGTAGCGAGTTATTCTTTTACTCGGTTCTAGATTTTTAGATTTATTTAGTTATACGTGACCAAGCTCGACCCGATGCAATTAGATATTAGTTGCGTTTTGATAACATTTGACGATAATATTTATTTTGATATACTTTGATTGCAATATTGTTGAGTTTTGAATGGTTAACGAGAAACTTTTGTTGTCGGGTTATTCGAAAAACAGGGGAAACTCTGCCCGATTTTCATAAAAATCCGAAACACGAAACGTATTTTATTCCAAAAACGACACTTATCAAAAATTCGAGTTTTCTTATAAGACAAAATATAAAGTGTATCACCTATTTCGGCGATGTTTACTAGCTAACGAAAAACCCGATACTTAATTTAAATAAATATAATTCTTTATATTTGTTTCAAATGCCCAAACCTTGGAAACTTTCACAACGAAACTATAATTAGTATCTTTCGTTCAAACGTCGTTATTCGTGTAATTTTTTTTAAAATAAATATAATTAGTTATATTTATTTCAAATGTCGTTTATATTTATAAATACAAATGTTTTATGTTCATTTCAAACGACGGAACCCGGAGTTTATATATTCCAAACATTTAGTATATGATAATCCGAGCGTCTTTATAACATAAATATAATAGTTTATATTTATTTCAAATATCATAACACACGAATTCTCTTATAAAATAAATATAATTTTTATATTTATTTCAAACGCCGAAACGGCATATACGTATATTTTGGCAAATATATACAAGACGTAATATATATAATACAAGTTTATTATATATTACTTTCTTACGAATATTCCTATATACACAAACAACTTCTCGGGGCGATAAAGTTTAACTTAATCGTTTTCATTAAGTTAACAACGTACCGTCAAATCGTTCGATTAACAATTCGGTAGAGCTCGGTAACACGTAGATTAGTTACCGTGTTATTTAGAAACTTATAAGATATTCCGTGATTAGGAATATTGTAGAATGCACGCTAGCAAGTTAAGTCTTGGAAACGACATCACGAAGTCGTAAATTAGCTAGCTTTGCACAGGAATATTCAGGTGAGTTCATAACCCCATCTTTTCACGGTTTTACATTTTTATAAATGTTTTCGGGGTGGAAAGACATGCACGTTTACAAGAACATACGAAGTTTTTGAACGAACGAAAACTCATACTTCTAAATAATGTTACAAATGGATTTCAAGGAACTCAAATGGTTTACGAATGATTTGTACTAAATATACCGGTTTTTACAAAACAAATGGGATCGTCTAGTGATAATATTGAGACTAGGTTGGTCTGCGTACGTAAAACGAGACAACCCAGTGAGTTCATGCTCCCCCTTTTCTTTTAACTGTTTTAAGTTTTATAACTTCAGGGTTGAAATACATGTTACAAATGTTACAATGTTTACAAATGGTATGATACAAAAACAAGAAGCACTCTTGGTGAGAACGAGTACCAAGTATGATGCGTTTTAAGGAATGATACGAGAAATGATACAAGAAGTGATATGAGAAATGATACGAGAAATCGTGTCACGAATAGGGTACCATAAGCACCATTAATCAACAATATACCTCGACCGCAGAACAAAAGGTTAGATCTAACGGGTTTCGGGCAGCCACACTCTTGGTGAGAACGAGTACAAAGTAGTGATTTTGTGTCTCATAATCGACAACTAGAAAAATGCCTATGGTTTGGTTGCTTCCTATGTCGTGTCACATGTTAATGGCCTTGCAACCCATTAACAACCTTGATACATACAAGAGTACGTGATTTATACAAGAATACGTGATTTATAAAAGAGTACGTGATTTATACAAGAATACTTGATTTATATAAGAATACGTGATTTATACAAGAATACATACTTGATTTATACAAGAGTACGTGATTTATACAGAAATACTTGATTTATACAAGAGTTTACAAATACATGGTTTTACGAATATAATGCGTTACAAATATGGAGTTTCCGTATAACATGACAAGAAAATGATTTTAAATTTGTTTTCTCAACAATATTTCAAAAACCGGTTATTCAAAAAGATTTATTTCAAATCTTTTACAAACAAACTATGAACTCGCTCAACTGTTGATTTTTCGCATGTTTCTTTCTCAGGTTGCATTTCGGAAATTATGGCACGGTTGGAATAGGAGGACCATTGAGGATTCGAGTACTTAGTGTGCGTTCGTTTTCTAGAAGTCTTAGCTTATTTGCTTCCGCTGTGCAATGAAGATACCGGTCCAGTCACGCCAATGCTCTGATATTCGGGGTGTAACACTCTTCATCTTGCCCGAAAGCTTCGTTTGAGTTATGGCACGCTAGACTTGGGCATGTCAATTTTGATGTTATTTCTATGTTAAAAACTAAGGGTTATGTATCTTTTACTTCAGTATTACCTAAACCGTTTGTTCCCTGTGTGAACTTGCCAAAGCAAAACGGCAACCTTTTTTGTCTAATGATAAACGATCATCTTTGCCCCTTGAAATAATACATTGTGACTTATGGGGTCCCTCCCCTATAAAGTCAGTTGATAATTTTCTATATTATGTTGCCTTTGTGGATGATTATTCTCGGTTCACATGGTTGTATCCTCTAAGGGCTAAATCTGATTTCTTTAATGCTTTATCCATTTTTGTGCCCTTTGTTCAAACACAAATTTCTACTAAAATTAAAATCTTTCAAAGTGATGGTGGAACTGAATTTACAAACAACCGGGTTCGTAATTTTTTTGAACAACATGGCATTTTACATCGCTTATCATGTCCTTATACCCCACAACAAAATGGACGTGTTGAAAGAAAGCATCGGCATATTGTCGAAACCGGTCTAACCATGTTGTTTCATGCTCATCTACACACTAAGTATTGGGTTGACGCCTTTTCATTGGCGGTTTTCATAATTAATCGATTATCATCAACAATTTTACAAGGGAAATCACCTTTTGAGCTCTTGTATCATTAAGTTCCACAATATTCCTTGTTTTGACCATTTGGTTGCCATGTTTTTCCCTGCCTTAGGGATTATGCCTTGCATAAATTAATTCCACGAAGCATTGCCTGTATTTTTCTTGGATATTGCTCTAAGTATAAAGGATATAAATGTCTTGATCCATGCACAACCCGTATCTACATTACCAGAAATGCACGTTTTGACGAACAATTTTTTCCGTTTGACACCTCCACTACTGCCACAAATCCAATTGCTTCACTTGAAGTCACCTCATTCTTGGATGTATCTCCAACTTTTGTTCCTTCTCATAATAATTCAAAAACACCTACTGTGAACAATAACCCATATATGAATTCCACTTCTCATCCCATAACTCTTCCTTTTTCCCACCCTCACAACACTTAAATAATCCAACTTCTGGCCCAACAACACAACACAATCACAACAACATACTGGTTCATCACCTAACTCAACACCTGGCCCAACTCAGCATCCTTCTGGCCCAACGTCTGGCCCAACCGCTCAGCCACAAATGCAGCCCTTTCAATGTCCAGCAAAGCCCAGTCCCTTATACGGTTCCTTTTAACCGAACCCACTTCTATTTCTACTTCAGCGGATGGCCCAACTATAAACAATGCTTCATCGAATGAAACATCTTCATCTGACACGTCTTCTGTTGACACTCTTGGTTTTAAAAAGCGCGCCCTAGGCGCGCCTAGGCGCAAGGCGCAACAAGGCGCAGGGCTTGGGGAGTTTTTGCTTCTCGCCTTGTGTAATTACAGGAAGCGACCAAAAAGCGCATTTTTTGATGTGTTTTGTGGGCTTTTTGGCCTGAGGTGCGCGCCTCATGTAACTTAGGCGTTTTACTGCATAAAAATGTTGTACCTTGGATTTTTTGACTTGTACATGTAATTAAAATAGTATAAAAGCCTTACTTATAGCTATATTTTGGTTAAAGGAAGCTAAAAACCTATGGGTTATGTATGGGATATATAAAAAAATTATATAAACATCTTGCGCCTCGGGTGCGAAAAGCCCACCGCTTTTGTGCTTCGCTCCTCAATTTTAGACCTCGTCGCTTTTGTGCGCCTCTCGCTTTTTAAAACCAAGTTGACACTCCTCCATCCTCTCCTCGTGGATCTCAAACTAATACTTCACCTATACCTGTCCCGCCCCCACCTCCTTCACATCCGATGATAACCCGTGCGAAAGCCGGTATTTTTAAACCACGTCATCGTGTGGATCTTGCTCACACAAATGCTCTTCCGCTTCACCATGCTTTATTTGCCTCCACTGATCCGTCCACCTTTCATAGCGCGTCTAAAGATCCTAAATGGGTTAATGCCATGCAGGAGGAATTATATGCTTTAAACAAAAATAATACTTGGACTCTTGTTCCTCGTCCGAAAGATGCCAATGTTGTCGGCTCCAAGTGGATCTTTAGAACCAAATTTCGATCTGATGGCACTATTGAGCGTCACAAAGCTAGTTTGGTTGTCCAAGGCTACAGTTAAGTTCCCGGTCTTGACTATTTTCACACCTTCAGTCCGGTTGTCAAAGCCACTACTATTCGAACCGTTTTGGCTTTAAGCGAGATAAACAATTGGCATCTTCGTCAATTGGATGTCAACAATGCCTTTCTGCATGGACATCTTGCTGAAACAGTTTATATGGAACAACCTAAGGGTTTCATTAATACTCAATTTCCATCCCATGTTTGCAAATTAAGCAAAGCCATCTATGGTTTAAAACAAGCTCCCAGAGCTTGGTTTCATCGTCTAAGCTTGTTCCTTCTCAACAATGGCTTTTTGTGTAGTAGAGCCGATCCATCTTTGTTCATCTATAAACAAGGGAAGTGTATTATGTATATCCTTGTGTATGTGGATGATCTTATTCTCACAGGTAATCATCAACCAACTCTTACGTCATTTATCTCTTCACTCCATAATGAATTTGCCATCAAAGATCTTGGGAAACTCAACTACTTTCTAGGATAGGAGGTTACCTACACTCAAAATGGTATTTTTCTAAACCAATCTAAATATACTATGGATATCTTGTCGCGTGCAAAGATGTTGGAAGCAAAACCTCCTCCAACACCTTTTAGCGCCAATGTTTCATTTGTCTCCACAGGTACTGCTTTTCCGGATATCACCTTTTATAGATCCATTGTAGGTGCTCTCCAATATTTGACGATCACGAGACCTGATATTTCTTACGCCATAAATCAAGTCAGTCAGTTTCTTCATGCTCCAACCACTGATCACTTTCAAGAAGTCAAGAGAATATTGCACTATCTCAAAGGCACCATTGCCTATGGTTTACACTACAATCGTCCTGCTACGCCTTCTCTACTTGGTTACTCTGATGCTGATTGGGCACGTTGCTTAGAGACTCGTCGCTCCACTTATGGATATTCTATTTTTATGGGAGGGGGGGGAATTTAATATCTTGGAGTGCTAAAAAGCAACCACTGTTGCCCGATCCAGTTGCGAATCTGAGTATCGTGTTATGGCCAACACCGCCGCGGAGATTGTTTGGATAACTCACCTCCTACAAGAACTTCATACTCCTCCTCCGGACAGACCGGCTATTCTTTGTGACAATCAAAGTGCTATTTTTCTTACTCAAAATCCCGTTGCTCATAAACGGGCCAAACATATTGATCTGGATTATCATTTTTTACGAGAATTAGTTAATGCTGGAAAATTGGCTACTAAGTTTGTTCCAACCAAGCTTCAGGTGGCTGATATTTTTACAAAATGTCTTCCAAGCTCTCAATTTAATGTTTTTCGGCGTATGCTTTGCATTGGTCCACCACTGTTCAGCTTGCAGGGGGATGTTAGATAATTGTTGATCAGTTCTGTTTTAGACATAATGGAAAACATGTAAACAACATACCTGATTGTAGCAGAACAGGCCAACAGAGAATCCAGATAGAGACGCATCAATAGTGTTTGACATGATTGTCAGTTTGGTCTGGTTCCTCCTTAGGGTGCAATCTAATGATGGTGATAAGAGAAACCGAAAAGGGTATCGGTTGAGGAGAGGGAGGCCGATTTTGATGTTATTAGAGTAATTAGGTTATGTGTCTAACCTTAGAACCTCTACATAAGTCTCCTTATATATGCACCCAAGAGGAAACCCTAATTAGTTAATAAGGGTATCAACAATTACCAACTAATTATTTAATAGGTTGTTATATATTTTGATCTATATTATGTAAATGATTAGAATGGCTACTAGATTAAATATTAAATCATAATATATTTAATCTTACATTCTCCTACTTAGCCGAGTAATCATTTACTATGAGTATTAGATAAGCCTGATCAGGAGTTAACACTCATTTTAGCCTTAAATAAGAACTATAGCAGAGAAATACAGCCATTAAATCATTATGCGACTCAGGACCCCCATTAATCATACTATAGCCTTAATTTAAAACCTAATCGTTATGATCAAAATACGCATAAGCCCTTTGTTTGATTTGTAACTTTATTTGTCTATATGCCATTATGCCGGCTTGACATATTCTTAGAGACAAACAAAATCAAACTGATGAGGAAAATTAATTAATAGTTAGTCATTCATAGTACGATATGCAATTGCGCACGACCATCAAATAATACCCGTCTATGAGCTCTCTTAATAAGACTTATGGGTAATAGCCCTTCAGTTATAGGATCCTTAAGCATATCTTGAATGTATTCGATACAAAACTTAGTTTCCTCAATTCGTTCATAAACGAATAATTAATTGTGTATCGAAATTTAATGCAGCACCTCTTGAACTGTGACTGTTCAAGGAGTCATGGTAGCTGACTTTATCACACTAAGTCTTCAAAACATTAATTATATGGAGTTAATAAACTTATGAGTCCACTAATAAATTTCCAACAACATTTAGTGACTATATTATGTCGTTATAACTTAGGTTGTTGAAATCAGTCCATTATGACTCATCCATGAGATAGGTTTTGTCTGCTGACATAAAGATATACCCGAAATTACATTTTGTCATCTTTGAATATTACAAAGTTAGAGTAATAAACCGGTTTTAATTCTCACTTCTTATTTAAATTGTAGCCTCTCGTTTCTTTTAAAGATATTGTAATACTCCATTAGATGCTTCACATTAATCTAGACATATCTAGTGTGTTGCAATGTGAGTAATATCTAAACGAGTATAGACTTGAATTTACATAAGGCTTCCAATTAATGAAGCGTAAGGAAATAATCTCATTTATCCTATTATCCTCTAAAGGAGAGCAATATTGTTTGTTACATATGTAAGGACCCATTTAATGTTAAACTTATGGACCGGAACTAATGTCCCATTGGATCTATCTCAGTATGTTATGATATCTTTCACGTAAGAGATATCACTGAGATTTATTATATCAAAGTTTGTGTTAACTATGCTTTGACTTATGTAACATATACCTATCAAAAGAATATCATCTATATAGACAAGTTTAATTTAGTTGCTCCCACTCATTTTGAGGTAGGTACATTAATCCACTTGGTTGTTGATGAAAATAATTACGTTAAGATTTCATCACATTATGATGTTTGCATTAACCCATACATGGATTTTATTGGCTTACAAATAAAGTGTTCTTTAACCTTCAGTTTGGAACTTTGAGGTTGTTTTATGAACATATAAATATCTCAGCCATTTGTCAGGAATTTTTTTTTTAATGTTCATCGAATGTAGCTTTAAATTATTATAAGCTACTAGAACAGTGATGATCCTCAAAGAAATCTTTGATATTTTATCTCTTCCTAAGTATAACCTTTGACAATCAATCATGCCTCTTCGTGTCTTAACACTTATATCAGGATTTGGTTTAGTTATGAACACTCTTAGGTAAATCAATCAAATCCCAAACGTTATACGAACATATAAAATCGATTTTACTAGAAAACAGTTTTATTTCATTCAGATGATTGACTGACGCTAATGGCTTAATTTTAAGAGATATGATCATTAAACATTTCCAAAATACATTTCAACTTAATTAGGGAGGTTATGTAATCATCAAAGTTAGTAGGCTTTTAAACCTAGATGACCCCCTGAGTTGATTATTAGGTTTATTAGAAGTTTCAGTTTATGGATTATCTCTTGGTTAAGTTGCTATCATTTTCAGGATTCTAAGTTTGTAAGAGTTGGTGCAGTATGGTGTACACGAGGTGTAATCGGAGTTAAATTCGGAGTGAAATTTAATGACACTCTTCCCCCCGCCTCTTGTATTCCTTGCAGGTCATGATAAGGACTTTGACTGCTCCCACTGACCTTAGAAAACTTTAGGAACTCAGCATACTTAGGGTCAATATTTAACGACCAACAAATTCTAATAGAGAAAACAAATTAATGACATCAGTCTTTGTAGTTTCTCTTGTTGAGAAGTATGTTAGTTTAGGTAAGAAATCTAAGTATGCCCACAATTAAGCAACAATGAAACTTTTGTAAGAGTAGCATTAGATTTTAAGGAGACAAGTTATGATAGAATAGTGTCAAGATGGAGCAGTGTCTTGTACAAGAGATGTAAATTGAAGTAATATGAAAGTTTCACTCCCCCACCTCTTGCAACTATTGCAAGTTGTTATTAAGATACTTAATGCTCCCACTGATCTTTAATATCTCTAGAATGCTACATGAGAAGTTTCAATGAGCTGCGTGACGTGGGAACCTGTCATATATATGTTAGACTTTATTTGATTTCTTTAGTGTCCAGATGTCATAAGAAAACTCAGGGACATATCTAATAGAAATCTTATATATATATATATATATATATATATATAGGGCCAGGATCATTTCAGAACCATAAATATTTACAGAACTCGCAGAACTCCTAATAAACAATCTTTTTATTTATATATTTTTATGTTTAGGATAATTTTATCATTTATTATGTTTATTTTTACGATTACATACATGTTAAGAGTAATTTTATCATTTTTTATATGTAATTTTATAATTACACATATGTAAACTAGTTTTTTTACATATATGTAATTAGTTATGACACATATATATAATCTTGGCAATTAAACATATGTAAACTACTTTTAACATGTATGTAATCAAAGAAATACATATAACAGATGATAAAAAGATCCTAAATACAAAAACTTATATATAAAATGATTGTTTATTAGGAGTTCTGAAAGTTCTGTAGTTATTTAGAGTTCTGAAATGAACTCAACCCTATATATATATATGAATAGATTTCTTCTAAGACCGTCGGCCATATGCGACAAAATTTAGATACAAGTTAATAGTTTTTAAATGATAAATGAATTATGTCTGAATATTCCATTTGGAATAAGTTCCACGAATGTCAATGAATGACTTATGATGGACCCATACTTATTCCTTAAGCCAAGTCATATTTTAGGGCTTTAACGTCATGATTTAAAATCACTTAGAATGAGATTAGTTGAATAATCATCCTCATTAACCATGTCATGATTTCTCATGAATTTCGGTTGTAATGGATGAAATTTATAGGTCTCATTTTCCCTTTGTCAAATTCTCATTTGCATGATAACAAAAGTTATGTAAGGTATCATCTAGTTTCATCTTAGTAATGTTTCTATCCAGATACTTAGAACAAATAAAATGAGAGTTTAAGGTAAGTGTGACTTTATGTTGACTATGCAAACCTCACAATTTTCATAGCATTGCTTAATTATGATACTATATTCTGACTAATCTTCAGAATATGTAAAGTATTGAAAAGCTTTGTTAGAAGACTGCCCATTATGGTTCTTATAGCCTTAACGTTTAATTTTGTCACTAACTCTCATGTTAGTTATTTGTTTAGTTCTGGTAAGGAAACGTATGGAACTAGAGTCAACTAATCATGTGTTAATAGGAATATTAAAATTAGCAGACTTAGATATCATTAGTAAGTGACCACTTAATTAACTTATCCAACTGTTCTTCTGAATAATGGATAGTCTCGTTGCTTATGCCTAGTCTAATGACATAATTATGCAGTGAGATTTTCCCTTGAAGAACCTTAGAGTTGGGATTTTGTACTTGTATTTTGACTATGGACCTTAGAACAATCCTCTTTTAGGGTATTAGTGGTTGTAAGGTGAATAACATCTTATTTTCCTGTGTCAAACATTTATTTCTATGTACATGTGTTGATTATCAACACACTCATTATACTTTGGTACTTTTGAGTGTTATAGTTGATTTATAAGGCATCAAATTGTACAAGTGAAAATCTTAGCATGTAATGTACTGGAAAAATGTACTTATTTCCATGCGTAAACCCTTAACTTTATGGGTCATGGTATTGTACATTATTATGTATTCACATATACCACGTAGCTTTATAGTTTATAGTTTTAAATGAGGGTATGCATTTTAGGAATTCTTGTGATTATTCCACAAATAATAGGTTTGTCTTAGGAAAGACTTAATTTGGAATAACTTTAGTGATAGCATTTTGTTAGAGAGTTCTTGATTATCATAAGAGACATCATGTTCGATTTATCCTATTCATCATGCTCTAATTTTCTTCTGTAGTACTTTTATCAAAAGAGAGCAATAGGATTATCGTGTCTTAAGAGATAATCAAGGATTTAATTTAAGAGCTAAATCTTATAGAAACTTTAAACAAAGCATAACATATTAGGTTTAGAAATTAGAGTGGATGGGATATGATTTATAGAAGAAAATTACAGTGAGTAAAATTATGGGTACTAAAAAATAAGGCAGACGAAATGATCATAACAAAAATAATGAAGGATCATTAATATAAGGATCATTATGTGAAGAGGTTGTGATATGTCTATTACTAACATCAAAATAATAGACTCATTTAAAGTTCTACTTAAACAAAGACAAATCAGCTTTGGCCAGAAGTGTAATCATTTAAGCATGTGTGCAAAGTAATCGTGACAAATTAGCTTTGCCCAGAAATGAGACAATCACTTTAGTTATGTACTTGTTAAGTATGCTATACATGAAAGAATTAAATCAGCTTTGGCCAGATATTAAGACATTCACGTTTGTAATGCACACTTAACATAGCTTTCATAATACTTGAACGATAAGTAGATGTATCAAATCAGCTTTGGCTAGAAATGATACATCAGAAGCTCATTCAAGTAAAGCCATTTTGGTTTTGTAAAACATTATTTGATCCTGATTAATTAACTAAGTATTTACAAAACCAATCATTTAATAGCAAACCACGTGTTAGCGGGGATTGAACTCCGCGGTGAGTTCGCTGGGGGTGCAGGGGAACAGCGTGCCCCGCACGGGGTCCGGGGCGGAGCCCCGAGCTAAATTTTAGTTCACATTAAACAGCCTGAAGTAATGAGGTTGAGATTTCGAGTTAGTCTTAGGTCTCGAGTGAGATCTCGACTCAGTTATGAGGTCTCGAGTGAGATCTCGAGTCAAGTCTCGACTCATCTTCTGGTCTCGACTCGGAACCATGGTCTCGAGTACTGAATTTTATGAGATCTCGACTCCATAATGAGGTCTCGAGTCGCTACCATGGTCTCGAGTTGTGAAGATTAAAACCCTTAGTCAAAACCTCAGTGGTCTCGAGTCGAAACCTTATGGTCTCGAGTAGAAACCGTTGTCTCAAATTGAAAACGTTGTCTCGAGTTATAAAGATTTGAGAACCCTTATGATTTCGAATCGAGACCTTGTGGTCTCGAGTCGAGATCTTGGTCTCGGGTCGTTAAAAGTGATCACGAAACTCTGTTAACAGCTGTTAATGTAAAAGCATAACTGAAAATTCGAATTCTTAGGGATTTTGATATATGGTTTCCTGTTTTAGTGGTGATATAATTTTATCAAATAATTCAAAAATTTTATCTGCTGATCTAATAACAGTTTTTCAAAAATTTCTAAGAGTTAAAACAGATCAAAACATGGAAAAACACTCAATAATCCAAATCATATTCCAAAACATAAAGGAATTTCGAATTTTCTAAGAACATATGATGAACCCTAAAAAATAAAACAAAAATTCTGGAACCCGAAACCTGGATTTTAAGGCTTTTCTAAACAGATTTCGGACATAATTTTACGTATTTTTGATTTCGAGATATTTAAAAACAGTTCTTTTCCTCGAAACAGAGGTTTCGAGTGGTTCTATATGACTCAAAAACGGCTGTTAACATTATTAAGTTTTCAAAATTCCGCTTTCCAGATTTCTATCCCAGAATTGATGGATACGAAAACAAAACTGACTAATCAACATATGCTCTGATACCACATGTTGATCAGTTCTGTTTTAGACATATTGGAAAACATGTAAACAACATACCTGATTGCAGCAGTACAGGCCAGCAGAGAATCCAGATGGAGACGCAGCAATAGTGTTTGACATGATTGTCAGTTTGATCTGGTTCCTCCTTAGGGTGCAATCTAATGATGGTGATAAGAGAAACCGAAAAGGGTATCGGTTGAGGAGTGGGAGGCCGATTTTGATGTTATTAGAGTAATTAGGTTATGTGTCTAACCTTAGAACCTCTACATAAGTCTCCTTATATATGCACCCAAGAGGAAACCCTAATTAGTTAATAAGGGTAATTAGGCCCATCAACAATTACCAACTAATTATTTAATAGGTCGTTATATATTTTGATCTATATTATGTAAATGATTAGAATGGCTACTAGATTAAATATTAAATCATAATATATTTAATCTTACAATAATATGATCTTTGTATTTTGTAATTAATTTGTATTGTCATTATAGGATTCTTTGGGTGTGTTTATGTAAATATCTCATCTATATATAGAGTCTTGTAATATGTTCTATTCAATGAAAAACAACTTTTCAGATTTTATACAAAGCCTATACCCATACTACTCCCAAAGTGATTCCTAACTTCAAAACAAACGCCACCTAAGTTTCGTAATATGGGAGTTGAAGAAAAATAGGTTCTTGGTGTCTCTTCTGAAGACAGTGGAAATATAAGTAAAACATTTCACAATAAAAATAATGACTATAGTTAAAATATTTAGACAAGAAGCTGATCAAAACACTAGCTTTATATCATAGTATACAGGTAGCAAATATAAACTTTAGGGTACAATTCAGTAATTCACATCTACAAATACAAGTAGAAGTGTTTTTAAATATATGCACACACAATAACTTCAAATATGAAAAAAAATATAGATAAATAAAGCTGAAATGCTTGCTGGTATTTTCTTTGGCGCCACTTTCTTCCTTATGAACACTCTTTTCAACAGTAACCATTCCCGAATAGCTTTTGGTATCATCATGAACCTTTTCACTTATATTCAGGTTAAATCCTACACACGAACACACAGCTTGATGCTTATGAGAAAAACTTGTAGGTTTTGGCTTGAATAATGATCGATCTTAATCCGCCAATAGGTGATACAATCATCAAAGCAACTCCAAGTATAATACAGATCTGAAATTTATGACGTGACGTTAATAAGTGATCAAAATGTACCAAACATGTTTCTTTTGGATGTTAGATGATAATAGTTACATACCCAGTTAGTAAACCAAGACAAGCTCCACTTTTTGGGTTTGACTATGGACAACCACATTATGCAAGGCAACTGAACGAAAAAGAACAAGATTAGAACCGTAAATCGGGTGTTTATGTAGAGAGTATTGGGAAAAGATGAAGATGCTTACGAAGTATGTTGTCGGGGCGAATGCAAAACCTCCAAAGAATCCAAGTAGTCCCCCGAAGAACGGGAAGCAAATGGCTATGAACATTGTTAATGCTGCAACCAAACAAAGAAAGTTAATAGGTTGCTTAAAACTACATAAATAGATGTGGCAATCTTAACATGTTTATTAACAAATGGGTCGATTAGGGTGTGTTTTATCTTACACGAGTCAAATAGGAGCATGCCAAATGATTTAAAAGTCAGAAAATGTCTGCTTATTATGCATAGAACCTCCTAAATTGTTTTATCTGAAATTTAAATGGACAAAAATTGTTTGTGGGCTGACCATAGTAACCAAGCCCAACCCAAAACTAAAATAATGACCCATTTTAAGGCAAACTTGTTTTGACGAGTTATCCATCTCGCCACCTCTACACAAATCATCAACTAATGATCGGTCTGTATAATCTAGTTTGCTTACCAACATATATATTCCTCGTGATAAACCGCAGCATGAAACTAGGGGTAAAGTTCAACTTCTTTACCAATACGGTTTCAATCATGTCAAATACCGGCATTGCATAGATCTACATAGAAAGAATAATATTTAAGATAATATTAAACAAGGATAATGACCGTATAAACTAAACTTCACCGGTAAAGTTAACAATATCTCACCTGGTAACTACCGATAACGTGAACCACGACGAACATATTAGCCATGGCAATTAGCCAGGTGGGCTTATTTAAACTAATAAGTATATTATCTGAAACTGAGTTTCCATACGTCCAGTAGCCGATAAGAGCAACCGGGAAATAGCATAAGGCAACGACTATATACGCAACAATCACACCTTTCCACATAGGACCCTTTGATGGCTTTTCTGGGGTTGATGGTATTGTGGCTTGGATTTCCAACACTACGTTATGACCCGCATATGCGAATGCCACATCACCCAGTGCACTAAAGAAGTTGAACACAGTGCCAATTGTGCTCTTAGCTTTGTAACCGTATTCTACGTTTGGTTGTACGCCCTTTTTCACAGACGCTGACCACGCAATAGTAGAGTAACTGCATTGTGAGAATAGTGTTAGGAATTAGAGGTTGTTTGGAAGACTCGGTTTCGACGGCTATAAAAAGTTTATTTATAATGGTTTTGATATACAAAAGGTGTATGATGTAACCCAAAAAATAAAGTCGTGTTTTACATCGATTGGAAACTATAAAACCAATACCGGTTCCGATAACACCGATACTAGTACTTGATATTGTTCGGTTGGTACCGGCTTGGTTCCTTACTATACCACTGTTTCAAATACAACTCCGTCTTTTATAGAATTTATATCCGAATGTCGAAAAAAATTAAACACAAAAGCGTATTTAGAGGGTGAAAAGTGAAAACCATACGTTGCGGCGGGGATGTTAAAGTTTGTAAGGCCCAGTTTTGTCGACTATATAAAAAAGTTTATTTACAATGATTTTAGTAAAAGTTCATTTACAATGATTTTAGTACACAATACTTGTATGATGTAGCCCAAAAAATAAAGTTGTTTTTACATCGACCAAAACCATATTTAGGCGGCGTTTGGGAGTACCTGAGAGACATGACGGCTGCAGCCAACGAGACTCCGGATATGGAATTGAAATTCGGGAGATGTGACAGAACAAAATGCACGGAAGCAAAGATCATAATGAAATAGGTAAGCTTGATGTCTTTACAGTTATCGCCGCACACTAGTTCATGAAATTTGTGCAATGATTTTCCTCCAGTGACCATGTAAACAATGTTTACACTAACTTCTACAATCAACTGTTGTGGAACAACGATGTAGAGACCGAGTTTTTCCCCGAAAGCATGCTGCCCGAGCTCGTGGTACCTGTCAAATCGTTTCCCCGGTACCATTTCGTGCATCTCGACCATTTGCCATAATGTGTATAGAGTTACAATCCATGATATAACTAGAACTGTAACACCGGGACCCCTGAAATTTGTATAGTTTGGTTTAGTGTTTTACGCGTAATAATGAAAAAATGATGCTAAAATAAGGAAAACTGACCATCCAAGATTCGACATTGCGTAAGGGAGACTTAGAACACCGGCTCCAACCATGGCGGTAACGTTGTGGAAGGCGGAGTACCACCATTTTGCGTTTCTGGATGAGGTAATCGGAAGCCAGGCGTCGATGGCTTTCTCCTTCTCAGTTCTGTTGTCAACCTGTTTATATATATAACACCATCAGAAACTCAGTTATGTACTTGGTTCCTAGTCCGACCGATCTAGTTTTGAGAACAGTGTTCTTAGCATTAGCAGCAGAGCCGGCTCAAAATATTATTGGTCCAAAGTGGTTAACAAAATTAGGGCGTTTTTCGTAGAAAAAGAAAAAAAAATTGTTTTTAGGAATTTGGGGCCTTAGTGAAGTGGGGGCCCAAAGCGCTAGTTTGATTTCACCCCCCTAGAGCCGGCCCTTAGGGATATTTGGTATGGTTCAAATTAATAAAACAGTCCGATTCGATGATCATCGTTGGTTTTACAAGTACTCTTTACATTTTGAACTGGCGGGTTTCTCCTTCAAACCCGATCGAGCGATTTTATTTGTGGATTTGTTTAAAAAACTGTCTGATATTAAACTGGACTGGTGTTTTCGCTTAATCTTAGTTGTATAACAAAACCAATAACAAAACAAAGAAAGTATTACATTATTATATAGTATTAAAAGTTTCCTAAGTACTGGTGTAATTTTTTATCTTTTTGCTTGACGTTACATTTTCTTTAAAAGTTTGTACATGTCAGTTAATGTGTTCTTGGTGGATCTAAAAGTTGCGTGTGAGCGGATCAACCAAACATGTGCAAAAAGTAGCCAAACAATGAAACCAAAGTACCAAACCGTAACTACTGTTTGGTTTGTTTCGGTTTCAATCCTTGATATATTGGTGTTGGTTTATAGAGACTAAAAACCGTTTTTAATGGTTTGATTTTTGTTTAAATTAAAATCGTCTAAATCGATGCGAGTGTGTTTGCTTACTGTTTAAACTAAAAACGTTCTAAATAAATCGATGTGAGTGTTTGTTTTATAATAGTGATACCAAATCTCGGTGGGCCGTATACGCTTTTATTTTCTACAGAAAATACATTCCCCGAGTTTCATTAAAGTTTCGGTAAAGGAGAGAAAAGAAAGGATTTGGGTTTGGAAGGAAACAATTTTTAGTAGTGTTCCAGAGTTTCATTAAACATTTTTTAGTTGTGTGACTTGTGTCATATCTAACCTTGTTTAACATTTTAACCTTTTAATGTATTTTAAGCTGACCAACCCATTTTCAAATTAACAGGAAAACATGTAAATAAAGATAACAAGGCCAAATAAAACCAAAATGTTGTGTGTAGTGGGTTGTCTGGCATGCTAGCCCATAGGGGTGCCACACTGCCCCAAAGAGGCGTCATAGGGCCTTTCAGGGCTCGGGCGTGAGTGTGGCAATGAGCATGAGTCCTAAATGTGTGGATATCCATTTGAAGTCGATTTTTGGGCCAATGAAAATAAAACAAGAGTCAAGGGACGTTGCCGCATAACACACACTCTAATTAATAGCTATAAGAATTAAGATGACAACTCAAAACATATAAACATCAAGAAAAAGACAACCAAATTATTCATTTTAACTTACGAGTATAACGAGTTGTCGATATGGTAAACTCGAAACTAGTTTATATACAAAAATAGATGGCTACTGAGGAGGAGGAGGAGGAGGAGGTACCTTGTCGTTGTATTGATGATTCTGCGTGTCCATGGTGCTATCGTTAACCATTATGACACAAAAATCCGATAACCCGACGATTAGCAAACGGACAACTGATCGAAGGGGTTGTGATCTGAGATTTGGGTTGGTGTCTTGATGTGTACTTATAGACAAAGAGATGAGGCCATCTTTCACACATGAAAGTCAATAGAGGTAGCCGTTTCCACGAAACCATTGTTAAGATACATCATGTGCTTTGCTGGGTCAACTCTCTCAAGTCTTAAGAATCCAATCACATTCATCGATGTCATAAATATATATAAATAGTTTATTAATAAAAAACAATTATATGATCATGGAGGTTATATACTTATATTTTAGTTTAATTGTAAAAAATCTAATGGTGATTAAGTTTTGTCGTTTACTGTAAAAGAAATTAATATCAACTGAGATTTAAATATTATATGTTTATTAAATTGATCATTTTTTACTCCATTTGAATAAAACTTTTTCTGATTTAGTAGTAATATTATAGTATTTTAATGTAGAAACTTAAGCTGATACTTTTTATTTCAATTTGTGTTGAATATATTGGTTTGATGTTTAATATTTTGGTTTGGTATTGAATATTTTAACTTAATATTTCAAAGTACGTTTAATATTATTTACAATTCTAAAATACTAGTTATTATTTTAATGTTATTTATGTGTATCCTTAGGCTGGTGGGTGTGGTTTAAAGCCCCTAGAGGGTTTATAGTTCCACGTAGGTCTGTTTTAAAAAACTCGCGGCTCGGAGCTCGCTCGAATCTTGCTCGGATTTAGCTCGAAAAAAGCTCGCTCGATATGGCTCGGTTTGAAAGCGAGCCGAGCCGGCTCGGTTCTGTTAGAAAGTGAGTCTAGCTCGGCTCGACCCGTGACGAGCCAAATTGGCTCGGTTTGGCTCGCTTGGTAGCTCAGGTCGGCTTAGCTCGAATTATTTTACTTATAATATATTTTAGGGTAAATTACTTTTTGAGTCCCTGTGTTTTATGGGTTTTAACCACTTGAGTCCAAAAGCAAAAAAGTTTAACGACCTGAGTCCCCATAAGCATTTTCTTTAACCATTTGAGTCCAATTTTCTAACACCGTTAGAAATTTTTAGTTAAGTATTGTTAAATGACCAAAATACCCTTATAATTAAAAAATAAAAAAAAACTCTCTCTTTCTCTTTCTTCACCCTTATATTTCCATATCTTCCTTTGCAACAGATCTCAACTCCTTTACCTTCTACTAATTCAAACCTAAGGCTCAGATCACCTGCACGTCGCCGGTTCAAATCACCTTCAACCTCCGTCTTCAAACACCCCGCCGCCGCTCGTCATCAACACCACCTCCCTTCGCCGGTCACCCACCTTCATCAACACCGGCCGTCGCCTACCTCCACCCTCTTCACATCCCGAACCGGAAACCCTCTACCACAGCCGCACCTTCTTCTCCATATAAATTTCAACCTCACATCCCATCATTTTTGCCATCCAAATCCCACTTCTTCTCTGTGTAAACTCCAAAAATGGCTAAATTTCTATCATTTTTGCTTGCATTCGCCATTGTTTCCACTTGTGTTCTTGCTGCTTCATTTGAAGGTAAGTTTCATCTTCGTAAACCCACCTGCAACACAGCACCCACCTGTAACCTCTAGAACTTTAAAGAGAGAGAGAGAGAGAGTAGAAAGCGCCACCCACCTGCACCACCGTTTAGGTTTTGTATCGACAGTAATGACGGGAACAAAGTTTGCAAAAATCTTGATTAGGGTTCTTTGGAAAAACCTAAAAGTTTGTATCTTTTGGGTTTGATTCAAAAAGATTGCAAGAAATCTTGATTAGGGTTCTTTGAAGAAACCACTCACCCAACAAAAACCCACAAGCAATTGATGGTGAGCTGGCGGTGGCTGTGGGAAGATCTTGTGAGTCGGAGCGGTTAGACTCTGGGATTTTGGTTCGGATCTGTTAGACTCACAAGCAATGAAGAACCCATTCACCCAACAAAATCACAGAGTCTGGACCTCTAATCATGTAGTCTGAGCTCCAAAAACGGTGGCTGACGGCGGAGGTGGTGGTGGTGGTTGACGGTGGGGAAAGCAGTGATAATGGTGGAGGTACGGTTTACAGGCGGTGACTGGTGGTTGACTGTCAACGGAAGGTGGTGATAGTGGTGGAGGTGCGGTGGGGATGGTGGTGGTGCAGTGGTGGTGCGGTGGTGTAACACCCAAAAAACGGGTTTGGTAATCAAACCACGTTAATAGTAAAGATGGGTAAAATACCGTTAGTGGTAAAAATTAACCCGGTAAATATTAGGATTTAAATAAATAAACTTGATGTTAATTAAAAAGGAGGATAAATACTTTGAAAAAACAAAGTATATAGAAGGCTCGAGTTAACGGGACTTAAAATAAAACGGGTTATGACTTCCCGAACCCACTAAGTGACTAGGAATATTAACCTAGTTAGTTATGTGTTGTTAGAACAATAAAGGAAACTAGAAATAGTTAAACCTTTTATAAAAACAAAACATAAGGGGCTAATAGTGCCAAGTGGAGGGAACTTATTTATTAAAAATAAAACACAACACACACTTGGTAAGTGTGTGTGTGTGCACAGGAACGATCAGGAGCACAAGGGGGTTCTTTCAAACCCTAAATCTCATGAAATCCAACAAAATCAAGGAGAAATCGAGCAAAGAAATTAGGGCTTTAACTAAAATCGTGATCACCAAGCTTAGGGGATCACAAGGTATGTCGATTTTCATCCTTTGGTTACATCTTGAATTCTTAGTGAACACTTGAGATCGAAAATTGTTGCTTGAACATTGATGTTTGGGTAAAACTAGGAGGAATCCATGTTTAGAAAACGAACCCTAGTCAAAAACTTGCTGAATTAGTATTAAAGACTAGGGATTCGATGATTACCCATATGTGTGATAAGTGGGTTTTATGGTATTAGGATGAACACTTGAAAAGTGGTGATAATTATGTGAAATTTGATGATATGATATAAGTTCTAGATGTTGTTCTTGTACACTAGACATAGAAGCTCGATTTTGATGTTAAAGCTTGGTTAAAATGTTAGTCAAGAACTAGATAAAAGATATATAAAAATCTTGCCCGCTAGGTGTTTGTTAAAATGCCTAAGTGAAATCGCATGTCTACTCGGGTGTAAGTAGAACTAGATTAGATTAGGTATCCGGAGGAATGCTTAATAACATGATGAAACGAGTTTCACTTATAGATGAAAACCCGTAGATTTTGTGTAATGAATGAATAAAGTGTCTTTGATAAGTGGGAGCTAGGTTAACTTGATGTTAATAATAGCATTAACATGGATAGAAAAGTAGTTTAAAACGGTAGCATCATTATAATGTCTGCCGGATAATTGACGAGATCTCCTAAATGAGTTATTGAATGCAATATGCATTTCATACGATTAAGGGTGGTTGACTTTTAAAAGTCAAATTAACCAATGATAAGGTATAATAATAATTTCGACGTAAAACACGTAAGATGGAATAGTCGTAATTAGAAATGACTAATTTAACTGTCTTACGAATTATGATGCTAGTTTGACGCTTAACGAGCTAGGTGGGGGCTTGGGAAAGAAGCGGGTCAAACGGATCGAGTACGCGAAAAAGAGCATAACCGGATGCAAGGTAAGTGAAACTTACACCTTTTTGTAGAATACGTGTTTATTCTATAAGTTGCAGATACGATAATGATAAAATTCAAGATATGGTTTCCGACGCGAAATAATACGGACCGGAACTAATATAAATGATAAAAACCATGTTGAATGGTAAATAGAGGTAAAACAGTAAATTAGCCATGAAAAGGCTAAGGTAAAAATGAGTTTTCGAACGGCTACTTTGTGAGTAAGCCTAAACGAATAAAAAGTGTAGAACGGTGATTTAATCAAGTATAAATGAATCAAAGTCATTGTTTAAAACGACACCAAATGGCATAAGCCATGTTGGATAAACGCGTAAGAAACGGATTTAAGAAACCTAAACAAATTAGCAAAAAATTCGAAATGAGTTACTTAATGAGATGGTAAGAAAATAAATTACCATTCGATTATAAGCATAAAATATTTGGTCGATTAGACCAAATGGGTCAAATGGTAACGTTGATACCATTTGACAATTAACGACTAATAACCGTTTGTTGAGATATACGCTCACAGGATAAGACGGCTTATGGATTAGTGATGCAATGGATTAGCAACCTTGAGACAAGGTATTAAAACAGGTCAATATGTTGACCCGAGCCAGGTACGCATATGTGGACTTATAGTTAAAAGTGCAAAGAAGGTCAAATATTTAGTCGAAGTCCTTCATCGCAAAAAAATGAAGGATTAAATATGACCAAAAAGCCCTTGATAGGTAAATCGGGTAAACGACCCTTAGAGGTTGTTTAGAAACTTATATTATGACTTTGTAACCCTTAGATGTGTATAAAAGTTCTAGGCAAAAACATTTGTTGGTCGAATACCTAGAAATGGTCAATTGCGAAAAAGGACTAGCCGAAGGGTAAAAATTGGGATTTTGGGTTCCTTATGTTAAATCCACCACAAAAAATAGTTGTGGTAGAAGATAAGTAGTTATTTAGCAAGAAAAGACGAGGTGCGAAAAGAAAATAGCGAGTTTGATGCTTAGATGCTTAAAAGTCCCCTAAACTGGTCAAAATAGACTAAGAAGTAAATTGTGGTTAAATGCTTAGATAGATACAAATGAATCGGTGAATGTAAATGCCTACGTAAACTCTATGATGGGAGCGAAAACGTTAAGGTTTGACAAGCCCGGAATGGGTAAAAATGATAGGAATTAACTATTTTTTCTAGAGCATGTAGTGAGATGATAATGCTAAACGGGTCGAATAATCACCTAAAGGATTTATGAGCCAATAGTGGATAAATCAGATTTTTATGCAAACCAAGGTGATAAACGGGTCCGTAATTTAATTACGTACGCGTAGGAAAAAGAATCGTGTAAAACGGATTTGTGAATTGAAAGTTATGCACGTTTTTGTGTAACTTAAACTTGCGAGAAGTTGCTGCAGTTCAGCAACAAACATTCTGGACAAAACATGGGTTGTGCCACGCGAAAGCAAAAGCAAGGAGCCGTCGCGCGACGCGACGGGTTCCAAAAATTTGAAAAATGTTTATTTTAATATTATATGCATTGCGAACATGTTTAAATACGTTTTAAGTTACGTATGACTAATCCAACTCATGTTTTATGAGTTGTAGGTAAAATTCTAGTACCGAAGGACGATCAAGCTCAATGAAGAACCGAACACGATCAAGAAACAAGCTTCCGCACTTCGCTACTTAGTTTTTTTAAGTCCTGTTAACTCGAGCTTTCTATATACTTTGTTTTCTCAAAGTATTTATCCTCCTTTTTAATTAACATCAAGTTTAGTTATTTAAATCCTAATATTTACCGGGTTAATTTTTACCACTAACGGTATTTTACCCGTCTTTACTATTAACGTAGTTTGATTACCAAACCCGTTTTTGGAGTGTTACAGGTGGTGTTAATGGTGGTGGTAGGGGTAGAGAGAAAGAGAGGAGGGATGGACAAACAAGTGTGTGAAATGTCTGTGTGCAGGTGTGTGTATAACAATATATATATATAATTTATTTTATATATAATATTAAAATATAAATGCATTAAAGACTTGTTCCTTATACTCTTGTGCATATAAGACTTGTACTTTGTGTGTAAATGACCAAATTACCCTTGTAGTTAACAAACTTGGCGGATGGAGTTAAAAATTTGGACTCAAATGGTTAAAGAAAATGCTTATAGGGACTCAGGTCGTTAAACTTTTTGCTTTTGGACTCAACTAGTTAAAACCATAAAACACAGGGACTCAAAAAGTAATTTACCCTGTATTTTATTTTTATATACATATAATATATTATAAAAAAGTGATTATTATTTACATGTATTTAGGCTTGTAGTTTGATATCTATGACATATTTAAAGGTTGATTGTTGTGCTAATGAACAACTATTGTATTTACCTGAAATATAAAACTTATTTTGCGTTGTTGAACGTGATTTTGGCTTGTAATGTATTAGGTTGAACTTATTTTGAAGAGTTAATTACACAAATGGGTCCTGTGGTTTATACCTAATTTCGTCTTTGGGTACTAACTTTTTTTTAACAGGTTTAGGTTTTATGTTTTCAATTTTGTAACACATTTTGGTACTAACACCAAAATTTGTTAATTAATGACTAAAATACCCTTGCATTTTTTTAAGTGTATCAATGTAACACATTTGGGTACTAACACCTAATTTTATTTAGGTTTAAATCAATTTTACAAAATCTATTTATTTTTTTATTTTCATCTTTTTATTATATCTCTTAATTAACATAAAATCTATTTACTTTTTTTATTTTCATATTTTTATTAAATTTCTTATTTAACATAAAATCTACTTGTTACACTAGTATTTTTTTAAATAGATTTTTTAAATAAAATCTACTAGCTATATAGTTTTATGTAAATTAAATTTCTTACTCGTTTTAAATAATGTAAACCTTACTCGTTTTCAATTTTGGATAGATATGATTGATAATAATAAATATCTTTCATGTAAAAAAAATTAAGCCTTTTTTAACTCGTTTTTTGTTCATTTACATTTTACTATTTTACTATTTTAGAAAGATATTTAATTTACGGGTAAGGATCAAATACAAAGGATAAAATAAATAAGAAGGGTAAGAAGGATTCTAGTCCATTGATCTTAGATTTGGAGGGTTGAGATTAATTGTAGGGAAAAGAAGATAATAGAAGGGCATAAAGAGAATCCTATATTTATGGATTTTCTCTCTCCACATGCAAGGCACATGCCAATTCCCCCATCGATTTATAACGTCCATAACTTTTTCATACGACATTTTTTTTTTAAAATTTCACCATAATAACGAGTGTTTTTTTATCTTTAATATGAGTACCATATTATCATATAAAAATAAAATAAAAAATTTCATTTTTACTGGGTTTTTTTTATTGCATTGTGTTAAAGGTTCAGGTCATTGTGTCTTTCAACTGGGTTTTGGTCAGTAGAGTTTCTATACATTGTGTTATTATCAAAACCTATAACACAATGTTAATTTGGGTTCTTTCCATTGTGTTTTTATAAGAACCTATAACACAATATATGACACAATGAAGATGGTGTTATATCCGGGTTTTCTATAAATTGTGTTATTAGTTCAGGTCATTGCGTTTAATATGTTATTCATTGTGTTTTAATATGTTGTCCATTGTGTTTTAATAATTAGTTCAATTTTTTTCATTATCTTTGTTCATTGTGTTTTAGTTTGTTGTGTATTGTGTTTTTAGTTTGTTTTTCATTGTGTCTTCATCTGCTCTCCATTGTGTCTTTTATCTGCTGTCATTAATTGTGTCTTTTATCTGTTGTCATCAATTGTGTTTTTATTTAGTCTGATACTTATTGTGTTATATGTTATCGCCATTGTGTTATACGTTATGCTCATTGTGTTTTAGTATGTTGTCTATTGTGTCTTTATCTGTTGTCATTGATTGTGTTTTTGATCTACTTTACATTGTGTTATTATCAAAACCTATAACACAATGTTAATTTGGGTTCTATCAACTGCGTTTTATAAGAACCTATAACACAATATATGACACAATGAAGATGGAGTTATATCTGGGTTTTCAATAAATTGTGTTATTAGTTCAGGTCATTGTGTTTAATATGTTATTCATTGTGTTTTAATATGTTATTCATTGTGTTTTAATAATTTGTTCAATTTTTTTCATTATCTTTTTTCATTGTGTTTTAGTTTGTTGTGTATTGTGTTTTTAGTTTGTTTTCCATTGTGTCTTCATCTGCTCTCCATTGTGTCTTTTATCTGTTGTAATTAATTGTGTCTTTTATCTGTTGTCATCAATTGTGTTTTTATTTAGTCTGATACTTATTGTGTTATATGTTATCGCCATTGTGTTATACGTTATAGTCATTGTGTTTTAGTATGTTGTCCATTGTGTCTTTATCTGTTGTTATTGATTGTGTTTTTGATCTACTTTACATTATGTTTTACATCATGTCCATTGTGTAATATGCAACTGGGTTTTTGAATTTTTTTTGAAAAATATAACAATATGGTACTCATATTAAAGATAAAAAAAAGCTCGATTTTATGGTATAATTTTTTTTAAAAACAAATGATGTATAAAAAAGTTACGGACGTTTAAAAATTGGGGGGGAAATAACATGTGACTAGCATGTGCATGTTCTCTTTCCTCTTGTAGACAAAATTACCCTTTCCATTTAATCCTCCTAGGACACTTGTCACTCTCTGGTGGCTTCTTACCCTTCTTATTTTTAAAAACTTTGTATTATAACTCAACCCTTAATTTTCATAAAAGGTATTTTAGATAAAACTATATAGCTAGGTATCTTAGATAAAACTAAAAAAGTTTAAGCCTTTTTGAAACTCGTTTTTTTTTTTGTAAAAAAAGATATTTAATTTACATAAAACTATATATCTAGTAGATTTTACTAGTGTAACTAACATGTTTTATGTAAATTAAATATCTTTCTAAAATAGTAAAATGTAAATGAACAAAAAAACGAATTAAAAAAAGGCTTAATTTTTTTACATGAAAAATATTTATTATTATCAATCATATCTATCCAAAATTAAAAACGAGTAAGGTTTACATTATTTAAAACGAGTAAGAAATTTAATTTACATAAAACTATATAGCTAGTAGATTGTATTTAAAAAATCTATTTAAAAAAATACCAGTGTAACAAGTAGATTTTATGTTAAATAAAAAATTTAATAAAAATATGAAAATAAAAAAAATAAATAGATTTTATGTTATTTAAGAGATATAATAAAAAGATGAAAATTAAAAAATTAAATAGATTTTGTAAAATTGATTTAAACTTAAATAAAATTAGGTGTTAGTACCCAAATGTGTTACATTGATAAACTTAAAAAAAATGCAAGGGTATTTTAGTCATTAATTAACAAATTTTGGTGTTAGTACCCAAATGTGTTACAAAATTGAAACCATAAAACCTAAACCTGTTTAAAAAAGTTGGTAACCAAAGGCGAAATTAGGTATAAACCACAGGACCCATTTGTGTAATTAACTCTATTTTGAACATGTTTTTTTGAAGTATTGAATAATATTTTAGAATACTGAACTTTTAGAGCTATGTACTAATTTTTATTTTTAAAATCGAGCCAAACCAAGCCGAGCTGAGCCAGCACGGTTTAAAACCAAGGCGAGCCCGAACTTAGATTTTCAGCTCGGTTTCAAATCCGAGCCGAGCCAACTCGGTTTATAATCGAGCTGAGCCCGAGCTTGCCCTAGCTCGGCTCGGCTCATGAACAGCCCTAGTTCCACGTCAGAGCCACATATGCATCACATAAGTGAGGAGCTTTATCGTTAACTTGCACGGTGTAGTTTAAAGCCCCTATTAAACCAAAAAAAATTAAATAGGAAAAAATCTGATTGGTTGAAAACATTGGGCTCCACATGCATATGACATTGGCGGCGCTTGATACTGGGATGGAGCCCTCTCCATAGCCCCCCCCCCCCCCCCCCCCCCCCCCCCCCCCCCCCTTGTGTGCCTAGAAAATGGGGGAGGGGTGCTATGGGGTGTCATTGATGCTGATGTGGTTTACCACACGCAATAGCCTTAATAATCCAATAATAATATGTGACGTCATGGGAACAAAATGGTTCTATGTCAATTAGCAATATCAAATATCAAGTGTTGGATGATGAATATGGACAGGAGAATAAATGTAGCGGCCCTAATGGTTTAGAACGTTACTTTCCATCAATATGTGAACATTGACAATTCATTTTTAAGAAGACTCAAGCTACACCTTAAAATAATTATTAGAACCATATACATGAAGATTCGGGAGCTTGAGTATCTTGAAAGATTCACATTTGTTAGGAGTCCGATGCTATTAAAAATTTTCAAAATATACTTGAAACACTTGTTAAAAGTTCTAATAAGGGGCTGTTTGGTAGCCTCTTAATGATCATTCAGATGCTACCTCTTAATGGTTTAAAACCTCTGAATGAATAAGAGGTAACCTCAAGTCTGAATGGTTAAGAGGTAACCTCTGAATGATAAATCATCACATGTCACATTCTTCTACATTCTCATTGGTAAAATTCTTAATGGTTCCATTAAGAGGTAGTAGTCTCTTAATGACCATTCAGAGGCTACCAAACAGCCCCTAAGACTAGATACCGTACAACCTAAGAATGACCAAAACAGTCGATTGATAGGAGCGAGTGAGCGACCACGCTAGAATTGTTGTTCAAGCCACAAATATCCATTGTTTCATGAGAGAGAGCCATGATGCACCACCATTCAACCAGGGTTATATGTTTATGAGATTTCAGATATCCTGTGCGATTATTAAAAATCAACCCACAAATAGATATATGAAAAAAAGAAAAAAAAAAAAAAAAAAAAAAAAAAGAGCCCCAACAAAGGGGAGAAAAAGTGAAGTTGCCAAGTTTAGATCACATGACCTCACATATGTTGTAAAGAGGGTCTTACAAATTCTTCTATTCATAATTTTGTGTTTAGATGTGGATATAAAAATATATTAGTAGAATGGTTATTTATTAGGAGTTCTGTAAGTTTTGTAATTATTTATAGTTCTGGGATGATCCATACCCTATATATATACACACATAATGTTTGTGTGTGTGATATTCAATGGAGAACCGCAAAAAAGTAGGGAAACTTAAATTATTACTTGATCTTTTAGGAGTTTTTATATACAAACACATGTAGAATAATACACTTAAATAAAAAGTTTAAAAAATTACGAAAGTTAATTTTTTTTTATTTGAACGTCTTCTTCATGTGTTTTGCAAATTTTTCGTTTTACGTCCAGGTTTAAATTTTGCGAGCTAACACATTGCAATGTGCATACGTGGTTCAACATTTTTACGTTTATTTTTCTTCCGTTTAATGGCCCCGTCTCAATGCATGGGCCTAGGTCTACTTAGTTATTATTTTATATGTTTTACGTTTCGGTCTAATTTTTCGTGTTAACATGCCGTAACGAGCGTGTGTGGTTCAACGTTTTTATGTCTAGTTTCCGTTCGATTTGAAGATCTCGTCACAACACTCGCGTCCTAACTACTAGTTAAGAAAACAAAAGTTACTAATAAAAAATTCGGGCTCGTCAAACCCAAAAGCATTTCATCTTCTTCATCCTTGTCCTCGCCGCCATATTCGGCAACCACCACCATTGCACCTCCATTGCACCTTGTAGCTTCTAAACAGTGGCGAAGCTTGAAAAAAATGTTCGGGGGGGGGGGGGGGTGGAAGGTACCGGACCTAAAAAAAATTCTATGTTTGGGTCGGATGTCGGTGATTCGATTCGGGTCGGATCGGGTCAAATATTAATATCAAATAAAATACGTTCTCAAACATTAAAACGTAAACATTCTTTAACAAACAATTGAACAAAGACACGAAAACATTAAAAAGAAGAGGAAGGTGGGTACCCGGTGGCCGGTTCTCCTGGATGAAGAATTATAGTTCTGCTCGTCTTCCTTTAAGATTTTTGAATTCGTCAATTATGGACTCCGAATCAAAGCTCTCAGCAATCTCCTTTTCTATGTAAATCACCATACTGTTTGCTAGATACTGATCTGACATCTTATTGCGAAGTCGATTCTTAAATATTTTCATCGCTGAAAATCCTCTCTCCGTTGTTGCAGTCGAAACTGGAAGCGTCAAGATTAGCCGACACACTCTTTCAACCAATTTGTACGTGTTATTTTTCTGACATTGCACAAGAGTTTTGCAAAGATCAGAAAGAGTTGATACCTCACTTAGCTTGGGATTATTTTTTCTTTCAACTTGAAAATTATCCAATTGACCACGTAATAGATTCCTTTCTTTCTCTGTAAAATCGTTAGGATAATACTTCTCAACAAGAAGAACAATCTGATCAATATTAATCTTTTTTGAACATAAAGACGCACTAAGAGATAACAACTCTGTCGCTTGCTCATTGAATCTACTATTCAGCTCATTGTTTCCATCAACTTGTTCTTCATTCTTTCTTTTAAAAAAAGAAGTTATGATTTTGTTTTTCTCCATAGCGTAATCTAACAAGAAACAAGTCAACAACACAAGTTAAATCCCTAATTTCAACAAGTTACATCCTGTCAGCCTAATTAACCATCAACAAGGCATTTTCTTTTTCTAATATCTAGCATGGTTACAGCCTAATTTCACCCCTAAATCCCTAATTTCAACAAGTTTATGGCAAAAAATCGGTCCAATTTCATCCCTAATTTAAACCTAAATCACATAAATTAAGCCCTAATTTAAACCTAAAGATAAAAAAAAAAACACATACCTTGAAGAGTTGAAGACAGCCGCACCTGCACCTAAATCCCGAACGAAGAAGACAGCCCTAAATCCCGAATGAAGAAGACAGCCGGCCGCACCTCACCTGCGTTTTTTTCTTCTGTTCTCGGTATCCAGTTAGCAGCAACAAGGAAGCAGTTTGTTTGTTTTTTTTTTTTTTGACCGGTTGCAGCAATAAACATACTAATGGGTTATGGGCTATTCAAGTTATATTGGGTTTTTTTGGGCTTATCATTAATGGGCTAAGTAGTAAGTAATAAACATACAATCCAAGTTATAATTATAATGGGCTATTTAAATAATTTTATTTAGGCTATATAAATATTTTTTTTATAAAACCGGAGGGGTCTTAAACGTATATACAAAAAAAAAAAAAAATTAAACCGGGGGGTCCAAAAAAATATATACCTAATTTTTTTTTTAAACCGGGGGGGGGGGGGGGGGGGTGAAGACATGTAAACCTAAAAATTTCTATACGAAAAATAGATACGTAACACTACTTCGCAAAAAGTTCGGGGGGTCGGGCGCCCCCTCCCGGCCCCTCATATCCTGCGCCCCTGCTTCTAAACACTACTTCGATGTGTCCACCTCAAACCGCCCCCTTAAAGACCATTGTCGGCGATCCAATCTTACTAACATATCTAAGCGGGGCTCATAATAAAATCGGTCCCTTTTCGTCAGAAAAAAAAATCCTTTCAATCCTATGTTTCATATCATCTATGTGTATGCATAATTATAGACTAAACTCCCCCAACACTAATAATCTTAAAGCCCAGTTTACCTACATATATATTAAGTTCTTTTAGCACTTGAGGGTCTGGCACGGGACGAGGGTAGTTCCTGGAGTGTTGCTCGATGAAACTTCAATATGTTACATTTTGAGTAAATTACGTTTTTGGCCCCTGTGGTTATATCACTTTTACTATATTAGCCCAAAATAAGAATTTTTAACATATCTGCCCCCATGGTCTCTATAACTAACCATTTTGACCCCTAAGTCTAACCATTTTGGCCCCCATAGTCTCTATAAATAACCATTTTGGCCCCCAGGATCTCTAGACTTAGGGGTCAAAATGGTTAGTTATAGAGACCATGGGGGTAAATGTGTTAAACATTCTTATTTTGGGCTAATATAGTAAAAGTGATATAACTACAGGGGCCAAAAACGTAATTTACTCGTTACATTTTTGTAAACTATTGGTATAATGTGTACTTTCTTTTTCTTGAATCTAGAGACCAAAACTATAATATGAACAGAGCACATGCATCATTTGTGTAACTAAATCTTGAAAATATGGATATATTAATAATAGTTAATTAAGCATGTTACAACTAGACAGGGTGTGCAGAAAACCGAATTAACCACCAAAATCGAACTGGAAAACCCGAACCAAATCAAAAACCAGTGGGTCGGTTAATAGTTTTTCTAAAAACCAAAAGTAGCGGGTCGGTTATGGTTATCAATGTTTTCATACCCACCATAACCGAACCGAACCGACATGTAGTAAATTTTTTGTCGAATTTAGGACTTCTCACCTATTTTTTTTTTTTAATATTTGATGTTTTTGGTTTTACGTTTTTAGTAGTTATGTTATTTCATATCATTTTGGCTGAATGTTTATATGATTTATGAAATATATCAGATCACTTTATTTGAATTTGATAATAATCAATATTAATATTATAGGTTATATGTATTTTTAATCAATGTTTTAAAAACCGGTAAATACCGGCCGGTTATACCGGTATTACCGTTTTCATATGTAAATCCGGTACGAAACACCCCGGTAAATAAGTAAAACGGCATAAGGTTTGTACCAACGGTAAAATCCGGTATACCGGTTTGAAACGTAATACCGGTACCGGCCTAGGGTTATTTTAAGTTGTGTTGCTACTTATTTTTATTATATATGTTACTTATCTTACGTAATTTTTATATATTATGAATTTATGATTATTCGTAACTACAAGTTCTTATTTAATATTGTATGAAACGAAAATAGTTGATGTATTCAACACTCAAATTACTTAAACATTCGTACATTTTCATATAAAAAGCTTGTTGGAAAATTGAATGATTTCGATTATCTTTTGGATTATTTTTTATTATGGATTTACTTTTGGATCATATTTTAATATGTAATCATGCATTATTTTGTATGAAACGAAAATAGTTGATGTATTCAACACTCAAATTACTTAAACATTCGTACATTTTCATATAAAAAGCTTGTTGGAAAATTGAATGATTTCGATTATCTTTTGGATTATTTTTTATTATGGATTTACTTTTGGATCATATTTTAATATGTAATCATGCATTTTTGAATTAACTTTTGAGTTGATGTTGTAATTTATGAAATTATAGAGTTAGCTAGTCAACCCGGTTGAAGAGCTCGGTACAACCTGGTTCAACCGGTTGAACCATTTTTTTAGCCTAATCCGGTTTGATTTAAAAACCGGTTTTTAAAACATTGTTTTTAATACTGTGTAATATGCTAATATACATAAATATGTAATAACAATTTATTTCATGTTAAAAAATAGAGTTATTTTTAGCTATGCCTAAATTAACGGTTAACCAATCATAAGTCATAACTGGCCCGCTATAACCCTTAAAAACCGATTAACCAAAACCCTCATAGCCGATTGGTTATGATTACGATATCGCGGTTATGGTTAGGGTTTCAGGCCAAAACCGGGCCAAAACAGACCCATGCACACTCTTAAAAGTTAAAACTAGATATGTGTGGTGAATACCAATGGGGTGGTGGTTCATTGGTAAAGGCAAAACATTTAAACACCTTGTGAGAGAGAGGTCTTGAGTTCAAGTCTCACAGACGACATGAATAAAAGAAATTTGCCGTTAAAAAAAATATGTGTGGTGAATAGTACCGGCTATATCTTTTGAGTTTAGAAGGTAATCTTCTTTTGTAATTACCAAAAATTCAACCCACAATAAGATACTTTAGAATTGACCCAACATCAAGTCTACGCACAATTTTTAGCACGCTATGCTTTTATCACAACCCCTAGGGCTGCAAACGAACCAAACGTTCGGCGAACAGTTCGTGAACCGTTCGGCGGGAAGTTCGTTTGTGTTCGTTCGTTTACTAAACAAACGAACACGAACAAGAAATTTGGTTCGTTTTAGTTAAATGAACAAACATGAACAGATGTCGTGTTCGTTCGTTTATGTTCGTGAACGTTCGGTAACGTGTTCGTTTGTGTTCGATACTTCATTAGTGCTTTTAGTTTTTATATTTAATTAAATACTTCAAAATTCCAACAAATTAAATATCTAATAAGTGTCGGTGTATTATATATTATGTTCATGAACGATTGTTTGTGTTCGTTTGTTTCCATTTGTGTTCATCAACGTTCGTTGCCTAAAATTAACAAACAAACACAAACGAACACGAACATAAAATCTCGTTCGATAAGTGTTCGTGAACGGTTCGCAAACACATATATTTCTTAACAAACGAACACGAACAAAGTTTTGTTCGTGTTTGTTCGGTTCGTTTGTAGCCTTCAACCCCCTATTTTTCGTCCATTTCATAAATATGACAAAATTATTGCATCTAAATTCAAAGAATTTGAGCCATGTGGACACCAACCCACCCACAAAGCAAATTGAATTAGAAAAATCATCCCCTTAATATCCTCAACAGATTCTTTTTTATTCCAGTTTACAGCTCAACGCCACGTGCATCTTGTAATATTTTACTCTTTCTTGTTAATTGTTATCTGGGGTAGTTTATTTGGTGATTGTTTTATAGGTTTTGTAGAGGGAGAATGGAGATGAAACCGGCCCTTCATGTTTGTACATCTGCCGGCCCTTAGTGTGGGCGGGGAGGACCATCGGTCAGAGTCCAATACTTCAAATAACATGTTATTTAAAAAAAAACCGATATGTTAGTGTAAAAATAAATAAATTAATAGGGTATACTTATACAAACACCAATATTGGCCCACTTACAAAACTATTTTTATGGTTTAGATTAGTTATTAGCCCATTGCCATTAGGTTTAAACCTTTAGTGAGACCAACGCCGAATTTAGTTAAGGTCTAAGGACACATTTTTTAAAGCTCAAACATGGTACATGAATTCTCAGCGTCGGCCCTTAGAAGAAAGTTAATATATAATATATTTATGTATCAACCCATAAACACGACATGTCAGCTAGGATATTAGATTTTAACCCATGCTTTAAAAACATACATTTTCTCTCAAACGTTTACAAAGATTGTTTATTTTTTCCATTACAGCTTTCTACATTTATTTTTCATCACCAAATTTTATATAAATAAAAATATTTATAAGTTTTTAATAAGCATATACTTTGTTAGTAAACTTATTTATATAGATTTGAACATTAAATAAGAGAAATAAAAAATTATAAAGCTATATAAATCATTATCTTTTAAACAAAACATTACATATTTCGATCATTCTATCTGAATGCTACATTTAAAATGATTTAAATTAAGAATAAATGGTGTACAAGTCACTAAAGCACATGATACATAAACACTCCCATAAACAAATCCGCGAACGCTTAAGAAGGGCCGCAATGGATTCTAAGTGGGCGTTTAGTTCGCAGGAATTCAATGGAATTTAAGGGAATTGGAATTTGAATTCCATCTCTTAAGATGTTTGGTTCACAGAATTTGATAGAATTGGAATCCTAATTCCAATCTTCATGTGATTGGTTGACAATGGAATTGGAATTGGAATTAGGCATGAATTCCTTCAAATTCCTTTAACTAAAGGAATTCAAACTCATTCCTATATGTGAAGGAATTAAAGTAAATTCATTGGAATCTTCGACCGTTTCGACCCGCACCATTTCAACCCGTACCGTTTCGACCCCATACTGGTTTCAATCCGAACTGTTTCGACTCATACCGTTTCGACGCGAACAGTTTTGACTCGTACCGTTTCGACGAGAACGGTTTCGACCCATAATGCTTCGACGCGAATGGTTTCGACCTGTAACGCTTCGACGCGAACAGGACCCGTAACGCTTCGATGCATACCGTTTCGACCCGTATTGTTTCGACGCGAACCGTTTCGACCCAAACCGCTTCGACCCGACCGCTTCGACCCGAACCGTTTCGACGCGTACCGTTTCGACGCGTACTGTTTCGACGCTTACCATTTCAAATCAAACCGTTTCGACCTGTACCGTTTCGACGCGAACCGTTTTGACCAGTACCGTTTCGAATTGAACCGTGTCGACCCAAACCGTTTCGACTAGTACCGTTTCAAATCGAACCGCTTCTACCCGAACTGTTTCGACGCGAACCGTTTTGACCCGCACCGTTTCGACTCGAACTGGTGGTTGTGGGTGCCGGGGTGATGGATTCCAATTCATTTGACAACCAAACACAACAAACCGTAACGTTTCGAATCTAACCGTTTCGATGCGAACCATTTCGATCAGTACCGTTTCGAATCGAACCGCTTCGACCCGAATCGTTTCGACGCGAACCGTTTCGACCCAAACTGGTCGTTGTGGATGCTGGGGTGATGGATTACAATTCATTTGACAACCAAACACAACAAAAATGAAATTGAGATTCCAATTTCAAAAATTTCCAATTCCAATTGGAATGTTTAAATTCCAAATCCAATTCCTTCAAATTCTAATTCTTATACAAATTCCAATTCTAAATCACTCCGCGAACCAAACGCCCTCAAATGTGCTTTAAACAATGCTTTTATAACTAGACCACCTATAGAAACGGCCACCTTACCGATCCATTGGTTATATCGGTTTCAAAACTCAAATGATGTCAATATTTTATAAACTAAAACTATATGTGTAACTAATTTACAACAAAATACCAAACTACAATTTCTTTTTCTATGGTTAACATGAAATCTTTAACCAATGGGGTGGTGGTCCATTGTCAAATACAAAACCTTTAAAACACTTTGGGAGGGGGGGGGGGGGGTCTTGGGTTCAAGTCCCACAGACATTAGGGAATAAAAGAAATTTTCCGTTCAAAAAACAACATGAAATCTTTAATAAGTAAAAAAGTTAACTTCCTTTTTGCTCCATGTGGTTTGGCCGTTTTAACGATTTTGCCTCATTGGTTTAAAAATAGCCAGTTTCCTCCCTAGTCTTTCTAAGGGGCTGTTTGGTAGCATCTTAATGACCATTAAGATGCTACCTCTTAATGGTTTAAAACCTCTGAATGAATAAGAGGTAACCTCAAGTCTGAATGGTTAAGAGGTAACCTTGAATGGTAAATCATCACATGTCATATTTTTCTACCTTGTCATTGGTAAAGATCTTAATGGCTCCATTAAGAGGTAGCCTCTTAATGACCATTCAGAGGCTACCAAACAGCTCCTAACTTATTATAATTTTGTTCCCCGTCTCTAACTCCATCTAAAACATTTGTTAGTATTGTGGGTATTTTGGTAATTTAATAAATAATAGTATGGGCATTTGGGTCTTTTCACCTAAATAAAAATTAAACTCGTTTATTTTACATAAACATAAAATAAACATCAATTCTTTATTTTACATTATCTCTCTCTTTCTCAAACACAAACACCCACACTCGTCACCACAACACCAACACCACCACCTGTCAACAACAAGTCAACAACCACCACCTGCCCTTCCAAATCACCGGAGCCACCCAAACCACATACATATCAACTTTTTCAACCATCAAATTTATGAACCAAATCTCTAACTCCAAACATCAGATTCGTCATAGATCTGTTTGTTTAACCATATTCAACCCGTTTACCATCATCTTCTACAAGTGTCACCTCGGACAAGCACCACCACCATAAATTATCACATCAGCCCCAAAAACCACCGGAATCACCACCATCTCTCTACCTTCTATTGCGGAGCCACGACGAAGTCCAATAGTTTAACGAGTTTGGCTGACGATCTAGGGTTTCGATCCCTCTGTTGCTGTTGTTGACCACCACGAACCACCATGGCCATCCTCCGTCTTGTTTATTCTTGTCACCAGAGAGATGAACCTTAGTTCAAATGTAACGCCCGTAATTACGTCTAGTAGAAATGCCATCCAAAATACGCAAGAAACACAACTTTTAACATGGACAAATCTTTCGCAATTTAAAAGGTAAAAACGCTATGTCATTAATTCATGATTTTTAACAAAATTTGGGCATGACCCGTCCATAAGACGAGTATATCCCTGTTTTAACCATCAACAAAACAAACAAGTCTACAACCCGTTCAACTAGACACGACTAAGAACCATACATCAAGTGTCAAAAAGTGTAACCACTAACAACGTTATACAAAAACGAGCATTTGACCCAAAACATTAATACGTAATAGCGGAAGCGCTTGATAACCATAAAGTGTGCATATGCTCGCTCCAAATTGCCAAGTCGCCTAAATTGAGGATTTACCTACATTCAACATAATAAATAGATTAGTAATTCGCCACTAACAATTCTAGATAATAAACCCATTCGTTTCATTCTCGGATTATCATCATTTAATCACTTTGCTAACCGTTAAACGGTTCATTACATGCTTACCTCAAATAGAGGCTAAGCATACTTTACTTAACATACCCGTTAGGAACGGATACTAGCATCATTACATCGCTTTCATTCGATTTGTTCATAATGAACAATCATAGTCATTACATTCTTACATCATACCTCGATCCGAGGAAAAACGGATTGAGTAGGCTTTCGTCCATTACATACATAACTTCCCATACCCGGTTCGACTAAAAGTACCGGATATGATGCGTTAACTTTCGTATTTTAATCATTCCTCATCATCCGTTTATGACGGATCTAACTTTACTTTCAACAATCGGATATCTTCAACATTCACGGTTCCAACATAACAATTCAATACACTAGAGATTATTATACATATGACAACATAATAAAAACATAAGGTGTACACTAACGTACCTCGATCCCGCAAGCCTTCCGATTTCCTAGTATTAGAACCTTCTTCTTTCACGCCTATCATAACACATTCATTCATTCATTTAGTACAACTAAACTTTCATTCATTCATCATCCAAATTATACACATTTTTCTCCTAGGCATTTCATCAAACACTTGGTGGTCATCAAATTTACACACATCAATTACAAGCATAGAAATCATGAATTTCTACTAGTTCATCCTATAACTCATCAAAATCAATCCAAGTTCATACCTTTCTTTTATCCCACATAATTTTCTAAGATTCAGGCATTACAACATCACCATAATTTCCAAGATTTCGCATGACTAAATTCACTTAAATCATCCTATTCATATCACAAATTCATAAAGTGGGTTTTGCTAAAAAACTTTCAATTAACTAAAATCAAGCATGATTTCTACTCTAGGGAGTAACCCTAACATCTAATTAACACAAATCATACCACAAACTCATGATTGGGTTGAAACCCTTTTTCTCCAATTCACCAAATCAAGAAATTCGACTTACCACTTCACTAGGTATGCTTAGATGATCGAGAATTTAAGACATGCAGCCGATTAACATTGAATTCCCTTGCCAATTGATGAGTTTTGCAAGAACAAGGGTAAACCCTTGTTTCTCCTGCTCTTGTTCGATCCCAGGAACGCACCAGGGGGTGTGTTTTGGGTTTAAACCTTATTAACCCCTTTTTAGTTACAATTTATCATATTAACCCCTCCTAAATTGAAAGGTTTATAATTTAGGCATTTTCCCATGATTTCAATTATGTTTTATTACAATTCAGCCCCTCTAATTCTTTTATTGTCATTTTACATTTTATTTGTTCCTTTTTAAATCTTTCCTTATTTTTAAACAATTTATCTTGAAATTTTTGGGGTGTTACAAGTCTACCCCCCTTAAAAGAGGTTTCGTCCCCGAAACCTTTCTCATTCCAACTAGACCAATTCTACCATTACTTTTTCATCTATTCATTCACGATGCTTACTACGACCTAGATACATTCGGGATCTTGGCAAAAAGTTTCCTTTATGCACACATATTTGTACGCATTGTCCCTCTGTTCTTAAATTAAGTAAATTACTTTCATAATCGCATATAAGTCAGAATCTGATCCATAGCTCTTATTAGTGTCGTTTTCACCTTATAATGCTAGTTCCTAGCATACATCATCACTAGCGGTTCGTTCATTGAAATTTATTTCAAGTGTATACTATTGGTCGTACAAGCCTATGTTTACGACTTGTTTCTATCTTTCTAACTCAGCATAACATATTCATACATTTGCTAACAAAAATAAATTGATTTATTTCATTCCACTTACGTATCATACACGATATAATTCATTATTGTAACCATGAGAAAACCCTATCATCCCATTACTAATATTCTTCTAATTATTTTCTTATTCATATGAGGGCTTAGCATATCATTATACGCATATTATAAACATTTAATGACTTAGTAGTATTAAAACAAAACTACCATCTTCCTAATTACTTTTTCATGCTTACTATGAGCATAAAGTATCGTTCTATGGTTACTACTGTTACTTGAACTAATTAAAACTTTTAAGTTTAGCCTCAAATTTAATCCTTCTCAACACTTTACTATTAGCTCTTTGCATGAACTACTTATTATAATAACCACGACTTTATTGCATAAATTAGTTATCCGTGAGCCGAATCGATCCACTTCTTTATATGTACCTTCCGTACCAGAATTGGTCTCATTCATTCATGAAATATGCTCTCACTCGTGAGCATCCTTCCACTAGCTTTATCACTATTACCTCACTAAGATTTCCTTCATATTTATCTATAAATAAATAGTTAGCCCATAACCTTTCATAATTGCGTCCTACATGGTGTTTGTTCGCCTATTGTCTCTTTCACAATTTTCTCACGTACATGCTAAAATATATCATACATTCCATTTCTTATATACCATCCCTTCATTTTATTGGTCATTTCGCCAACTTTCGCAGTTTGACCTTTCAAGGTCAGACTAACACCCCTTACTTATTGTGGTCGTATCGAGGTACACGTTCGTACTTTATACTTGCATACTTGCAAGGACTTCATTCACTTCGTTTGACTTTTCGGAAGTCTAACTGTAAATACATTCTTACTTATGTGAATCAGTTATCCTATTCCGACACGTCATTCTCTAGTTAAGCCCTAAGCTCCTATTAATAATAAGATCTTTTATACATACCTGTCGCGGGTCAAATCCCTTGACTCATTATTCATACTTTGCGACGGTTAATACTTTCCAAATTGTGACAATGCATGCCCATACATTATGCTCACCTACGAGTAACAAACTTGACAAATTGAACATTAAATACCGGGTTCAAATGGCGATCGCCATTTGACCCGTATGACTCATTTGAGTTTCGTTTTTTAGTTTCTATTCTTATTTGTTTAATCCGTCTTCATTTACGAATTCGAACTTTTAATTCATTACCTTTCATTCTTACTGGTTTGACCCGTGCTTGCTTATGGATCCAACCTTTCATTCCTTACATGGTCGAATCCATTTCTCAGATTCAAACATTTTCCTCTGTACCTTCCTTTCTTCTGCCGTATCATTCACCATGTCATTTCTTACGAAACGTTTTCATATTAATCTTCTACATTCAACTTCGAGTGTTGCGCGTCTCGACGCGACACTTGACATCCTATTTCTAGTGGTGTTCCCACCCTTCTTTCTTAAGTTTGTCTTACATTCAATCGTAGGCTTATACTTTTCATTCTTATCTTTCTTTCTTTCTTATATTGATCCGTTCCTTTAAGAATCGTTAGACCCCTTTTTGCTAGCTTGACCGGACATAAGTGAGATGATTCTCATGTTTTTCTCGAGTTTCGGTCAATACATGACCATCCCTTAATATACCATTTCCATTTGTTTGTTCACCGTATTAGGTGTTAATTCACCTGCGTTCTCTAACATGTCTTTTACTAATGAGTATTCTACTTTACACGTTGTATTTCTTACGTAATACTTCCAGCATTTGTAAGTAATTATTATTCACTAACTTCTACAATATAACCTTTTAAGGTCAACCACCACCCAGTACCTTTGTATATAAGTATTGTAGTACGGGTTGTTCTTACTTTCAATTCGAACACACTTACAAAACGTCTTTAGATAACATCTGAACTATTATCCTTTCCATACCTTTCATTAACATTACCATGTTCTCATTTATTTATACGTTCCACTTAATTTCAATTCCACACAACTAAACTATCATCAATCATAACACGTAATTCATCTAGTACGTAACACATTAACTCTTTACTTAAACAATTGTGTCTAATGGCCATCCCATGATATCCCTATACTGTTGACTTTCAGAAAGTCAACTGTCTCGTTTACACACTTCAAACTTTTGAACATGTATTCATCTAAATATGGTAGGTCATAATAATAATATCCTACGTATTTCATACTCGTATTGTGCAAGATGTACAATTTACGTGATCCTCTAAACAATACACATATACATTCACATACACGTACTTTCACATGCTAATGCTCCATGATTTTACAATTAACAAATTTCATTCGAAGCAACTATATAGCATAATTTCAACATATCCTTTACTAATTAGCTCGTATGATTCACATTTAGCACATATTCGCCTCTTAATCATACTAAAGCAAATCATTAAATACACATAAGCATCACACCATTCATGTACAAGGTACAAGCCTCTAATGCATAATTCTATCAAAGCATACATTCATCCGAATTTTCATACGAATTCCATCTAACTCACATTCTTCAAATTATTTTCACCACTAATCTCATCATTTTTATATCTATTTATTAACAATTCCGGTTCCTTCACATATCCAAGTACTTTAGTCTATATTTACTTCCTTCATTATTCATTATCATACGTTTCCAACTCCACTTTATACATTCGTCATTCATTTCACGCCATTCCATACGTTACATTCGACTTTTATAAATTTTTTTTACTTTATCGCCGACGATCTACATAACTTTACATAACTTATTATATCTTCTAATACCTTGACAGGAACATAAAATGGGCATTTCTGAGAAGTATGGGAACTTAAATCATAATTCATAAGTTTCAATACATCATAATTCATTAGTCCGTAATTACTTCATTCGCATTCTTATATTTTAAACATTACTTACTTTTTAAACTTTCAGCGTTCATTCGTGTCATTCGACACATTACCTTCGACCTTTACAAATTTCTTTCCTTCGTAACCATCATTTGTGATTACATATGTCTTATTAGGCCTTACGTTAACTCTGCATAATCATTAGACAGGCTTTCAGACAACTCGGGAACTCGAAACGCGAAAATAATACAAAAGTAAAAATTTTCAGCGGATTGAGATTCCGCTGGCCGTCGGCGACGGCCTTACACCCCGTCGGCGACGGGCTTCGTAAATGGGCGTCGCCCACAATGTCCGTAGGCAGACAGTTAGGCCGTCGGCAAGTATGAGGGCGTCGTCGACTGCTCACAGCCCGTCGGCGACGGCCCTTCCTTTGCTGAAACGCTGAAAAACCTTGTTTTGGAAAGCTTGTTGGTGATTCGTTGCGGAAAACTCAAGAAAAATATGAAGTTTGTGGAAATTTTGCCCAGACACAGCTGTGTTGATTATCTGAGTACAATGTCACACAGCTGTGTCAGCCTTGCCACACACCCTGATCTCAACAACAAGCATCAATGGTCCACACAGCTGTGTCACTTAACGACACAACTGTGCGCGTCGCCAGATCTGATATAACCTAATGTTTAACTCCCATTATTACTACTCCACATACTTAACTTAATATTTATCATAAACACACTATACATACTTGTATTAAGCAAAAACTTAAAATTTTACCTCATTGACGATCTCGGAGCGAGCACACTTTTGCACGAGCCGTCGGTTTGAGTTCAAGCACTATTACTCTTGCTCGAATCCCTCAAACCTAGGCTCTGATACCAACTTGTAACGCCCGTAATTACGTCTAGTAGAAATGCCATCCAAAAGACGCAAGAAACACAACTTTTAACATGGACAAATCCTTCGCAATTTAAAAGGTAAAAACGCTATGTCATTAATTCATGATTTTTAACAAAATTTGGGCATGACCCGTCCATAAGACGAGTATATCCCTGTTTTAACCATCAACAAAACAAACAAGTCTACAACCCGTTCAACTAGACACGACTAAGAACCATACATCAAGTGTCAAAAAGTGTAACCACTAACAACGTTATACAAAAACGAGCATTTGACCCAAAACATTAATACGTAATAGCGGAAGCGCTTGATAACCATAAAGTGTGCATATGCTCGCTCCAAATTGCCAAGTCGCCTAAATTGAGGATTTACCTACATTCAACATAATAAATAGATTAGTAATTCGCCACTAACAATTCTAGATAATAAACCCATTCGTTTCATTCTCGGATTATCATCATTTAATCACTTTGCTAACCGTTAAACGGTTCATTACATGCTTACCTCAAATAGAGGCTAAGCATACTTTACTTAACATACCCGTTAGGAACGGATACTAGCATCATTACATCGCTTTCATTCGATTTGTTCATAATGAACAATCATAGTCATTACATTCTTACATCATACCTCGATCCGAGGAAAAACGGATTGAGTAGGCTTTCGTCCATTACATACATAACTTCCCATACACGGTTCGACTAAAATTACCGGATATGATGCGTTAACTTTCGTATTTTAATCATTCCTCATCATCCGTTTATGACGGATCTAACTTTACTTTCAACAATCGGATATCTTCAACATTCACGGTTCCAACATAACAATTCAATACACTAGAGATTATTATACATATGACAACATAATAAAAACATAAGGTGTACACTAACGTACCTCGATCCCGCAAGCCTTCCGATTTCCTAGTATTGGAACCTTCTTCTTTCACGCCTATCATAACACATTCATTCATTCATTTAGTACAACTAAACTTTCATTCATTCATCATCCAAATTATACACATTTTTCTCCTAGGCATTTCATCAAACACTTGGTGGTCATCAAATTTACACACATCAATTACAAGCATACAAATCATGAATTTCTACTAGTTCATCCTATAACTCATCAAAATCAATCCAAGTTCATACCTTTCTTTTATCCCACATAATTTTCTAAGATTCAGGCATTACAACATCACCATAATTTACAAGATTTTGCATTACTAAATTCACTTAAATCATCCTATTCATATCACAAATTCATAAAGTGGGTTTTGCTAAAAATCTTTCAATTAACTAAAATCAAGCATGATTTCTACTCTAGGGAGTAACCCTAACATCTAATTAACACAAATCATACCACAAATTCATGATTGGGTTTAAACCCTTTTTCTCCAATTCACCAAATCAAGAAATTCGACTTACCACTTCACTAGGTATGCTTAGATGATCGAGAATTTAAGACATGCAGCCGATTAACATTGAATTCCCTTGCCAATTGATGAGTTTTGCAAGAACAAGGGTAAACCCTTGTTTCTCCTGCTCTTGTTCGATCCCAGGAACGCACCAGGGGGTGTGTTTTGGGTTTAAACCTTATTAACCCCTTTTTAGTTACAATTTATCATATTAACCCCTCCTAATTTAAAAGGTATATAATTTAGGCATTTTCCCATGATTTCAATTATGTTTTATTACAATTCAGCCCTTCTAATTCTTTTATTGTCATTTTACATTTTATTTGTTCCTTTTTAAATCTTTCCTTATTTTTAAACAATTTATCTTGAAATTTTTGGGGTGTTACATCAAAACCCTAGATCTAGAAATTGTTGTTCACATCTGTTTTTAACCCTAGCCGCCGCTACTAACAACGGTTCACTTTTCACCGCTACGATTAGTGATGTGTGCAAAACAGACTATAAAAATTAACTAAATTAGACTCTCTAAGCGAGACACTAAAAAACTTTAATTCTAGACTCGACCTAAAACCACACAATCGGCAAGTGTACCGATCAATGTAGTATAACCCTAGGAAGTCCGGATATCGAACCACGAGACTTTATGTATCACGTAAACTAGACTCTAATAGACACTGACGGACACGACTAAAAACTTGTTTAATTATTTTGGGGGGGGGGGGGTTCGGAAAATCTTAAGAAAGTTATTTAACTAATTAATGAACTAAAACTAGACTAAATACGAGAGAAAGCAAAGGCGATTCTTATATGATAACAAGGACCACCTAGACTAGAATCCTGGGTTGATTTTAAGAATTACCGATCAAGTTAGATGCAAGATTTATGGAACCGGGATCTTATAGTACTAAACCTATTAAGACACCAACTAAGCCCCTCAACCCTTCTCGAGGTGAAACTTATGGCGCTACCTAGGCCATTAATTCTACCGGTTATTAGACGTCTTTCCAGTTGTCTAATTATTGTGTAAGTACCCTAATGTTGACCTACTCTTTTCCAATCATAGATCTAGGGTAGTTTGAATTATTTAACTTGACTTGATAGACTAATAATGTCACAACCCCCGATCCCTGACCCCGGGAACGGGCGGACGTGATCTCAGAGTTTTGGTGGTATCAGTTTTATTTAGTCTTGCAGCGGAATTTACATCAGGACCGTAGTTAGGAAATGTTTATCAGAGTAAAACCACCATATTTTATAATTTAAAACAAATGGGATGAAACCCAAGTTCATAGTACACACGTTTTCATAGGAATAAATCCTATTTTATTTAATAAAAACATCTATTTTATTTTAGGTAACTTTATTGCCACTTTTCCAAGCCTTCAATGCTGTCCAGCTGGCTTTTATTTGCTTCATACTAAGTTACCTGAAACACGTGTTTAAAACATTTTATCAGCAAGAAATACTGGTGAGTGAATCCTAGTTTAATCAAATTTAAATAAAAAGTCACAGTGAACAGTATTGAGGGCACATCCGCAATTACATTTGTTTCCAAGATATACCAATTAACATCAGTGGTACTGTCATACTCAACTTGTGGAAATGTTACTCCTTGACCAGGTGGTAACAAATTTTGTATACAAAACCCCAACATACCCACTATAATTGTATTCTTACAAATACTCTGTTATTCGCATGGAAAGATATTTAAGGTTTTGTAAAACAGTTCACAAAAAGGTTTACAAAAAGTGAATCAACTCACATTGCTATTTTAGACTTCGCGTGAAGGTTTCCTGGATATAATCTATAATTTATACAAATATATATTGGTTAGTATCATAACCCTTTAAAGAATATAAATGATACCCTCCCCGAGACGGTATTCCAACAACTACGTCGGGCAGAACCACGACAGTTGTTACGGAACCCTAAATCAATCGGGCAGCGTAACTATTATGAAACCGGGGTTATAATACTTACAACGGAGCAGAACCTCGCTAATTAGGGGTATAATACCCAAAATATTATGTCTAATATTTCAGAATTCGTGAATGAGATTTGAGAATGAGCGACGAAAATTGTAATCTGATGCTACCTATTTATAGTTGTGAAATTGAGTCCTGTCGCGGCCCGCGTAAAAGACAAGGGATCTTTACGCGGCCCGCGTCAAACTTAGTCAACGCAGTAGCTTAGCTGAGTCGTTCACTAGACCGCCACGATCATGACACGTGTCGGCTTCTGGGTGTATCCGCGTTTCATGATCTCTCGCGGCCCGCGTCAACTTAGACGAGATCTTACGCGGCCCGCTTGAACTAAAGAAGTCAGCGGAGTCAAGTCTGGTCTTGATACGGCCCGCGTAAACTTGGGGTGAGGTATTACGCGGCCCGCCTCAGCCCTATATTTCATGTTTTTGATTTAATATATATATATAACATAACTAAGGCTCGGTTTTCACATACGGGGTGTAATATAAAACATATAAGGGTATTTTAACATATAACAGGGTGTCGGAATTATTATAAGGGTGTTGGTTTTACCGAGGGTTGTTACATTCTCCCCACCTTAATTTAGAGCTCGTCCTCGAGATCTACTGGAATAAATGCGGATATTTCTTTTGGAGAAAATGAGCTGACTTGGTTAGCCTATCTACAATCACCCAGATTGTATCATTTCCTTTCTTAGTTTTGGGCAATTTAGTAACAAAATCCATTGTTATCAATTCCCACTTTTACACTGGCATTTCTAATTGGTGTGACAAACCTGAGGGTTTTTGGTGTTTAGTTTTAGCTTGTGAACAAGTTAAACATTTAGAAACATAGGCTGCTATGTCCTTTTTCATTTCTATCCACCAGAAATTTTCCCTTAAATCCTGGTACATTTTATCACTTCCTGGATGCATCGTATATTTAGACTTATGGGCTTCTTCTAATATACGATTACACAGGTTTCCGAATTTAGGTATCCATATTCTCTTTTTATGAAATCTCCAAATTTCATCTATTCCTTGTTCCAAATTCTTTTAGCATATCTTTTCAGAATCATCTTTGATTACTGATTCTTGTGTTCCTCTTATTTGATCACTTAAATCTACTTGCAGATTTAATTTTAAGAGAACATACCCTTCTTGGCTTTTTATGATACTTTCTACTTAAAGCATCTGCCACTATATTCGCTTTTCCTTCATGATACTAGATATCATAATCATAATCACTAAGCATTTTTATCCAGCGTCTTTGCCTCATATTCAACTCTTTCTGTTGGTAAATATACCTTAAATTCTTATGATCGGTGAATATGGTAAACTTATTATCATAAAGGTAATGTCTCCAAATTTAACAGCAAAAATTATAGCTCCTAATTCTAAATCATAAGTTGAATAATTCTCTTCATGATTCTTAAGTTGTCTAGATGCGTAAACTATAACCTTTTGCCGTTGCATCAACACATATCCATAACCTAATTTATAAGCATCACAATAGACTATAAAGTCTTCAGCTCCTTCTGGTAATGCTAGTATGGGTGTATAGGTTAATCTTTGCTTAAGAATTCTAAAGGATTCTTCTTATTTTAATCCCCATTCAAACTTAACAGATTTATAAGTTAACTTAGTTAAGGGAATGGCTATTCTAGAAAATCTCGAATAAATCTTTTATAATAACCGGCTAATTCTTATTCAGGGGTTTTCCATTTAGTAATCGCCTCATTCTTCGTTGGATCCACATGAATTTCTTTCTCCAATAATTCATCTAATTGTTTCTTTAATTCATGCATTTCGGCGGGTGCCAAACGGTAGGGTGCTTTGGCAATTTGCGATGTTCCTGGTAACAGGTGAATTATGAATTTAACTTTTCCGTCTGGAGGTAGTCCTGGTAATTCTTCTGAAAAGACATCTGAAAACTGAGATACTACTGGAATGTCTTTTAGTTCTTTTCCTTTAGTGTTAGTGATTATAGAAATCAAATACACTATAGAACCTTTTCTTATAGAACTTGCAGTTTTCATCACAGAGATGAATTTTGTGGATCTAGATGGCTTATTTTCTTTAATTGTGATCGTTTTACCTTTAGATGAATTTACTTGAATGGACTTTTGATCACATAAAATACTGACTTTATTGGTTATTAACCAATCCATTCCTAAAACAATATCAAATCCGGCTATATTCATTGGATAAAGGTTTGCCCTAAATGTTTGGTTTAAAATTTCTATTCTTGCTCCCTGCAAGATTTCAGAAATCCTAATGATTTCTCCATTAGCTGTCTCTACTAAACATTCTTGTGGTAGTTTAGTTAATGACTAATTTAAACTTTTGCAAAATAATGTATTAATAAAACTTTGGTTCGCACCAGAGTCAAATAATACTTTAGCAAAGACATCATTAACTAGAAACATACCAGTGATGATATCTGGAATCATCTTGGCTTCATCTGCAGTCAGAACAAATGCTCTAGCATTTTTAGTATTCTTGTTGTTCGTAGTTGGAGCCATTTTTGGACAGTTTGGCTTGATATGACCTTTTTCTCCACAGTTAAAACACAATCCATTACTGGATTTCCTCCTGAAGTTTTCTTCATTGTGTCCTGGTGCTTTGCAGAAATTGCAGTGGGTGGAGCATTTTCCAGAATGCTTCTTTTTGCAGATCCCGCAATACGGTGCAAAGGTAGAATCTACGTTCCTACGATTGAAATTCCCAGAACGAAATTCTTGAGTAAGCTTCTGGGTTAGGTTTCTCCTCTGATCTTCTTCTCTAGTACGAACTAGTTCATCAGTCAAGGTATTGGTTAGTTCTACGGCTTCTTCTATGGTTTGGGGTCTGGTTGCCTTGACTACATGTCTAATTTCTCCAATTAATCCCCAGATGTAACGGGAGATTAATACCGGTTCTGGTGATGCAAGGGTTGGTACTATCCTAGCATGTTCAAAGAATGTAGTAGTGTACCCTTTACTATCTACACCAGTCATCCTAAGGTTGAGGAACTTGTTTGCTATCTGTTCCTTTTCATTGGGTGGGCAGAACTTCCTTTCTACCTTCTTTTTAAATTCTTCCCATTCCATATTATAGGTTTTATCACTTCCTCTTGTTTGGAGGATAGTGTTCCACCATTCTAATGCTGCATTCTTAAACAGATTAGAAGCAAACAATATCTTGTCTTCTTCAGCACACTTACTTATCCTTAAGACTGCCTCAGTCTTTTCTATCCAGCGTAAGGTTGCAATGGCCCCTTCATTGCCCGAGAATTCCATTGGTTTACAAGACCAGAATTCTTTATAAGAACAACCATAAGGCATGGTTCTTCTTCTTTTGGGAATAGGCAATTGAAATACTGGTCCATTGTTTACACTGTTTTCTGGTTCAACGGGTCGCTTACTGCTATGTTTACTTTTATTATCAGCATCCTTAACAGTTTGAAGAATGAATGGCATAGCATCTATAATTCCCTGTGCCACTATGTGTTGAATAGCACTATTATCCACTTGGTTTCCATTGTTATTGATACTCGGATTATCATTAACTACGTTAATGTTACTCTGGTTATCGTTATTCAGATTTCTTTGATTTTCTTCGTCGGCCATCTGAATTTCAAACATTTATCCCATATTAATATCACAATTAATATCTTACTATAGTTAATCACATGACACGCATTTTTTCCAAAAGCGTCGATCATTGCGACTATACTCTTTTCATATACTATGCATCTATGACACACTAGAGATTTCTAACAATCTAAATTCATAATTGACACCTCTGTTCGTAATTTATTTCTCATTATCAATTTTTAGGGTCTTTTGGATTTCCTTGTATATATAATTCACATATTGTAATATACAGACCATTCATAAGGTCAAAGTATTTAACAATTTCCTGAGTCAGATATCAGGTCATGGTACTATTTAGATAATTCTATCATCATAACATATACCCCATCTCACCCGGACTTGCCGGAGAGGTAACCCCATCTCACCCGGTCTTGCCGGAGAGGTAACCCCATCTCACCCGAACAAGCTGGAGAGTCTACCACACCATGCCCAATTTTACCGGAGAGGCAATTATCATAGTATTTCCCATAAATAGACTTCTCTTAAATAATGATTTCAGAAGTACATCATTTATTATGGCTTGTATCAAGGAACAAGGAAATTAGTATTCTCATGATGGATCATATTCTAGAACCGAGTAGTATCAATAAACAAGAAATAACAGTGGCCAAGTGTTATTGCTTATTTATCATACAAGCACTGTTCTAGTCATTATCCTCACAGGATACCAATAACCATCATACTTTATTTATGCAAGCAATTTGTTTACCTCAAAGCTTCATATTAAGGCATAGCATTAAAAATTCTCTTGTACTTCTAGGTCTTATTCTAGTTTTCTTGGTTCACTTTGTTGTTCATCCGTATGTTTATTTATCATAAACGAATATCTAGTACAATTATACAAACAGATTGATTGAAATGAAATATTGCGATTTATATATTTATTACAAACTAGAACTGAAATTCGAAATATATTATTGGTTATACATCCGTAACTTATTTTAGTCTAACTAGGTTATAGGAGTATTATGCTCAACATGCATTTTTATGTAAGGTTTATTCTATCTCTTTCTTCTTACTAGGTTGTTATCAAATGAACGAAGTTCTTTTAAAGTTTCTAGCTCGTAGGTGGCATGAGTGCTGGTACTGGTTTGACGATTCAACTATAAATTAACATTTACTGCTGTAGTAGCTAACATGTAGAGATTTTCCCATTGGCTATCTAATTTATTTTCCCAAGGTGGGTTACTGCCTATTTTCTGGTTTTCCTGAGACTTTTTCATATTCTCTTGGCTTTTTCTAAGAATCCGACTTCTTTTACTAGGGGTAAGTGGATTTTCATAATGTACTTTACGGACAAATATTCCCTCCTCAGTATCTGCTAAATATCTTGAGGAATTTGTTTGAGATGAAGTTCCTTTTTCTTTCGGTGAACTATCTAGTTTATGATAGATATCCGAAATTCTTCTCTTACTCATACTGTAAACTAACAAATAGTCAATTAATATAAAACACATAATCACATATGTTATTTCCTAACACAGAATTTAAGTGTCAGCAGAACACTTCTTTGGCTTGAGCCAGTAGCTAGGCTCTGATACCACCTTCTGTAACAACCCCCGATCCCTGACCCCGGGAACGGGCGGACGTGATCTCAGAGTTTTGGTGGTATCAGTTTTATTTAGTCTTGCAGCGGAATTTACATCAGGACCGTAGTTAGGAAATGTTTATCAGAGTAAAACCACCATATTTTATAATTTAAAACAAATGGGATGAAACCCAAGTTCATAGTACACACGTTTTCATAGGAATAAATCCTATTTTATTTAATAAAAACATCTATTTTATTTTAGGTAACTTTATTGCCACTTTTCCAAGCCTTCAGTGCTGTCCAGCTGGCTTTTATTGGCTTCATACTAAGTTACCTGAAACACGTGTTTAAAACATTTTATCAGCAAGAAATACTGGTGAGTGAATCCTAGTTTAATCAAGTTTAAATAAAAAGTCACAGTGAACAGTATTGAGGGCACATCCGCAATTACATTTGTTTCCAAGATATACCAATTAACATCAGTGGTACTGTCATACTCAACTTGTGGAAATGTTACTCCTTGACCAGGTGGTAACAAATTTTGTATACAAAACCCCAACATACCCACTATAATTGTATTCTTACAAATACTTTGTTATTCGCATGGAAAGATATTTAAGGTTTTGTAAAACAGTTCACAAAAAGGTTTACAAAAAGTGAATCAACTCACATTGCTATTTTAGACTTCGCGTGAAGGTTTCCTGGATATAATCTATAATTTATACAAATATATATTGGTTAGTATCATAACCCTTTAAAGAATATAAATGATACCCTCCCCGAGACGGTATTCCAACAACTACGTCGGGCAGAACCACGACAGTTGTTACGGAACCCTAAATCAATCGGGCAGCGTAACTATTATGAAACCGGGGTTATAATACTTACAACGGAGCAGAACCTCGCTAATTAGGGGTATAATACCCAAAATATTATGTCTAATATTTCAGAATTCGTGAATGAGATTTGAGAATTAACGACGGAAATTGTAATCTGATGCTACCTATTTATAGTTGTGAAATTGAGTCCTGTCGTGGCCCGCGTAAAAGACAAGGGATCTTTACGCGGCCCGCGTCAAACTTAGTCAACGCAGTAGCTTAGCTGAGTCGTTCACTAGACCGCCACGATCATGACACGTGTCGGCTTCTGGGTGTATCCGCGTTTCATGATCTCTCGCGGCCCGCATCAACTTAGACGAGATCTTACGCGGCCCGCTTGAACTAAAGAAGTCAGCGGAGTCAAGTCTGGTCTTGATACGGCCCGCGTAAACTTGGGGTGAGGTATTACGCGGCCCGCCTCATCCCTATATTTCATGTTTTTGATTTAATATATATATATAACATAACTAAGGCTCGGTTTTCACATACGGGGTGTAATATAAAACATATAAGGGTATTTTAACATATAACAGGGTGTCGGAATTATTATAAGGGTGTTGGTTTTACCGAGGGTTGTTACAAATAAACCGACGGGGCAACTAAGGCACGACCTTTTCCAAGGACTGTCTAAAGCAATTCGCCGGGTAAGACCTATCAATAGCCTCGCACCTTCCAGCTATAAGGACTAGCAGAACACTAAAACCTAGCAAATTACTAACAATTACTTCTAGGGGTTATTGGCCAATTCCACCCTAAAGAGTTAAGATTTATTACGTGATATAGACACTCACCAAAATCTAAAACCCTAGCATGACTCTATATTGTGATAAAGACCGTCATTAAGAATCATACGAAGCAATTGACAATAATAAACCAAATTAAAGAACGCATGTGCATCAAATCAATAAAACAAACTCTTTACTAAAACACAATTAATCCATAATATTCATGCAAATAACGAAAAAGGTAAAAACTTTATTCAATCCATTCATCAAGTCTAGGTGGCTTAAATGTTTAGCCAAGCATGTTAATAAACGAAAACAAAACAAAGATGATCAAACAAGAATTCATTGTAACAAGTTTCAAGAAAGAAATCGACAAAACAAGGGATTGGAAAACCCAAGAAAGTCTTCAAGTCTTCGTCTCGAACTCGTACCACTGATTCGTAAGCTTCAAGATCTCCGATTCAGCTCCAAGAATGCTCCAAAATCGCCTATGTTGCTCTCCAATTCGTAATTAGCGTTAATGATTAAGTTTCTTGGGAATTTATACGTAACCCTAGGAATTAACGAATAAGTGTCGACATTTAACCCCGTCGCGTCGCGCGACGGGTATTGGTTCCCGTTGTCGCGTAGCGCGACTGCAACGAATGTCAACAAATGTTATTTTATTGGTGGCGGGGAGCTAGGGCAAAGCTCAAACGTGGTGGCGTAGCGCGACTGCTTAAAATGGACAGACTGTTGCGTAAAGTTTCCAGCTTCAACTCTCAAAAACTTCAAAATAATTCTAACTCTTTTATCAACGTGTTCCGGGACTTGGCTTTCCATCATTATGGCTCGTTTTCACTCAATTTTCAGCAATATTATGCACCAAGACCTAGAAAACACAATTTGATCAATAGTATGCACATTCTAACTAAAACGGAACTAAAAATAACGGAAAATTATACAAACTATACACGAATAAAGGATGTATTTTGCAATACATCAAATATCCCCACACTTACTCTTTTTTCGTCCTCGAAAAAGAATTATGTAACGGAATCAGAGATGAATAATCACTGGGGTCAAAGCATATGTATATTTTATTAAAACCAAAGCTCACGTTAGCCGCGATTGCGAATATACTTGTCCCTTTAAACCCAAATCCGGTCTTAAGCCCTTATCATGTGAATTTAATTTAAGTGCGGTCAGTCTACCTAGGGTCTCACACTAGAATCTACAGTCCACCTACTCCTGCCTCAAGCTTATAGGACTAAAGGAACGATCACTGGACCAATTCCCAACCGTCTTATATCAAAACCAAGAGAATTTACAATCAACTTTGTTTTCTTTTTCCATTTTTTTTCATCACTTTTCCTTTTTTTTTTTCTTTCAAGGAGCGTAGACGTTGCTTTCCCTAACCAAGAGGCAATCCGGCTGTAGAGTTGATATCCCCAACTCGGATTACTTAAGCTTCGGTACTTTTTACTTTTCTTTGCAAGGTCGATTTCACACACCCTAGCTGTAATCCGGTTGTAAAGTCACTATCCCCAACCCAGACTACATAGAAATGCGCTACTTTCATTCAGTTTCTAGCTCATTATTTTTTTATTATTTTTTTATTTTTCGCATGATCACAAACTCTAACGGTTTTAACTTATAACGGTGTCCCTTATACTATTATTGGCAGTTTTGATTTCCCACATCTCCCAGGCGAAAACCCACTTGTAGACTGACAATTAAGGTATATTAAGTCAAACGGACTTAAAACCAAACCCGGGCCTATCCACATATCTCTAACTAGACACAAGCTCGATTTATTTTAATCTCTTATTATTATTATTCGAACCCGAGCAAAAATTCATCTTTTCTATCATTTTCCGTTTTATTTATTGCAAACTTCTCATTCAAAAGACATTTATTTGATTTTTTCAAATTTTTTTTGAATTTTTTCAATATTTTTAAATTTTTTTGTATTTTTCATATTTTAGACTCGATTATTTACATGTATCCCATCCCCACACTTAGAGATTGCATTGTCCCTAATGCAAGAATGGAAATAAGACTCAACAAACTACCTAAAAATAAAGATTGCAAACGAAATAGATAAATAAATACAACAACAAAAAGGGAAACGACTTAGCTGAGTATGTGAGACTGTCAAAGGGCCAGTCGTTTCCACATAAGCCGTCCAATTCGATACGCGCTCAGCAAACAACTCCTAACCTCGGACACGCGAACGAAAGCGGCTAAACATCAACCTATCAATCAACATCAACAAACTAGCAAAACATAGTAATATATATCATCAAAATATCAGTTTCAATCACATAAACCAACTCATCCTTCCCATCCAACCTGTTTAACGTGTATCAATATCAGTACAGACCAACAAGTGAGGATCAAAAACAGCATAAAAGGAAAATCAAACAAAAGATGTAGTCAGCTGCTGCTCCTGCATCCTCCTGCCATCCCCACACTAGTACTCATCACTGTCCTCCTCATGACCACCTGCTCCAGAACTACTCTCACCAAATACACGGAATGGAGGATCTGGATCAGCCCTCGCACCAGCACCAGCCGAGCCACCCTGCTGCCTCGGCTGAAAGAAGTCTGGGATCCTCATACTGTGAGTGCTCATCATGTAACGGAGAGCATCATCATGCCTCTCCTGACCCAACTGCATCAACTCAATCAGATGCTCCAACCTGTCAAATCTCTGCTCCACATAGCCAGAGAGTGACTGTAAAGTGAGAGGCTCAGGTGGAGGCTGCCTCCTCGGATACTGCTGTGCTGGTAGCTCGTGTCTCTGCGGTGGCCGCTGTTGGTGTGTAGGATCAATCTGAATCATGACATCCTCAACTGGATGTCCCTCCGGCGGCTGTACCTGCAGGCCCTGCCTGATCGGCTCCCAGCCGTAGGGCTCCGTCCATGACACTATACCTGCCTGCTGCAACTCTCTCATCCCGAACGTCACCGTCTTGGGCCCCTCATGTAGAAATTCGGGGACATACTTGGTAAACACCCCCAAATTTCGTTCAATCCGAGTAATATAAGGGCCCATATCTAAACTAGCCCGAGGACCACCTCGTCGGCCTCTACTAAAAGAATCTGCTAAGACCGTAGCCAGATTCATCTCCCTGTTCTCCACTCGACACATCAAAATAAACAATTCTATCCAATTTGCCTTATTCTCCCCAGATTTCCGACCCACCAGCGTAGTAGATAAAATCTTCAACACATACCTATAAATCGGGTTACGAACCAAAGTGATCATGTTCGTAATCGCGAACGGGTGATCAGAAATCTTTTTCCAAAAATTCCGCAGCTCAGTCGATCCAACACCATAATCCCTAGTCGTAGAATAAGCACCCCTCAAACTAGTAACAAATCCCGGCCGCTTCACTTCCTCCTCAATATAAAATCCTGACACTATAGCAAACCTCGCCATATTCATTTCAAAAACCTGCCTACCCAAACTGAACGACACAGTTGTGTCGTTATCAAACTTTCCCTCCTTATGCATCCAAGTGCTGTGAAACTCCAGCACCAGCTCCTCATACTGCGGCTGCGTACACTCCAACGCATCTGTCAACTTCGGACCCAAAAGGTCCAACACTTCCTGCTTCGAGCCTATTTCACTCAACCACAGCCAATCTATCACCCTATGCTGAAGCAAATCAGTATTCTTCAGTTTATCATATTTATTCCATTCTGGTGTACTCGGCTCAAACTTCAATATCGGGTGATCGGCTCTATGAGTTTTCCTATCCGGAATAAAATTATAAGACCTTTGATACTCGATCTTTCTTAACTTAGGATCATCGACAACTATCTGAATGATCGGGGTCTCCTGTGGGACCGGGTCTTGCTGGGGTGGATCCTGTTGCGGTGCTGACTGACCCGCACCTGTCTTTCGCGACCTACCTCTGCGCGAACTGCTCGCCATGTCTGCAAAACAGATACAATCAAGACAAAACAAGCAGACAATCAGTAATAACAAACTATTTTTGGTAGTTTTCATTTTTTTAATTTTTTTTTTTGAATTTTTTTGAAATTCTTATATTTTTTGGGATTTTTATAAATTTTTTTCAAAAAAGATAGAATAGCCATATAGCATTTCATTCGTGGCTAAATCTGAAACAAACGGGCTACCTTTTACAAATGCTAAGTGATAGTTAAACTCGCCCGAATGGAGATTGAGTACGGGCGAGCCTAAATCACTTGTACGTGCAAGTAAACCCAAACACAACTAACTATGACTCGAACTATACTAAAACTAACTCGAAAGAACCTAGTTTAGACTTAATGTACACCACCCCCCTCGGCACTTTAATTGTCCGCAATTAAAACGTAGTGCCTAACAATGACATTGAAGTCCAATCCTAGCTTAAAAATCAGCCATTTAGTAGTTTTTTAAAACAAATTTAGCGTCGAAAAATTCCGCCTAGTTAAAGGAGGTTTTTACCGTTGCAAAAATTTCGTTTTAATGCGCAAGATCGGAACTTTAATCTCCATTGTACCATAACAATCAATCCTTAAGCAAAACACATCCAATGTCCCACACCAATACCACCCGTACCAATGTAATAACTTGAAACCAAAAACCGCAATTTTATGTCAAAACGGCAATGGCAAGTGAAGCTTAAACATAACATTATGTGCGCAACCCAACCCAAACCAAAGCACCCCAAAATTCAAACTAACAACTGAAATCAATCTCGAAACATACGGGTCGAAAATCATTCCTAATAATGACATACCCTTCACAATTCTCAGCTCACAATCAAACCAACCATGACCACCCGCACCCTATTAACGACACAAAACAACTAGACTCACACAGCAACTCACTCGACTCGACTACTTACGGACCCAACATAAAAAACCTTAAAACTGGAACAATCTAACATATACAAAGACTTAAACTAACAAACTAATCGATAAATATGAGAGAATAATGCAAGGAACATACCAGATTTGCTGAAAATTTGCAAGAGAAGTTAGGATTTTCGTGAAGTTATGCGTCTCGAATCGGAGCTATGTGACGGTTAGATGATGATTTCGTTCGGAGGGGTTTGTTTGGGGTTGAATTCTGGTCACGTGGGTGGTTTGATGGTGGAAAACGGCTGAGAAATGGTGGAGTTATGGTCATTATAGGGTGGTTCGGCGGTGAGGTTTTAGAGAAAAAGGGGTTTTGTTGTTTTTGGGGAAGACAGGTGAATAAAGGGATTTTAACCGACCCTACATGTCGTCGCGCGGTGCTAAGACATATTGAATTAGCCGTGGCGCAGCGCCACGGCCTGGGTCAAGTCAAAGGTTCAGGAAAAGGGGGGTTCAGAATTGATTGTTTTGAACTGTATGGTCGCGCCACGCCACAGCATAGTGAGTTTACTGTGGCGTAACACGATGGCAGTTTTTGGGTAGTAAGGTGCGTCAATTTTTGAGTTTTATGCCTTAGAAAAAATTCTAAGTGTTTCCAATCCTTCCCAAAACCATCCCAAAATTTTTCTAAGTGTTGGGACTTATCTGGAATGTCTTTTTCCTTGCAAAATCAGCTACTCGACGGTATAATTCCTGCAAAATTTCTCAAACACAAAACAAAAACATGAAAAACTACGAAATATCACGAAATTTAACGAAATTTACAAACGATGCAAACCCTACACTTGGGATTTCATCCCAAAACACTAATTGGCGGCTTTGGATGGATTTTCGAGAGGAGTTTCCTCCATCTCGTCCTTGTTTATCGCTCCTCCAATGTAATGCTTCAAACGGTGGAAATTCACCTTCCAACTTCGGCCATCCGTCTCATCCATGATCTCCACCGCTCCATACGGAAACACATAGTGAACCATATAAGGTCCCGACCACTTCGATTTCAATTTCCCCGCAAATAACTTTAATCTTGAGTTGTAAAGAAGCACTTTATCCCCCTTGCTAAACTCCTTCACTTTTCTTAACTTCCTATCATGTAGAACTTTTGTTTTCTCCTTGATTCCCAACGATCGAGCATAAGCCGCATCCCTAAGCTCCTCAAGCTCATGGATTTGAAAGAACCGCTTCCTAGCGGCTTCGGTCATATCAAGATTAACAGTTTTTAATGCCCAAAGCGCTCTATGCTCTAGCTCTACGGGAAGGTGACAAGCTTTTCCATAGACGATCATAAATGGAGTGGTTCCTAAAGGCGTCTTGTAGGCGGTTCTAAATGCCCACAATGCATCGTCTAGCTTGTCGGACCAATCCTTCCTATTTTTACCAACAGTTTTCTCTAAGATTCGTTTTATACTGTGATTCACATTCTCCACTTGACCACTTGTTTGTGGATGATATGCGGTAGACAAACGATGAGTGACTCCGTAGCGTACAAGCAATTTTTCCATCAATGCGTTGCAAAAGTGAGTACCACGGTCACTAATTAAGGCTTTAGGGGTACCGAATCGGGAAAAGAGCTTTTTAAGGAATTTCAACACTACTCGGCTTCGTTTGTAGGAAGAGCTTGAGCCTCTACCCACTTGGACACGTAGTCAATCACCACAAGTATGTAGCGGTTTCCTTTGGAGTTGGGAAAGGGTCCCATGAAATCGATGCCCCAAACGTCAAAAACCTCCAACACTTGGATAGGGTTTTGAGGCATCTCATCTTTGGCAGAAATATTGCCGGTTCGTTGACACGCATCACATGTCTTCACGAACTCAACGGCATCTCTAAGGACGGTAGGCCAATAGAAACCACAATCGAACACTTTTTGAGCGGTGGCAAATGTACCATGATGTCCTCCCGTGAGGCCTTCATGCACATGCTTAATGATGTTCCACCCTTCCTAAAGAGAAAAGGATCGTCCCATACATACTTTCTTGACTCACTAATGAATTTCCTACGTTGTTGTGTGGTCATTCCTCTCACAATATTGCCACTAGAAAGGTAATTCGCTAAGTCACAAAACCATGGCAATCCTTCTTTCTCGGGTTCAATAAACTCGATAGACTCGTGAGGGAACGTGTCTCCAATCTCCTCCACACGAATCACTTCTCTCTTAGGGTCCTCTACACGTGATAGATGATCGGCCGCCACATTTTAGGCCCCTCTCTTGTCTCTAATTTCAATATCAAACTCGCTAAGCAAAAGAATCCACCGAATGAGTCGGGGTTTGGCATCTTTTTTTTGAAAAAGAAAACGCAACGCGGAGTGATCGGTGAAGACTATAGTCTTGGATAGAACAAGGTATGAGCGGAATTTGTCGAAAGCAAATACTACGGCTAAGAGTTCTTTCTCTGTGGTGGTGTAATTCTCTTGAGCATCATTTAGCATTTTGCTCGCGTAGTATATAGGATGGAAGTGCTTGTCCTTTCTTTGTCCTAATACCGCTCCAACGGCATAGTCACTCGCATCGCACATGAGCTCAAATGGCAAGCTCCAGTCAGGCGAGATAAGAATAGGTGCACTCACAAGCTGCTCCTTCAAAAAGTTGAAGGATTTAAGACATTCTTCGTCAAAGACGAAAGGAACATCTTTCTCTAGCAAACGGGTCATGGGGGCGGGTAATTTTTTAGAAATCCCTAATAAAGCGTCTATAAAAGCCCGCATGCCCTAGAAAACTCCTAATCAACTTAACACTCGTGGGTGGAGGTAACCTACTAATGGTATCTATTTTCGCACGATCTACCTCAATACCCTCCCTAGAGATCTTATGCCCTAACACAATACCTTCCGTCACCATGAAGTGCACTTCTCCCAATTTAGCATAAGCTTCGTTTCCACGCACCACTTCAACATCTTCTCTAGGTTCTTCAAACACGCATCAAAGGAGTCACCATAAACTGAAAAATCATCCACGAAAACCTGCATGGAACTCTCTATCATGTCCTGAAATATGGCAACCATGCACCGCTGAAAAGTAGCTGGAGCGTTGCACAACCCAAATGGCATGCGTCGGTAAGCATAGGTGCCATAGGGGCATGTGAAAGTGGTCTTATCCTGATCCTCCCGTGATATGGGGATCTGGAAGTACCCAGAAAAACCGTCGAGAAAACAATAAAATTGTTGACCCGCGAGACGCTCCAACATTTGATCGATGAAGGGCAATGGGAAATGGTCTTTTCGGGTGGCATCATTCAACTTTCGGTAGTCGATGCATACGCGCCACCCTGTGACCGTACGTGAAGGGATAAGCTCATTCTTTGCGTTCAGGAAAACGGTCATCCATCCCTTCTTAGGGACAAGCTGAGTGGGACTAACCCAAGGAGAATCGGAAATGGGATATATCATCCCGACATCTAGGAGTTTAAGAACCTCCTTCTTCACAACATATTGCATGTTGGGGTTGAGCCGCCTTTGGGGTTGCACCACCGGTTTATAATCATCCTCCGTGAGTATCCGGTGGGTGCAATAAGAAGGGCTTATCCCCTTGATGTCAGACAACCTCCATGCAATAGCCTCTTTGTTGGCCCTCAACACCTCCAACAATCTCAACTTCTCACTTTCCTCCAACTTTGATGAGATAATGACGGGTATCTCGGAACCCTCCCCTAAGAAAGCATACTCTAAATGCGATGGAAGTACCTTAAGCTCTAAGGGTGGGGGTTGGGTGGTGTCATCACTAACGGCTAAGACTTCGGGAATCAAAGGACTCCCCTCTACTTCTACTTCATCTACCTTCTTCAACTCCTCTTCTACCTTCTCTCCTACCACTAGGTCTGCTCCACTAATGTACTCTAAACAATGATCAACACATGAGATGAACGAATTCAAGAAGTAGCGGAATGGCAAGGACCACTATAGTCATCGGAACCACTCGGGTGGTTCATGGAACGCTCTATTTCAAAGGTGACTCTCTCCTTACCGACCCTAAGGGTGATCTTACCATCATGAACGTCTATGAGTGCTTTGGCGGTACGTAAGAATGAACGACCAAGTATAATGGGGACTCTCTCATCCGCTTCCATATCAAGAATTACGAAATCGACGGGAAACACAAATATATCTACCTTAACTAGCAAATTCTCAACTATGCCCCTAGGGTATTTAACGGAGCGATCGGCTAAGGATAATGTCATTCGGGTAGGTTAAAGCTCTCCTAGGTCTAGCTTCTCATAAAGAGAAATGGGCATCAAATTGATGCTAGCACCTAAGTCGGCTAAGGCTCTAGTGTTGGTATTACTACCGAATAGACAAGGAATAGTGAAAATACCAGGATCGGTAAGCTTTTCGGGAAGCTTATTTAAAACAACGGCGGAACACCCTCCATTCAACAGGCCATTTGACAACTCCCCTAACTTCTCTTTATTCCTAAGAAGATCTTTTAAGAATTTCGCATACTTAGGCATGGATTGGAGTGCCTCGATAAAAGGAAGATTAATCTTCAATTGCTTGAAGATGTCTAAAAATTGCCCGTATTCCCTTGAGTATTTTTGGTTCCTAAGACGTAAAGGAAACGGGACTCGTGAATGGTCTACTAGGGGCGAAGGTCTAACATCTACGGGAGTTTTTTCAACTTCCTTCTCACTTTGAGACTCACCGGGCCGTGCGGTACTTGCTGGGCTTAGCCTCGTTTGCACTTTGCCGGGAGCCTCCATCTCGATCTTTTCATCAATAATATCCCCATCCTCATCAACTACTCTCTCCTCAACTCTAGAGTTCCCTATGGTTTTACCACTACGAGTAGTAATGGCTTTAGCATGAGCATTAGGGTTCGGTTGGGTGTTACCCGCAAACTGACAGGGTAATCTCTCCTCTAATTTCCTAGACATATCACCTACTACCCTTTGGAGGTCTTGGAAAGAGGCTTGATGGTTCTTAAGCATAAGGTCATGTTCACTAAATGTCTTTTGGGTGGTTTGGTCCCTAACAACTAGTTGACTCATTATAGCCTCCATTCTTTCTAAGCTACCTCCTAGATCAAAACTTGGACCTTGACCTGGTTGAACCTGATTATTTGACCACCCTTCTTTGACCTGCCCATTGAACCCCTTGTTGAACTGCCCATTTGAACGCCCACCAAAAAGTAAACCTTGACCCCTATTTGGATTTTGAGCAATTTGAAAACCAGGGGGTCCATTTGAGCGAAAATTGTTATTATTATTATTATTAAAGTTATTATTATTATTATTATTATTATTATTATTATTATTATTTCGCCAACCCGAACCAAAATTATTATTACCAAACCCGCTAGGTTGACCTCTACCGAAACCTCATCCTTTTTTTTGAACGGCCAACAAAATTATTTTATTAATCAAAAGGGCTAACAACGTGTTAGCCCACACCATTACATACACCAATCATCAAAATATAAACTACAAACACTTCCTCGCTACATCAAAATTACACCACTCTTCCCATGTTATTTCCTTCAATGATGAACGGTTCCCAACCCATATGAAACTTAAGTGTTTGATCTCCGTCGTCATACGATCCAAGTACACCTGTTTACCCCTGAATACCAAATCATTTCTATTTCTCCATATTACCCACAACGACACTTGTATAATTGCATATACTAGCTTTCTCCATTTTTCCGTACCTCGAACATTTTTGTGCCAATCCAACAGATCCTTCACCCTAAAAGCGTAAATGATTGATATCCTACACCATTGAGAAACAAAGTTCCAAACATGTTGTGCCTTCTCACAGCTCACGAATAAATGGTCACCATTTTCTTCATGCTGATCACACATAATACACCTAATCTGGCCTGAAATCACATTTCTTTGTGCTAATGCGGCAAGAGTTGGCAGCCGATTCAGGGAGATTCTCCATGCTAAAAAGTTTACCTTTACTGGGTTCCAATTATTCCATATGAAATCGTTCCCCAAGTTCAAAAATCTTGCGTTTTGTAGCGAATACTACAAGCTTTTAACCGAGAATGTACCTGAACCATCCAAATCCCAGCTCCAATGGTCATCGCCGTCGCCCCATAGTGCCGCAAACAACTCATCGGACAACTTTTGCACCTCTGCCACTTCCACCGGTGTTGTTGGCTGCCGTACCCATGAGAAGCTAAGAGTCATCACTTCATTTGTAACCTTTACCCGATCCGAAACAGCTGCGTTTTTACACTTTTCCAGCTCGAACAGGCCCGGGTATCGACTTTGCATAGTTCCACCTTCCATCCACCTCTCTTTCCAAAATGATATCGAATCTCCTACGCCCGGAACCGCCCGAAAACAATCCGACATATTCAGCCCATATTTTCCATATATTTAGAAGCTTTACAAACATTCTTCCATGGTCCAGCGATTGTCATTCTACCCGGTATCGGGTTCCACTTCCTTTCACTGTGATGTATACTCCAAATCACCTTTCGCCATAAGCTTTCCGAATCCGTCTTGAATCTCCACCACCACTTGACAAGCATAGCTAAGTTCGCATCTTTTAAAGACCCGACACCGAACCCTCCTAATTCTTTTGGAGTCATAACATTATCCCAAGCTACCATACTCATTTTTCCCCTCTCAGGTGTAATACCCCAAAGAAATTCCCGACGTAACCTTTCAAGTTGATCAATAACCTGTGCAGGGGCCCTATACAAAGAGAAATAGTATGTGGGAAGTGCATTAAGCACCGACTTTAATAGTGTTTTTGAACACCTATACTACCGGCTGCCAATTTCTAACCAAGTTCATATTCGCCCCTACTTGAAGTCCCAAATGTTTAAACGGGAAGGACCCTACTCTACAACCCAACGCATTGGCTATATTGATTATATTATCGTCACCCACATTCACCCCAAACACCCAACTTTTCCCAAGATTGTATTATCGTCACCCACATTCACCCCGACGCTAAGTAGAAACAAAGTAGTATTCTCCTTAAATTTTGCACGCTATTCACAGACCATCTCCCAACAAAGATAACATCATCAGCATATAAGAAGTGAGAGAGCATCGAACCTTGATTTACGAACCGAACCCCTTCATAAAGACCAAGAGAACATGCCTTCTTCATTACCCCTGTTAATGCTTCCATAGCAACGATAAACAGAAACAGGGACAGAGGGTCGCGTTGTCTCAAGCCCCTGTAACACGCAAACTCCTGTGTAGGTGACCCATTGACCAATACGGAAGCTTGAGCATTAACCACTGTGGCCATAACCCACTTGATATAAATCATAGGAAAATTCATTTGTTTCATAGTGTTTTCTAAAAAACCCCAGTTTAGCGAATCATATGCCTTTTCAATATCTGCTTTCAAAATGAACCCCTCCTTTTTGTTAGATCTCCACCAAGGTATTAACTCGTTTAGAATCAATGGTCCATCCAAGATACTCCTGTTAGCTAAAAAGGCAGTTTGTTCCTCCGAAATTAGTTTGTTAATAAATAATTTCATTCTGTTTGCTAGAACTTTCGAGATCACCTTATTTATGCATCCAATAAGGCTAATAGGTCAATAGTCCCCCATACCATCTGGATCATTGCACTTCGGGATAAGCGCAATAAACGAGGAAGGACATCCTGGGGACATGGAAGCATTCTGTGTAAACTCCTTAAACAATTTTTCAAAGTCCATCTGCAGTGACCCCCAACATCTCTTGATAAACCTGAAATTGATACCATCCGGACCCGGTGCCTTATCCCCTCCACAATCCCAAACGGCATCTTTGATCTCTGATAACGTAAAAGGGGCTGCCAATATCTCCCTGTCAGCTTCAGTCACCTGAGCAAGGTAGGGACAGGTCAGCCCAGGCCTAACAGCTAACGGCTCTTGAAATTTCTGAGCAAAGAAGGAACATATCGAATCCTTAATAACCGGCGGATCCGTCTCCCATACACCATTAATCATAAGCCCGTTGATTCGGTTGGAGCTTTGATTAGCATTTACAATGTTATGAAAATAGTTCGTGTTTTCATCTCCCTCCACAGCCCACTTAACCCTCGACCTCTGCTTCAGATCCATTACTTTAACCATATCCGCCTCCATAATAAACTTCTTACATTCTGCCCTAACCCCCAGTTCAATTGGAGAGAGTACCCGCTTTTCCGCTAATAATTCCAGGTCTTCCAACCAAGCCATTTTTTCTCTATAAACCATCTCCTTTTCTGCTTTCATAGTATTCACCCGGTCCTTTAACTTGAATTTAATCCACCTTAGTTTGACGGCTAACCCCATATCCGCCGCCCCTTGGAACGTAAAACTCTCCAAAGACTGCTGAATAAACTCCATAATACCCGGCATAAGTAACCAAGAGTTGAAAATCCTGGTTGGAATAGACCCAAAATTTTGTGCTAAAACCGACAGCAGTATGGGACAGTGATCCGAAACCACATTAGACAAGGCAACTACCGAGGCGGCTGGCCATTTAGCATGAAAATCTCTACATACTAAAAACCTGTCAAGTTTACTCTTATGCACCCCATTATCCGAATGGTACGTAAATTTTCGCCCTCCTATATGATATTCTACTAACTCTGCTCTTTCTATAAACTGGTTAAACCATTCAGCATTCAAGGCCACAAAATCTGAATTAAAACGTTCACCCGGTTCTCTAACATCATTAAAATCTCCACCAAATACCCACATCCCTTGTAAAGACTGTTTGAGTAGAACCAGCTCTTCCCATAATGCCCTCCTTTCAACTGGATCGTTGTAAGCATAAACGTTCACTATGTTCAATAATTCACCTGTATGTTTTATACTCCCTTGCACCACTATGAATCTCTGTTCTCGAATAATGTCATTATACTCAAAGACATAAGGATCCCACATACAAATCAAGCCCCCAGACCTACCAACTGCATCCACGGCTGTCATTTCGAACCGTGACCTCCCCAAAAATTTACCTGCTGTAAATTGTGAAATACCCCCCAATTTTGTTGCCTGTATTGTTAGAAAGTGTACCCCATGAGATGTTATCAAACCTCTAATCCAATCTCTTTTCCTCTGGTCCCTGACCCCCTTAGGTTTACTAACATAAAATTCATTGTAAAACATTTTGTTCACCAATAATATTCCCACTAACCTGATTATGAAAATCATCAAGTTGAAACCCAACCGACGAACCGACAGCCACCGTATCGGCCACCTCCTCCTGAACCCCCACCTCCGGGTCACCTGAATCATGTATATCCTTTAGATTCTGTTCCGAAGTTCCCCCATTCAAATTGTTCTCCATAGCCGCCTGAACTTCTCCGGGATCCCCTTTGTCAGCTTTAGATTGAAGATTCCCATCTGGATCTAACGATTCACCCACAGGTTCTTCCCCGACATGGATAGAGTTATTTAAGTCAAATGACCTTCTAGATTCCTTATATGATTCTGCATCGGGTTACCCATGTATTCATCATCCATATCAAGACAATGTGGGCTTCTTGTTCTCCTTGGCCTCTTCCTGAACTTAGTCATTGCATCCTGGCCCAATCCTATATTGGGCTCCTCATAATTTTCTCGCATGTTATTACCAGCCAGGGTCCCCACCATTTGTGAAATTTTGTCTTTTACCCATACCCTCCGCCGACGTAGTTAATGTTTCCCCTTCATTGTTCTCATGCACACTTTGCATGGGAGAAGTCGGTTCCGATTTCAAATCACACCCTTTCAACTTCTCATCTTTACTGACTGTCCGTATCTCCCCTTCCTCCTCGTCATCCTCCGGCATCGCTACTGATTCAGACGACTTTACCGGCGACCCGTCCTTATCCTCCGACATGTCTGCAACCACTTCCTCCAACCATGGGTTAGTTTCTTCTCTTACCCAAACATTGTATGTCCTTTGTCACACCCCAACCGATGGCGGAAACATCGGGGTATAGCACTGAGTGAAACAGATTGTCTAGAAGTTTCCATAACAATTATCATTACCATTTAATTTAAATAACATGTCCCATACCATGTCTCAAACCGTAAACAAATTATTACAGACAAAATCTAGTCAAGTAGTTCTGTTCCGACAACTCAGATTTATACATAGATAGTTTGTTTATTGGTTTCTAGGACCTCTTTTCCCAGCTTCGATTTCATTACAGCACAGAGAGCATCCTAGACCTTTCCTAGCCTCAAGTTCACAGCATGCTAAGCATGTAAACTTCCTAAGCACCTATCACATACGTTAAAATAAAGTCAATACATAAAATGTAAAGGTGAGCATACAAGTTTGATAATAGCATATAAAGTTTGAATTCGTTTACGCATAACCAGTACGTACACATAGTGAAATGAAGCACGTTAGTTATCGACATAGATCCATCAATACCAATGACTGCGGGTTGACTGCCCGAGGCAGTTCGCAATACATGATTACCACCGTAATCCATGCAAGTAATTGTCCTTAACAACCACCGTGTGAACGGGTGCTGAGTCCAAACTATAGTACTATCATTGCTAAGGCAGGTAGACAGCATTCCACGTGTAAACATAACAAACAAGTATCCATAAGCCACGTATAACATGCATTAATGGTTAGCGTTCGAATAGTATTGAGTAGTGTGTTTGATGTGGTTTGAATAGTTGTAACGTATGTAACACCCAAAAGTGCTCAAAGCAAAAAGGGATCGAGTATACTCATAGCGGCTGATGGATTGAAGGGAGCGCTAGCGAGTAAGGTTAGCCTGAATAGATTAGATTACATAACGATAAGTGACGCGTAAAACGATACAAAGTGTGAGAGGGTTGGATAGTAGTTCGATCGGATGGTAATCCGTTCGGACAGCAATCCGTGCGGATAACAATCCGTTCGGATGGTCATCCGGTCGGACAGCTTGTCCGGTCGGATGACTTATTCGAGTGGATTGTTTTTCCCTATAAGAAAGATGTGTTTGTGTATGGTGGTTTGACTTTTGAAGTTTTCGTTGTAGCATTTTGAAAGCATTGAAGTATCTCTATCCATCAAGTCGGTCGATCGGATGGTTATCCGTGTGGATGACAATCCGTTCGGATGGTCATCCGGTCGGACAGTGGTCCGGTCGAACTGCAACTTAGTGATGAGATTACTTAGTGAAGGCAAGTTCATAACAGGAGAGTTACTCGATCGGATGTCCATCCGATCGGGTGGCAGCTCTGTTAATGAACATGTTGAAAATTGTTTAAATCTTTAAAGTCTTAGGTACTCATGATCCGAAGAGTAATCCGTTCAGATGGTCGTCCGATCGGATAGTAATTCGTTCGATACTCAAACTTCAGATAGGGTTGTTTAAGTGTGGGTCCCAAGTGTGATCCGTTCGGATGGCAATCCGTTCGGATGACCTATCCGTTCGGACAGCAGTCCGGTCGGACAGCATTCCGTTCCGGTTGTTCCGTTCGTCTTACACTTGGTCGTTTTGGTGGTTTGTCGTTATGTCGAGACGTTTTGACAACGTGTTAACCAATAGAACCCCCATTTTGACCTAGATGACCAAACCGACCAGGAATCACCCTAGTTCGGCCAGTTACCGGCTCGAGACGGTTGTTCTTGTTTAACCTGAAATCGGTGGTCTCGTGGGTAGATTCCAGATCTTGAGCTTGTACAACACTAAGAATGAGTAGAAGACTACATCAGGGTCGGATCCTATCGGTTTTGAGCATATTGAGTGCAAAAGAATTGAAAGAAAGTTAGAAACCATCCTTCAATCCTTTTTCACCACGTTTATGTTGGGATCTTTACAAGATCTTTGTGGAAATCGATTAGATCTAAGTTGTTCTTGGTGGATTGAGGCCAAAACATGAAGTTATTGAAGAACACGTGATGACGTCATCCTAGAACACCCGAAATCTAGTGATTTCACAGTTAAAAGTTAAGATTTGAAAGATAGAAAGGTGTAGGAGTGCGTGTAGATTAAGAAAGTACAAGATTTAGGGCGAGATCTAACCTGGATTGAGAGAAATCGAAGAAAAAGTGAGGAGCATGAGTGGTTTGGACAGAGGGTTTCCAAAAGTGGAAATGATGACAATGACAGGGGTATTTATAGGATTCCAAAAGAGGAAAGGGCTATCCGATCGGATGGTTCACCGCTCGGATGGCTATCTGGTCAGATGACATCCTGGTCGGATGGCTCCTGACCTGTGACCTAGTGGCTATCCGGTCGGATGGCTATCCGGCCAGATGGCACTTGGTTCGATTGTTGGTCGCGACGATTTTTGGCGTTTCGATTTCGATTGCGAGCGGCTCGACACGATAGGGTTCCTAGTCAAATTACTTTCAGTCCTAACTACTCATATCGAGCGCAGTCTCTTCTCCACTAACTATCATAGTTCGATTGCGATTAAGTTCGATTACGTTTCGAGTTTCGATTGAGTTCGATTGATTCCCACAACACATATAATTAAAACATGCACAAATAACACATAAGGCACACACACACGTATAACAATATTTCGTAATTCGGGTTTCGATTTGATTCGATGTCGATTTGACTAGCGTAGTTGATTATTGATTAGCTAACTTTATCGCATTGTTACTTCCTATAGTTCACAGTCGCGGGTTGATTAGGTAGCGATTAACACACATCGATTTTAGTAATTAACAACACTTACTCCACATAATACAATTAAAATAAAGAAATTACTATAAGTCGAATTCGTACAATAGGTCGTTGACTTTGACCTTGACTTTAACTTATGAAAACACGGGATGTTACAGCCTCCCCTAGTTGAGGGAATTTCGTCCCGAAATTAAGCCGTAAGTCGTACCACCCGTGAATCACTTTGGAGCACTTTCTTTCTCTAGACTTTCTCCAAACAACTGCGGGTACTTCTCCTTCATGTCGCTTTCGAGTTCCCAAGTGAACTCTGCGCCTCGTTTGCCTTCCCATCGGACTTTCAAGATAGGAATGCGCAAGCGTCGGAGCTTCTTGGTTTGGAGATCCATGATTTCGACAAGCTTCTCCACAAAGTGCAATGTCTCGTTTATTTGGAGGTCATCGAGAGGTACAATTAAATCATGCTCAGCCAGGCATTTTCGGAGGTTTGACACATGGAAAGTCGGATGGACGTTACTCAGTTCCTCCGGTAGTTCGAGTCTGTAGGCGACTTTTCCGATCCTTTCCAGAATCTTAAAAGGTCCAACGTATCGAGGCGCTAGTTTCCCTTTCTTGCCGAATCTGACTACACCCTTCCAAGGTGAAACCTTTAGGAGTACGTAGTCGCCAACGTCAAATTTAAGGGGCTTGCGTCGTTTATCGGCGTAACTTTTCTGTCAGTTCCGAGCTTTCACTAGATTGTCCCGGATTTGGAAAATTTTGTCTGTCGTTTCTTGCAGTAGCTCGGGACCGGTTAGTTGCGAGTGACCGATCTCGTGCCACACAATAGGCGATCGACATTTCCTCCCGTATAAAGCCTCGAATGGTGCCATCTGTATGCTGGAATGATAACTGTTGTTGTACGAGAATTCGACTAACGGCAGGTATTTATCCCAATTACCACCGAAGTCTATGACACACGAACGAAGCATGTCTTCAAGAGTACGAATCGTTCTTTCAGTCTGACCGTCGGTTTGAGGGTGGAAGGAGGTACTTAGATTAAGCGATGTACCAAGAGCCTTTTGAAACGTTTCCCACAGTCGCGAGGTAAACCGAGCATCACTATCAGAGATGATGTCACGAGGCGTACCATGATTACAAATGATCTTGTCGGTATAGATTCGGGCTAATCGTTCTACCTTGTAGTCTTCTCGTATTGGCAGAAAGTGAGCTGATTTGGTCAAACGGTCAACAATAACCCATATGCTGTCGTGTCCTGATGACGTGTGCGGAAGCTTCGTTATGAAATCCATAGCTATACTTTCCTACTTCCACATGGGGATTGGTGGTTGTTCGAGTAAGCCAGAGGGTCTTTGATGTTCAGCCTTGACTCTTGCACAGGTTAGGCATTTTCCAACGTAAAGAGCAATATCCCTTTTCATGCCCGGCCACCAGTACTTGTAGCGAAGGTCCCGGTACATTTTGTCGGCACCGGGATGAATAGAATACCAGGATTTTTGGGCTTCGTCCATCAAGATCTGTTGCAAATCGGTCCGTTTAGGGATCCAAATTCGGTCCAGAAAGTGGAATATCCCATTGGATTTGCTCACAAGCTGGGCTCCATCGTGGTAGATTCTTTCTTTCTTCAAAGTGCGTTCGTTGAAACACGCGTGCTGAGCTTCGCGGATGAGGGATTCGAGATTGTATTGGGCTTGAACATTACGAGTGCTAAGCAGATAGCTCCGTCTGCTGAGTGCGTCGGCAACAACATTTGCTTTTCCTGGGTGATAACGAATCTCACAGTCGTAATCGTTGAGAAGTTCTACCCATCGGCGTTGACGCATATTAAGTTCTTTCTGATTAAAGATATGCTGTAGGCTCCTATGATCGGTGAAGATCGTACACTTGGTACCATATAGGTAGTGTCGCCAAATCTTTCACGCAAAAACAACCGCGCCTAGCTCGAGATCATGGGTCATATTGTTCTTCTCGTGGATTTTGAGCTGACGAGACGCGTAAGCTATAACCTTGTTCTGTTGCATGAGAACACAACCGAGACCAAGGTTGGAAGCATCACAATAGACAATGAAATCGTCATTTCCGTCGGGTAGAGTGAGAACATGAGCATTGCAAAGCTTGTTCTTGAGGGTTTGAAAGGCAGTTTCTTGTTTAGTTCCCCAAACAAAAGACTGGTCTTTATGCGTGAGAGTAGTAAGTGGTAAAGCAATCTTCGAGAATCCTTCGATGAATCGTCGATAATAGCCCGCTAGTCCGAGAAAAGAACAAACTTCAGACGGGTTCTTAGGCATAATCCAACTCTTGACGGCTTCAATCTTCGCAGGATCGACATGAATACCCTGACTATTGACAATGTGACCCAGAAACTGAACTTCCCCCCAACCAGAATTCGCATTTAGAGAACTTGGCATAGAGGCGATTCCCCTGGAGTAACTCGAGAACCAAACGTAGATGTTGCGCGTGTTCGGCCCTCGATTTGGAATAGATCAAGACATCGTCGATGAACACGATGACGAAACGGTCGAGATATGGTTTACACACGCGATTCATAAGATCCATGAAGACCGCGGGTGCATTGGTTAGACCAAAGGGCATAACAACGAATTCGTAATGGCCGTAACGGGTGCGAAATGCGGTTTTGGGTATATCCTCCTCTTGTAGGCGTAGCTGGTGATAGCCTGAACCTAGGCCGATCTTTGAGAAACACGTAGCACCTTGTAGCTGATCGAACAAATCGTCAATGATGGGTAGGGGATAGAGGTTCTTGATAGTTAACTTATTCAATTCCCGGTAGTCGATGCACATCCTAAACGACCCATCCTTCTTTTTGACGAAAAGGACTGGCGCGCCCCATGGAGAGGTGCTCAGGCGAATGAAGCCTTTCTCAAGTAATTCCTAGAGTTGATTTGAGAGTTCACGCATTTCGGACGGTGCGAGTCGGTAAGGAGCTTTGGCAACAAGATTGGCTCCAGGAATGAGGTCGATACGAAATTCGATATCACGACTTGGTGGCAAACCTGGAAGATCATCAGGAAACACATGAGGAAATTCACGAACCACAGGAACGTCTTTCACTTCCTTCTTCTCTTTCTTTTCCTTCTCCGCTACTACAATGTTAGCCAAGAAAGCTCTATATTCCTTGCGGAGATACTTGCTAGCTTGGACACACGACATGAGTTTGAGCCCTTTCGAAGCAGTTTCACCGTATACACACAATAAATCACCATTCGCGAGCGAGAATCGAATCATCTTGTCAAAGCACACTACTTCAGCATGGTTTTCTCGAAGAAAGTCCATGCCTACTATGACGTCAAAACTTCCGAGTTGCATCGGAATAAGGTCGATAGGGAAAATGTGATTGTTGAGCTCAAGATTACAATCACGGATAACGGAATTAACGGCGACCGTTCTTCTAGTGGCGACTTCGACATCGAACGTCGAAGAGAGTTTGGAGCGTCTACGACTAAGGAGCTTCTCGAATTCGAACGAAACAAAGCAATTATCGGCTCCAGTATCAAACAAACATGATGCATAAATACCATTCACAATGAACGTACCATTAACCACGTTGTTATCGGATTGGGCTTGGCGCACGTTAATGTTGAATGTTCGGGCACGTGCTGCTTGTTGTTGCAGCTGGTGTTGCTGCTGCTGGGGCTCTTGTTTCATTGCCCTGTTTGGGCACATGTTGGCGAAATGGTCCGGGTCGCCACATGCGAAGCAGGCTCTGGCGTTGACCGCGGGTGCCGGAGGAGCTTGTTGACCCTGAGGGGTAGTGAGTAGAGCTTGATGAGCAGGAGCTTGTCGAGCACGGCAGTTGGTTGTGAAGTGACCGTACATATTGCAATGGGCACAGAAACGACAAGTGATGGCAGTCGGGTGATGGTAGGTACAAGTAGGGCAGAGCGGATGTGGCCCAGTGTATGCACGCTTAGCAAGAGGTGCATTGGCCACAGGCGCTGTCACTTGGCGCTGTTGAGCTGGTACAGCTTGAACTGGTGCAGCAGTGATCGCACAGTTCTTGTTGCTGGAGCTGTTCTTCCTCTTGTTCTTCCTTTTGTTGTTCGATGTGGTGGGTTCAACAGTTGGTGCGGTGGCGGTAGCTTGATACAGATGCTTCGAAGTCTTATCCCAGACACCAGCCTTAACCCGCTTGTCGTTGATTTCAGCGGCCAGTAGATAAGTTTCTTCGATCGCCGTAGTCTTAGCCGCTTGCACGAAATCAGCAACGCAGTCGGGCAGGGCCCGGATGTACTTCTTGATTGCCATGTCTGGAGTCTTGACTTGGTCGAGACAGATGATGCTGAGCTGTTTGAAGCGAGCAGTGAGACCAGCATTGTCGCCATCCTTTTGCTGTATGTGCCAAAATTCATCTTCTAGCTTTTGACGTTCGTGAGGAGGGCAGGATTCTTCTAGCATAACTTCTTTGAGCTCGTCCCACGACAGACCGTAGGCTGCATCGTTCCCTCGCTTGTTCTTCACGGCCGTCCACCAGTCTAGTGCACGGGACTGGAAAACGCCGGTAGCATTCAGAGTACGGAAGTCATCAGGGCAACCGCTCTGTCGCAGAGTAACCCCAATGGAGTCAAGCCAGTGAAATAATGCAGTAGGACCTCCCTCGCTAGTGAATTCTTTTGGCCCACACGACTTGAATTGCTTGAAACTGAAGGGAGTTTTGGCGGCAACTTTAGGAGCTTCGGTTCTTGACTCCTCGGACGATTTGCTGACATTTTCGTAAACATCACTCACAGCCTTTGCTACACTTTTAGCGATGATGGCAGCAAGGCGTTTGTCTCTCTTTTCTTGATGAGAAAGTAGGGGATGACGGGATCCAGATGACATAGTCTGCAACAGACATCGTCACAGGACTCAACACAAAGTATTCAAATCTCACCTCACACGTCTACTACTTACTAAAGCTCAGGAACACGCATATCCACGTAAACACATAAACACATAGGGCACAAAGTCACATAAACACATAAGCACGTAGAGCACATAATCATATAACACCTAAGCATGTAAAGCACAGAAGCAAGGAAGCACACACGCATTTAATCACTAGAGGCAGTCAGAAAACAGAAACCTATTATTCAAAGTCTGCGGTCGTTCAAGAATAGCGTAGTATAAGCGTATATCGTAGCATAAAGTCGTCCCTAATTGAACGATTTGTTAACGTTTTGAGATAGAAATGCAGTGCGAGTCGTGTGTGTCGATCGAAGCGAAGGCACAAATCGATTAATTCTTCCAAGATTAAACACATAAACAGGTAAACGCACATAAAAATTAACGAATTATCAGACTCAGCAATTGCGGGTTCAGAATCGAAACACGTAAAAAAAATCGAGAGATAGATTGTCTGCGGCTAGTAGACTTTGACTAACCAAGGTGGTTCAACTATTCACAAGGACTTGTAGTTCACGTCTGACCTTCAGAACTGTGCTTTTGCCTCGATTCTTGGGCGTTTGGCACACATCCCGTTAGTCATATCATGACTTCAGGTCGTTGGAGTCCGTCGAGACCTTGGTGAGAGTTTTGTAAAATGCGCGGAACAAGTCGTCAAGGTTAGGGTTTCACCCCTGGCTTAACAACTTCGTCCCTGTTTTTGATAAAATAGAGGAGATTATTCATCAAAATATGGATTTCACCCCTGATTTGGTATAACTCCCCCGCTGAACAAGCGTTCGTTATTGAAAAAGAATGAAGAAATCATTGATAAATTGATAAAACAGCATTGATCAAGCAATTTAGTCGGGAGTTTGCGGTTTTCACACCTAATCTCGACTTTATCGCCTATTTATAGTTGATAATTCGAGTGTAGTGATAGTGTAGCATAAGCGAGAATAGCGAGGAATAAGCTCGTACATAATCCCTACTGGATATGCACAGGTCGGTCTGTTGGTTCCTAACTATAGACTAGGTATCTAAGACATCGACCCGGACTAGGTCGAGTCTTGCCTAATTCCCTATAGTTATGGCTCTGATACCAATTTGTCACACCTCAACCGATGGCGGAAACATCAGGGTATGGCACTGAGCGAAACAGATTGTCCAGAAGTTTCCATAACAATTATCATTACCATTTAATTTAAATAACATGTCCCATACCATGTCTCAAACAGTAAACAAATTATTACAGACAAAATCTAGTCACGTAGTTATGTTCCGACAACTCAGATTTATACATAGATAGTTTGTTTATTGGTTTCTAGGACCTCTTTTCCTAGCTTCGATTTCATCACAGCACAGAGAGCATCCTAGACCTTTCCTAGCCTCAAGTTCACAGCATGCTAAGCATGTAAACTTCCTAATCACCTATCACATACGTTAAAATAAAGTCAATACATAAAATGTAAAGGTGAGCATACAAGTTTGATAATAGCATATAAAGTTCGAATTCGTTTACGCATAACCGGCACGTACACATAGTGAAATGAAGCACGTTAGTTATCGACATAGATCCATCGATACCAATGACTGCGGGTTGACTGCCCGAGGCAGTTCGCAATACATGATTACCACCGTAATCCATGCAAGTAATTGTCCTTAACAACCCCCGTGTGAACGGGTGCTGAGTCCAAACTATAGTACTATCGTTGCTAAGGCAGGTAGACAGCATTCCACGTGTAAACATAACAAACAAGCATTCATAAGCCACGTATAACATGCATTAATGGTTAGCGTTCGAATAGTATTGAGTAGTGTGTTTGATGTGGTTTGAATAGTTGTAACGTATGTAACACCCAAAAGTGCTCAAAGCAAAAAGGGATCGAGTATACTCACAGCGGTTGATGGATTGAAGGGAGCGCTTAGCGAGTAAGGTTAGCCTGAATAGATTAGATTCCGTTCCGGTTGTTCCGTTCCGGTTGTTCCGTTCGTCTTACACTTGGTCGTTTTGGTGGTTTGTCGTTATGTCGAGACGTTTTGACAACGTGTTAACCAATAGAACCCCCATTTTGACACAGATGACCAAACCGACCAGGAATCACCCTAGTTCGGCCAGTTACCGGCTCGAGACAGTTGTTCTTGTTTAACCCGAAATCGGTGGTCTCGTGGATAGAATCCAGATCTTGAGCTAGTACAACACAAAGAATGAGTAGAAGACTAGATCAGGGTCGGATCCTATCGGTTTTGAGCATATTGAGTGCAAAAGAGTTGAAAGAAAGTTAGAAACCATCCTTCAATCCTTTTTCACCACGTTTATGTTGGGATCTTTACAAGATCTTTGTGGAAATCGATTAGATCTAAGTTGTTCTTGGTGGATTGAGGCCAAAACATAAAGTTCTTGAAGAACACATGATGACGTCATCCTAGAACACCCGAAATCTAGTGATTTCACGGTTAAAAGTTAAGATTTGAAAGATAGAAAGGTGTAGGAGTGCGTGTAGATTAAGAAAGTACAAGATTTAGGGCGAGATCTTACCTAGATTGAGAGAAATCGAAGAAAAAGTGAGGAGCACGAGTGGTTCGGACAGAGGGTTTCCAAAAGTGGAAATGATGACAATGACAGGGGTATTTATAGGATTCCAAAAGAGGGAAGGGCTATCCGATCGGATGGTTCACCGCCTCGATGGCTATCCGGTCGGATGACATCCTGGTCGGATGGCTCCTGATCTGTGACCTAGTGGCAATCCAGCCGGATGGCACTTGGTTCGATTGTTGGTCGCGACGATTTTTGGCGTTTCGATTTCGATTGCGAGTGGCTCGACACGATAGGGTTCCTAGTCAAATTACTTTCAGTCCTAACTACTCATATCGAGCGCAGTCTTTTCTCCACTAACTATCATAGTTCGATTTCGATTGCGATTGAGTTCGATTGCGTTTCGAGTTTCGATTGAGTTCGATTGATTCCCACAAAACATATAATTAAAACATGCACAAATAACACATAAGGCACACACACGTATAACAATATTTCGTAATTCGGGTTTCGATTTGATTCGATGTCGATTTGACTAGCGTAGTTGATTATTGATTAGCTAACTTTATCGCATTGTTACTTCCTATAGTTCACAGTCGCGGGTTGATTAGGTAGCGATTAACACACATCGATTTTAGTAATTAACAACACTTACTCCACATAATACAATTAAAATAAAGAAATTACTATAAGTCGAATTCGTACAATCGGTCGTTGACTTTGACCTTGACTTTAACTTATGAAAACACGGGGTGTTACATCCTTCCACGCCATTCTATGTTAACCTCTTCCTCAATGCGGTTACCGATTTCAGTCACTATCCAACAACCACTATCCGAGTTATCCGTCTCCGTCCACGAAAATTCCGACGCCCCTACCAGTCTTCAGAAAGATTCCCCCACCCGATTATACAGTTTACTATCCCTGAGGTGAATTGGTAAGCCAAATGTTTTCACCCACACCAACCGATCATACTCTAAATCCTGCCCCTTCCATAGTATTGCCAATGAAATTTTCCGGTTCCACTTTTCACCTACAATCTTCGTGAATTCAATCGCCTGCCCCTTTTCTTTAAAAACCACCATACACTTCATCCCTCCTAGATAAGACACCGGGTATTCTTCGTAACCCTCAACAATCATCATTCTCCTTAAATCTTTTAAGGCTATGACATCTTTAACTTCTAATATAACCGCCCTCATCATACAATGATCCGTATAAACAGCAACCTTTTCCTCTGCAACGACTGTCTTGTTCTCCTTCCCTTGTGTCTCCTGTTTACCCTTAACCACCTCCGAATACGTCCTCCTTTCATTGACAGGTCTATACTGGAATACAAGCCTCCGTTGTGAAACCGGATCACCTTTTGGAAACGTTGAACGTTGCTGTTGAGCAATTCCAGGATCATAACCCTGCTTCTGGAACAGCCTGTGATTCTTATCAAACTTCGCCACCGAGACGCTCACCTTTGCTTCGAAAATATTAACCTAGTTCATTCCTTTTAACGTCGCCAGCACATGTTGCACACCTTCAAATCAGACATACCCAAAATGATTCCCTCTGGAGTCTTTTTTTTGTGCCACATACGCATCCTTAATCGTGCCATACTGTTTGAATGCCCTCCATAAAATCATTCTAGACACTCCCCCCGGGAGGTTCGTGACATAGAAAGTTGTTACCGGTTTCCCTCTGACATAAGACTTAGGATTTCCTTGGTTATGGAAACTCCCCATCTCACACCAAATGGAAAAACAAAACCCGGCAAGCGAATGAAATCGATAGAATATCAGGATATAATGGTAAGGTAAAGAAATCACAAGCAGTATGCGATATACCACACCTCAGCACGATATCCCAACTTCCACATTTCGTCGAGCTGCCGACGTTTCGTTTCCCAGCCAAGAAGAAAGCAAATATAACAAATCGAGTCCCGGCGGCGAATGGGAATATCAGTGTATCAGATTAGGATGGAAGGTCAGCCAGAATCCGGGCGACCTCGCACGCTAAACCGATAGACCTAACTCCGTCGAGCCTCCGATGATCGGAATTCTAGAGAGAGAGATAGATTAATTGTTTCTTATTTCTTTAATTTCCCGAAAACCACACAATTAGCAAGTGTAGCGATCAATGTAGTATAACCCTAGGAAGTCCGGATATCAAACCACGAGACTCTATGTATCACGTAAACTAGACTCTAATAGACACTGACGGACACGACTAAAAACTTGTTTAATTGTTTTTTTTTGGGGGGGGGGGGGTTACGGAAAATCTAAAGAAATTTATTTAACTAATTAATGAACTATAACTAGACTAAATACGAGAGAAAGCAAAGACGATTCTTATATGATAACAAGGACCACCTAGACTAGAATCCTGGATTGATTTTAAGAATTACCGATCAAGTTAGATGCAAGATTTATGGAACCGGGATCTTATATTACTAAACCTATTAAGACACTAACTAAGCCCCTCAACCCTTCTCGAGGTGAAACTTATGGCGCTACCTAGGCCGTTAATTCTACCGGTTATTAGACGTCTTTCCAGTTGTCTAATTATTGTGTAAGTACCCTAATGTTGACCTACTCTTTTCCAATCATAGATCTAGGGTAGTTTGAATTATTTAACTTGACTTGATAGACTAATAAACCGACGGGGCAACTAAGGCACGACCTTTTCCAAGGACTTTCTAAAGCAATTCGCCGGGTAAGACCTATCAATAGCCCCGCACCTTCCAGCTATAAGGACTAGAAAACACTAAAACCTAGCAAATTACTAACAATTACTTCTAGGGGTTATTGGCTAATTCCACCCTAAAGTGTTAAGATTTATTACGTGATATAGATACTCACCAAAATCTAAAACCCTAGCATGACTCTATATTGTGATAAAGACCGTCACTAAGAATCATACGAAGTAATTGACAGTAATAAACCAAATTAAAGTACGCATGTGCATCAAATCAATAAAACAAACTCTTTACTAAAACACAATTAATCCATAATATTCATGCAAATAACGAAAAAGGTAAAAACTTTATTCAATCTATTCATCAAGTCTAGGTGGCTTAAATGTTTAGCCAAGCAAGTTAATAACCGAAAACAAAACAAAGATGATCAAACACGAATTCATTGTAACAAGTTTCAAGAAAGAAATCGACAAAACAAGGGATTGGAAAACCCGAGAAAGTATTTGATTCTTCGTCTCGAACTCGTACCACTGATTCGTAAGCTTCAAGATCTCCGATTCAGGTCCAAGAATGCTCCAAAATCGCCTATGTTGCTCTCCAATTCGTAATTAGCGTTAATGATTAAGTTTCTTGGGAATTTATACGTAACCCTAGGAATTAACGAATACGTGTCGACATTTAACCTCGTCGCGTCGCGCGACGTGTATTGGTTCTCGTTGTCGCGTAGCGCGACTACAACGAATGTCAGCAAATGTTATTTTATTGGTGGCGGGGCGCTAGGGCAAAGCTCAAACGTGGTGACGTAGCGCGAATGTGTAAAATGGATAGACTGTTGCGTAAAGTTTGCAGCTTCAACTCTCAAAAACTTCAAAATAATTCTAACTCTTTTATCAACTTGTTCTGGGACTTGGCTTTTCATCATTATGGCTCGTTTTCACTCAATTTTCAGCAATATTATGCACCAAGACCTGGAAAACACAATCTGATCAATAGTATGCACATTCTAACTAAAACGGAACTAAAAATAACAGAAAATTATACAAACTATACACGAATAAAGGATGTATTTTGCAATACATCAAATATTAGTTAGCCGGTCTGGATCCACCATCATTGTCCTTTCTCGAAGATGAAACCTCAACATCCGTGACTAGGGTTTGATGAAGATTTCGGGGTTATGGTTTCAGACAACGATGAAACGATGTTGGTGGTGGTGTCATGGTGACGGGTTGCGTGTGATGGTGGTGGCCGGTTTCATGGTGATGGTTGGTTTATGTTTGTATGTTATAAGAGTTTGTGTAGGTTGAAATAGTTTTGACTGAGGAGAGATGAAGGGGAAGGAAGGGGGAAGGAGGCTGAGATGAGAGAGAGAGAGAGATTCATTATTAGCTTTAGTAATAAAAAATCTTATATATATATATATATAGGGTCAGGATTTAGAGAAAACGCTCAAAAGTGTGAGAACGGTGAGAACGCTTATGGGTCGTCCGATCAAAACAATCCATGTACTAGATTGCGCGGTGGCGTTTTCGTAAATAACATCAATTTTATTATGTGGGACGCTCTTCATTAAGGGTAAAAGGGTCTTTTACCACTCATATTGAAAACACCATCACATGATAAAACGCCATTCAAAAAAATAAAACGCAATTAAAAACAAAACGCCAAAAATTAGTGATAAAACGCGTTGGATATTACAGGAAGCTGAAACAACACAGAAACTGAATTTCAGTTATTAACATTTATTAGTAGGGCTGTTCACGAGCCGAGTCAAACCGAGCGGACCTTTGCTCGTTCTTGGCTCGTTTACAAACCGAACCGAGCAGAGCAACTCATTTGAAACCGAGCCTTAAATCAAGCGAGCGTTTTTCGAGCAGTAAATATTCCGAGCGAGCGTTGAGCGAAGTTCGAGCAATTTGGACAACCGTGTCACCCGATTTAAATTTGCTGAGAGAGATAGTGACAATGTTTGGTCTCAAGTGTTTATGTCTTTAAAAACATGCACATTTCATGGTATAATATTTTTCTTATGAATAACAATGTTGAGACCGACGAGGTGATGATTATAATGCACGAACAATTACGTTGAGAGCAGGAGACGATCGACTTAAGGTAACGACATGAAACATTGAGGCGATGAGCATCCGGTCGTTTATTGGTTTAGGGTTTAACTTTTAGATTTGATATTAATTTTTTTATTGGCTTGGTTGGGCTAGTACGCATATGTGGGAGGTTCAAATGAGAAGAAATTTTTTGTAAGAAGAAAAAAAAATAAGTTTCAACCAATAAGAATATTTCATTTTACTTCATTTAATATTTGCATTTGATTTTAATATAATGGTATATTTGTAAACTTACATAGATCATTAATATCTAGTCTTCCTTTTTAATAGCTAACTACATTAAATTTATAACTTATTTTCAAAAAAAAATATATTTTTTAAAAGAGTAAATTACGTTTTTGGCCCCTGTGGTTATATCACTTTTACTATATTTTTTAAAAGAGAACGCACCCTGGCCTAACACGTGTCCCGCGGCATAGAGAAGGGCGGAGGGGTTTTTTTGTCTTTTCATTCTTCTTTTATTTTCCCAACGCGGTATAATATTTTCTGGCGTCTAAGTTTTTTTTTGGCGTTAATTGTATTTATTAAACTTTTTGGCGTTGAATTAATTTTTTTTTGTGTCACATATATAATTTTTTGGCGTTATAGCGTTTTCTGGTTAATTTTTTTGGCATTTGTGGCGTTTTGTATAATAATTCACTACGAGTCATTAATATTTGCATAAGATTACAATAAGACCAATTTTTTTTTGGCGTTTAATACCCTTACAAGGTGCTTTGCCAACAGCCGTTCTCCCAGTTTTCATACTACTAGCGTTTTGGTGTTTGTAGTTTTTGGCGTTTTATATAATAATGTATTTTATTTAGCGGAGTGGGGGTGGTCACTAGTGATAGAATTCCATCACTCACAAGCATCCAATCAACTCCTGCCATGTCATCATCCTCTATTCTATCACTCACAAGCATTTTGTAGTGGCGGTGGTCACTAGTGATAGAATTCCATCACTCACAATTTTTTTTAATTTTTATTTTTAAATTAGAAATTAACAATAAAACACTAAAATTATAAATTTCATTGAGAGTAAAATGCACGGATAGTCCATGTGGTTTGGTTAAATTTCACCTTTAGTCCCCAGCTTTTTAGAATTACACTCTTAGTCCCTGTGGGTTGACAAGTTGTTACTCGGATAGTCCCTAAAGCGGATGAAGGTTACTCGGATAGTCCATGTGGTTTGACAAGTTGTTACTCGAATAGTCCCTGTGGTTTGACAAATTGTTACTTGGATAGTCCTTGTCATTTCACACCCACTTAACCAGAAAAACTAACCTCCATCCGCTTTGGGGACTATCTGAGTAACAACTTGTCAAACCACAGGGACTAAGAGTGTAATTTTAAAAATTTGGGGACTAAAGGTGAAATTTCACCAAACCACAGGGACTATCCGTGCATTTTACTCTATTAAAATTAAAACATACTAGTTCAATTTAACATACTAGAAATATTTAGGCTACAATTTAAAAAAAAAACTAAAAAAACTCTACTCCTCGTCCGACTCATGAAACTCCAAACCTAAAGAACCTACTAGTTCGATTAAATTGTATCTCAACCGAAAGTGAGTTTCTTCATCACGCAATTCTTGTTGGATATTTTGTGGAACTTGAACTTGTGTAGGAGGATCCGACACCAAATCCGGAGATATTGCACGTCCGTCTTCTTTGATTATCATATTGTGCAATATGATACATGCATATACTATGCTATGTATTGCTTTCTTGTTCATTGCACGAACCGGTCGGTGTAGTATGCCCCATCTACCCTTTAAAATACCAAAAGCCCTCTCAACATCTTTTCTTGCCGATTCTTGCAATTTTTTGAACACGATTTCTTTAGCCTCGACAGGAAATGAGGGGAGCTTTCACAAAAACATACCATGACGGGTAGATACCATCCACAAGAAAAAGCCTCGTTTGTAATATCGTCCTTTAACATAGAATGGAGAGGAAGGTGCGGTACCATCCATTACGGTTTGAAACAACGGCGACGTGTGCAACACATTGATGTCGTTGTTTAAACCTGGAACACTGGAATATGAATGCCTAATCCATAAATCATTCGACGCCACCGCTTCTAGTATGATGGTTGGTCTTTTGATGTCACCCCTAACATACGCTCCTCGCAACTCTCTTGGACAATTTTTCCACTTGATATGTGTACAATCGATGCTACCGAGCATCCCTGGAAAATGCCATCTAGCCTCATGTGCGGAGTAAATACGTGAGATGTCGTGGCTCGTCCGTTTACGTAAAAACTCTTAACCATACAACTTAATGACCGCATCGCAAAAAAATTGCAGACATTCACGGGAAGTTCTGGACGCCATAGTTAGGTATTCATCATATTGATCGGGAGGGTTACCTGTCGCTACTTGTCGAATGGCGGACGTGCATTTTTGTATCGCCGTGAAACTTGGTTTGCCCCTCGCATCGTAACCTTCTTGAAACCATTCCTCGCTTGCTTCGATGTCTCCAACAATCTTTAAAAATAATTCTTTTGGTAAACGAAACCGATCTCTAAACGTTTCAGCATTGTAGAGCGGATTCTCCACAAAATAATCGTTCATTAACACTTCGTTGGCACGTATACGATCACGGTCTACCATCTTCTTCTTTGGGCGGGACGAACTAGTATCAAGTTCGTTATACACCGACACAAAATATTTTAGCGTCTCATTGTCGGAAGACGACTCGGTATCGCTATCGCTAGACATCGGAAACGTCGAATCCGTAGGAAACTCCATTTGAGAATGATGTAGATTGTGTGAAATGTGTTTGTGTTTTGGTGTGGGTGAAATGGTTTAAAATGGAGAAGTATATATAAAAGGTTTAAAGGTTATTTTTTTTAATAAGTTTACCGTTACAAAACGGTCAAAAAGGCATCAAACGACGTTTGATTTTCAAAACTTTCAACGCGTGATATTATCAACGCGTTAATGTGACCACGCGTGATATAGGTGGTGGCGGCAGTGTGTTGCTGATGTTCAACGCGTGATGGGTGGCCATCACGGACCACCCCCACTCCCCTTATAGAGAATTAGATAACAAATCAACATATAACTTGATATCAAAACAATATAAATTGAAAACCAAAATAATAAAAAATGGTAATCTAATTTTTCTTCTGAATCTTCACTGTCATCAGCCTCTTCCTTCTTGAATTTGTTTTTTGTGTTTTGAACCCCTTTGTGAATACTTTAGCTAGATGCCAACTTTCCTTCATAAACCCCGTCTTTTTTCAGAAGAAGCTGCTTAGTGGCAACCTGTTTTTTGGTGTGATATTCTTGTTTGGTGGCATGTCATTAAAGATCAACTCTTGCTTGATGCTATTTGTAATAATGGAGTCCAAAATAGCATTTTACACTTGTGTTGATCCCTTTTATTTCATGCCTATAATCATCTAGAACAAAGCTCACATGATGGCATATCACTGTCATCAGTCTCTTTTTCTTGAATATTTGTCCATCTCATTCAGCAAAATATTATTGAGATAACCCCCTCAGAAGAAGGATCCATTTCAGTGAAAGCTTTGCCATCTGTGGCGTTTAAAAGTGAGTGGTTTCTAGAGGATATGACGTTTGTGTTTTCTGGGTGTGATTAATTTCATTATGTATAGACCCCTCTCTTATAGGAGTTTTTGGCGCGTAGTTTAGGCGCATAGTTTGGCGTTTTGTTTTTAATGGCTTTTTAGTTTTTTGAAAGGCATTTGATCATTTGATAACGTTTTGAATATGAGCGGTAAAAGACCCTTTTACCTTTAATGAAGCGCGTCCCACATAATAAAATTGATGTTATTTACGAAAACGCCACCGCGCAATCTAGTCCACGGATTGTTTTGATCGGACGACCCATAAGCGTTCTCACCGTTCTCACACTTTTGAGCGTTTTCTCTAAATCCCGACCCTGTGAATATATATGTGTATATACATGTTTATATGTATATGTATATATATACTAATTAAAAATGATAATTCGAGCCGAACCGAGCCGAGTGGACCTTTGCTCATGCTTGGCTCGTTTATAAATCGAACTGAGCGGAGCGCCTCTGTGACACCTGTGTCACTGCGACCATCAAACAAATACCAAACCAATGAAATATTGTACTTCATACTTTGGACTTGTATAAATATGTGTATCTTTTGCCCATATCAAGTCTTGTTCGATTTCAAGCTCTAAATCGCTTTCTGGAAGGTTATACGCGCACTGATGCGTAGATATAACCAGTTTAATGCAACAAACACTCCGGAATAGTGAAATAGGCTTAACATACCTTAAATAACCTTTACATAACTTAGATATAAGTTTTGGAAGGTTTGGTGTGGTGAAATCAAAGTAAATTCGCTTACAGGGACTAAACTTGACAAACTGCGAAAGTATGCCATTATGAACTGTAACGAACATTCCGGAACATGACCATAAGTTAAACATACCATAAATATCCTTTACATAGCTTAGAAATAGGCTTTGGGGTGTTCGGTATGCTAAAATAAACTTTTGTGTCATTCAGGGACTAAAAGCGTCAAAAAGTGCACAAGTTTGCATTTTCGCGCATAACTTACGTTCTGAATACATCTGGACATCCAAAAATTTATGTAAGCATGACTATATTATGCTTTAGTGTTTGGCTTTCCAAAAATCCATTCGTCACGTCATTTGGATCGTTTTTCGCGCTTATGCGCATTCCGTCGTAATTAAGCGAACATCGCGTTCGTACGACCAAACGAACCAACATCCGGCATATTTTTTAGCATGTTTCATGTCCACAATGTTTAGGCATCATTTTAGGGCCTTAAAGTTGGCTTTACGGGCCTTAGAAGTGCCGGAAATGGGCTTAAACACGTGCAGGGACTGAAACTGTCATTTCTGAAACTTTGTTCTGATCTGTGACTGCTAGGCGGCCCGCCTCAGTTTCCTTACATCCTCAGGCGGCCCGCGAGGCCCCTTCTGACCAGATTAATCGAATCTAACAGCAGATTGCAGCTGTTACATTCACAACCACACATTTCCAATTGCTTAGTCAGCTGATAAGGATGGATTTTAGGCACCATAACTTTCCGACACTTGTACGGATACGATTAAGGCATGATATTCGACAAGCGATCTTAACGGTTCGGGTATTCCTATAAATACCCATCCACCCCCATTGCTAAAATCACTAGAATCTTGATCTTAGGAACTCTAAGTTGAAACCATTGTTTCATACCTGAGATTCTTGGATCGAGATTAGCATTCGGGGACCCTTCGTAAGTATTCTTTCGTTCTTTTATTGCTTTTCGAGTCTTTCGAGTCTGAAAGTCAAACTTTGTTTGACTTTCTGCGTTGACCAGTAATGGTCAATGCGAAGTTCGTTTGAACTTCGCAACGTGAGTGTAATCACGTTGGTTATAGTCCCTTGGGACTATGCCTACTGATTACCACGTTGTCTAGGGTCGTAGGGTAAGCGATCTAATAAATCGCTTATACCTCGAACCCGACCCATTTGGTCGATCATTAGGATCCGACCAAACACATTGGGTGACCATAGTAGGTAGGGAATAACCTTCCGAGGTTATACCCTATGGTCACATCGTTTGAGTAGTTGTATGATAGGTAGTTTATATGCCTTAGGTAAATTACCAGAATACCCTTTTCATGTATAATTGGTAATTAAGCATATGTAACCTAAACTTTCGTCACATAACTGATTATGTAACATGTTTAGGCATATAACACTTGTCATAGGGCTAGTTAGGCGGTCCGAACGCGTTTCACGCGAACGACGCGTTAAAGTAGCATAAGCTACCTAAACGGGTCGTAATGGGTCGTAAGCACTTAGGTTAAGTTTCATTTAGTATGTAGGCTTTGTTGAACCATATTACACGAGTCTCTATACTCGTTTGGTTTACGAACCCTCATTCTATCAGATCTTCCGATTTAGGTCCGGTTTATTAACATAGTTACCTATATTAGGTGCCGTTTGATATCCGCGATCTCTAGCATTGTTTGGTTGTTATTCAAGGACTACTGAGCAATCTCAAGTGAGTACATAGACCCCTCTTTTACTGTTTTCCAAAACGTTTTGGGGTGAAACACATGTGCCTACTTGTTACTTTCAAGCTTTCCTGTTTTCACATTATATACATGCTATGTTCGTTAGTACATTATAGTACATGATTTCATTACATTTCATGCTAGGTGTGCCCATTGTGTGCATTACTTAGTACATCGTTTTACATTACATTTCATGCTACGTATGTTTATTGTTGCATATTTAGTACAGGTTACATGCTACGTATGTCTATTGTTGCATACTTAGTACAGGTCACATGCTACGTATGTCTATTGTTGCATACTTAGTACAGGTCACATGCTACGTATGTCTATTGTTGCATACTTAGTACAGGTCACATGCTACGTATGTCTATTGTTGCATACTTAGTACATTTGTTATTCATCACATGATTACATTTTGGATACATATTACATGATTTACATTAGACATGAACATTTTACATCTTGATGGTTTGGTTTGATTAAGTGATTAAGTAACGATGCGTGTGCAATATGATACAAGCATGATGGATACGCCGCTGGTACTTCCTATATATAAGTGTTTGTATGGTATTACATATATCGCAGCGTTATTTGAATCATTTCAGTTTGATACATATAACATTTTATACAAATAACATACTTTTCACAATACATTGTTTTACAAGCAACTTATCTTATACAAACTCAGTTTACATGGTTATTCATTTAACCATACATTATTCATTTATTTATACATATCATCTGAACTCATTGTTTTTCAAATGATTTACAAGATAAAGCAAATTACAAGGTTCATGACTAAACATTTTCACAAAACATAAGTCATGAAACCTCTTTTCACAAAACCTATGTATCTCACAGGCATTTTTATGCTGACGTACCTATTTTCACATGTGTTTTTCAGGAGCTGTTGCATAAGATGATCAAGATACACATAGGCAGACTTGGGCTTTAGTGACAATAAAAGATGCAAGACTAGTTAATTATGTTGTATTTCTTTGTTTGTTAAGACATTGTAACACTTTTAATCAATAAAACGAAACTTAAATTGCCATGGATTTGAAACAATTAATTCTGTTACAACACTCCCCGATGTTTCCGCCACGTTTTGTATGTTCTACGTGGTCGGGGTGTGACAGAAAAGATGGTATCAGAGCCAATGGTTATAGGGAATTAGGTTATTAGTAATGCTTTGACCTAGTCTATAACCTTCTTAGGACCCTAACGCGAGTTTACTTGCGTTTAGTCATAAAACAATACCGTCACCTATCCTTAGGCGACGACCACAACAAGAACATAAATTTCAAAACCGCTTTGAAAACTAATAATCTGTTCTAGGATGATTGATTACTAGGTTTTGAACCCTCTGTTATATGGTTTTGAACCCCTTTAAGTTTTCAAAATCTCGTCAAGGTTTTGGGTTTTAAATAATGTGAACACGTGCAAACTGGAAGGGTGAATGCCTGTATTCTGGGTTTTCTGTCTAGGCAAGCACTTCGTATACATCTCATCAGACGCGAGACCAGTTGTGCTTACCTGGGAATTCTTGGGATGAGTGTTCACTTATAGGAGAGCATGTCTTCGCGATACATTATTTTTGACCCGCTTACTTTGATTAGTCACTGTCTCATTTGTTTGCCTTTGGTAACAAACAAATGGTCACAATCTAAATGCCTTGTCATTTTCTTTTGACTATCTTTCGCTTGTTTCCTCCTATACCTTTTGTTATCTTCAAGATGCTTCTTCATCGCAACGACAATGTCCGAACCAGGTGCTGCAATTACCCAGCGAATAGGCGACTTACTCCAGAGGACCGTTGACTTAGCTATCACCATGACACGCCTCAGGGATGAAGCTGTATGAGGGAACTGCTCCTTGGTGCAATCAATGCCATCGTCATTATTCAAATCAAATATCTTGTTTCAAATGTACCCACGGTGGACGATGAAGACATTTGGTTAACATGTGCCGCTTTGCAAAACAAAGCTGTTACAAATCCTGCTGCTGCTCAACCTTCAAACTCTGCTTCATATGTCGCCTTGGCATATCCAGCGCCTCAACCTCATGAACTTTCTACCTTGTGTATCGACTTAAACACGCCTAGTGCAAGGTGTCGAAGCACCTCTCGTTACACAAATTCCAAAATCCATGAAGGATCTTTCTATCCTCATAATCAGATCCTTGTGGATGAATATCACTCAAATCGGAGCTCTTAATTGAATTATTCCCACAACGGGAGGTCTAATGAAAATACGAAGGAGCTAGAAGCTAACCATTGTTACATCTACAAAAGAAAATTTGAAAATATGAAACTATGCCAAGGTATTTAATGTGAACTTTCGTCCTATTTTGTATATCCAAATGTATGTGTTCGAATTAATTTCCTTCCATACCTTCGAATTGAATGCTATATTTATAGTTTGAGATTGCTTATTTTAGTGACTTATTAGTTTATTGACTTTTTGAAAAGTTAAAATGTGTTTGACATGAAATTATTATGTGAGGGGAAAAATCAATAACTCACTCCATCACAACTTGTTAACTTTTCCAAAAAGTTATAAGTTGTTTTGAAAATCTAAGCCAAACATGGCCATAATATAAATTATATAATATAAATTTGCAACATTTTGTTGCATTAGTGTTTGTACATCAAACTTTGTGGGTGTATTGTGAATCTTATAGTTGTATTCATAGCTTAATTAATTAGCAAGTTATTTATTGATTGATGGTTGTTTTGTTGTATTAGTGTTTGTACATCAAGCTTTGTGGTTGTTTTCTTTATTAATTTAGTTTTTTTTTTACTTTTAACCGATGTACTTTTATCTTTTGCAATTTAACCTAACGTTTTTTTTATTTTCAACTTTGACCCTATACTTTTCATTTTTATAAACTTTTCGTTTTACATTTCGGTTTAGTTAACACGCCGCAACGTGCATGTGTGTTTCAACGTTTTTACATCTACTTCTTTTCGTTTATCGGCCCTATTGTAACGCACGAGTCCTCGATCAACCTAGTTATTTTTTTATGTTTTATGTTTCCCATTAACACCCCGCAACGGTTGTGCATGGTTTAACGTTTTTACGTCTATTTTTAATTATTTTTTTGTTTTATGTGTTTTATGTGTTTTTCCGGTGATGGTGGTTACTGACGGGGTTTTAACCCGCCACAACGCGAATGTGCTTAATGCTAATTATTAAAAAAAAAACTTTCCATTTCACGTTTTCAACTAAAACCAAAAAGGTATCCTATATAACCCAACCCAATTTCAAAACAATTGACTTTTAGTGGAATCCGCTTGGTTGACTAAACAAAGTTATATCAATAGTTTTGAGAAAAGAATGAAAGGTGAATCTTACCGATTTACTACCTACCCATAACCACTGAACTTTGAATTGTTCACGACGATATGATCATGAGTAAGATATTTTTATTATTAGCTTTACCATTTTAGTTGAAATAATATACATAAAGTGTTAACAATCATTTCTTACACTAAAATTAATATCTTCTTGCAATAATTTTGAAGAAATCAGATACATTTTCTTGTGTCATAATACCAAAGCACTTAAGCACGTACCAGCAAAATCATAGGAGCACATAATGCTGAAACGTAGCGTCTTAAATACTTCAAATGCTCTTATTGGAAGATCAAATTTTGTTATAAATATATACTAGCAATATGACCAGCGCGCGGTGCGGCGCGAGTACATCGTAAATATCGAATGGATTAGTTCAAGCGTTATTTGATGCATTAATCATATGAATACAGGCGTTTTGACGTATCCGATTGAACTCAATGGAACCTACATAAGCATTTCATTTGGAACAAATCATATAGTAAATCATTTGGAACAAATCATATAGTAAATCAGATATATACCGTACAGTCATAACATATTATATGTGTAACCTGTATAAGCATTGCAATTGGATTAAATTGTAAAAGACACGTAATCACAACAGATTAAGTACAACTTAGAAAAAAACACAATTTGACTCCACTCGGTTCGGAACAAAATTTACTATACATACATAAAATAAGCACGGAATGTATCATATTTGATCTGGCTCGTTTCCTAAAAAAGTTTACGTCGAAACATAGACCAACTCGAATTTATACCGACACGTACAAAAAATATACACATAAAATTGGTTTTCTGTAAACGAAAACGTATTATATTTTTTTGAGTCAAGAATTGGAAGTCACAAAAAAATTTGAGTTGTAAAACGGTTGCTACGAAACACGAATTCGAGTTTTTTACACCTACGTTGCGACTTAATAATTTAAATAAAGTAATCTAAACTAAAGGTTACAAGAAAAGTTAGAAGAAAACAGAAGAAAAAAAAACAGGAAAAAAACCTTCGAAGCATGTGGTTCGAACTTTGGCTCACTGCTAAACTCAACTAACATAGATAACAAATTACCAAGGAATTCGTTTGTCTTTTAAGGCGGAATGAAAAAGTTACGAATCTAGTGGTAGTCGGTGGCTTTTGCCACCAACTTTCTACTTTAAGTTATTAGTATAATACGTATATATATGGGAACAGAAAATTAAGAAAATTAGTTAAGAAAATTGTTATAAACCCATATTAATTAAGAAAATTAAGAAAGCTAAATGAATGGATCTCCTTTTTACCACATGTTACACTTTTTTGCAGACTGTGTTATGTGTAACAACCAGAGGCTGCCACGTGTTACGTGTAACAGTTTTTGCAGACTTTCAGTTTTTTCTGAAAAAGTAAAAGTTGTTACGTAACACACGGCAGTCTCTGGTTGTTACATGTAACACATCTGCAAAAAAGTGTAACACGTGGCAAAAGAAATTCCATTCATTTGGGTTTCTTAGTTTTCTTAACTAATATGATATTTCATCATATAATTACCCTATATAGCAGGAAACATTGTATTTGTGATTGAAGACATGGTGTTCTAACATCTGGAACGCAGGTTGTAAAAACACCATGGATTGAACTACGAATTATTTTAAAACACCATGTTATGATGTTTGTGAATGATGGAAAACACCATACGCGATTAAAACACCATACCAAGAGCAACTTCTGGAACACATGTTGTAAAAACACCATGAATTGAACTATGAATTATTTATAACACCATGTTATGGACATGCTCTGATTTTGTGAATGATGCAAAAAAAACTTGAAATAAAGTAGGAATGATGTTATGAACGGTTATCAAGCCCTTAAATCAAGGATTTTCTCTCTCTAAATTCATAACTGGAGATTCATTACCATATTTGAATTGTTGATGCATTTACAATTATACCCTTAAGTCTTAATTTTAATTAGTGTCACATTTCCTCACCATATTCCTTCTTACACTTCTCACAAAAACCACTTTTTTATAATAACATTGTAACACCCCGAAAATATAAAACTTTATATTAGGATTATAAAGAATAAAATAAATGATAAAAGCTAACTAGGAATAAATAACCCAGTTAGTCGAGAGTCTCGTAATAACTTGCTAGTGGGTTAAAACACTCAAAATGTGAACTAAGGAAAATGGAGGGACTAAACGTGTTAATTTTGAAACATGATTTAATAAAAACAAAATAAAATAAACCAAACACACACAAGAGTGTGTGCGTCTGGTCGATAGAAGCACAGGGCGACCAAAGGAAAACCCCACAACCCTAGTTCTTGCCAAAACTCTCAAATTGAAGGTCCAAATCAATCCTAAATCAAAATCCAAGCACGAATTAGTGATCTCCACTCAAAAAGGAATCACAAGGTATGTAAATTTCATGAGAAACCTCTAGTTGAAATTCTGAGTAAACTTAGAGAATTCGAAATTAAGGTTGCATGTGTGTCATGTAGATGAAATAGGAACATTGTAGTGTCTAGGAATAAACCCTAGACAAGTATATGTTGAAATCATGCTTGATTCTAGTAAAATCCATGAACACCATAGTAGGTGATTAGTGGGTTATGTAGAACTTGATAAACACTAGGAATTTGGTGGTTGTTCTAGTGTAACTTGTTATTTGTGAAGTGATTTCAGAATTATAGAGGCTAACATTTATGTAAGGAAGTTTGGTTGATGTAAATTTGGGGCTATATGACAAGTTATGAACTTGTTAATAATCATGTAAAATTCTGCCCTTAAAGTGTTTGTATAAATGCCTCAAAGAAGGCTTAAAACTGAAATTTCAAGTTAAAACGCATAATTGTGATGTTTCGGCAAACTATGCGATAGATGATTTGAAAAGAGTACTAAACATGCCATGGTTGAACTCTATAGGAAAGGATACCGGAGCGTCAAGTGGACAAGCCGGTGGCGACTTGCATTTGAAGGGCGTGCTTTGAAGGTATGTAACTTGATTCGTTACATTAAGTAATTTGATAATTAGAATATGTATAGTTGTGTTGTAAAACAAAAGTTGTGTTAATTGAAGCGACAATGTTCGTTACTTGAATTAATAGGTTAAGAATCGGCTAGAAATCGTTTGGTAGTCGTTATAATGAAGGATTTCATAGATGAGCCAAACAGGTCGAATAATTGTGTAATTAGTAGTGTTAGTGTTTTAATAGTTAGCATTGACGATAACAATCACAAGAGCACGAAGCCATAAGATTGGTAATGAAATGCCAGTGATAAGAAGCCCCGGAAGTTGGGTAAAAGGCGCCTTATGTTTACTATTGATATGGTAGCAAAATGGGTGTAAATAGAATGGGTCGAACAATTGTTTAGTGATTTTTGGTCGTTCGGTCCGTAAATCAAATTTTCGGTATGGTGATTGTAATAGACACGTCGGTAATGAAATTACAGACGTATAGTTAAAAGAATCACCTAAAACGGACCATCGGATCAAAAGTTATGACCATTTGAAGTTAATTTTGGTGAAATCTGGAGCTGGCAAGAAATGCAGGTCAATAACCTGCACCTGCTGGAAAATGGTCTCCCCCGCGCCACGCGACAGGATCCTTTGGATCTGGCGCGACACGCGAAAGCCGTCGCGACACGCGACAGGTTGAAGGAGGTCTGGCGCGACACGCGGTAGGACCAAAACTGAAATTTGTTTATTTTTTTATGATTTGATGCTGGAACTTGTTTATACGCACTATTTCAATGTCAAAACTAACATTTTAAGTTGTTTTGACTTTAGGTAATGATGGGGACTTTCCGGATGGCGATCGAGCATATTTTGAAGAACCGAACACAAACCTATCAAGCTTCCGTGTTAATTTAACTTTGTTCAGGCAATGTTTATGATGTAAAGAATTTCACTAATCATGTTTTTTTTTTTGAATGTTTAAACTAGTTTGTAGATGACTAGTATGTGATCACTTTAAATTTTGACTTTGTACTTGTGATGAATTAAGGCACTTTTTTCTATAAAATCACACATATTTTATAAAAGACATATGGAAATTAGATGGTTGTTACAAGTTGGTAATCAGAGCTCAAGGTTGTCAACAAAGTGTTCGGTTCAAGCTTGATCGATCGTCCGGTAAGAAGTAATTAATTATTTTAGTAGATCTTATCTTATGCAAGAAAAAGAGATGTGAATTAATATGCATGGGAAGAGCGTGTTAATACACTCAAACCCGGAAAGTGCACTAAATGAAAACGGTTAAAGCAAGTTATGAACTTGGCTAAACCAAAGCAAATAAGGCTATGTTATAAATGAAATGTTTAATAATTGATGTAAACATTTCAGTTTCAAGATGACGGAAAGGAATGACGATGATCCGGTGCCGACAAGCACCGAACAAATGAAAGAGATAATTACCGAAGAAGTGGGGAAGGCAATTGAGGGTAGTCTATCCGGTTTCATAGACAAATTCAAAACACGGTGTTATCATTGGTCGAAGAACGAGTTAAAAGGTTGGAAGATAATGCCAACCTTATGAAAGAAAAATCCGGAGAACGCAAAGGGTGCTCGTATAAGGATTTTATGGCGTGTAAGCCGCCAAGTTACAACAGGGAGGTCGACCCGATAATATGCTAAAGATGGCTAAGTGATGTTGAAGGGGTGTTTGAAAGGACCCACTGTGACATGAATGATTTTGTTGCTTACGGAACGGGTCAGTTGAGGGGTCAAGCCAAGGATTGGTGGGACAAAAAAAAGAAGGAGATAGGAGCCGAAGCGGCAAGGGTCATGACATGGGACGAGTTTAAGGTGCCATTCCTTAAACATCATAGTCCCAAAGCGGTCATCAACAGGATCAAGGAAGAGTTCATCCAGTTAAGACAAAGGGGTGAAACGATTGATAAAATCACGGGTATATTCATGGACAAGTTGAGGTTCTGTGATGAGTTAGTGACTACGGAGGAGCAGAAAATATATTATTATTATAATATGTTAAGTGTTGAGTACCGAGAGTTCATGACCCCTCCAAGTATGAGACGCTTACCGAAATCATAAATACGGCTCGAGAGAGAGAAATTGAGCTTAAGAAGCAAATCGAGAGGGGTGAACGAAGAGTAGTGGATGTTAACCCGAGCCCTACAAAGAAAGCTCGAACGGCTGAATCGGGAAAGAGGGCGGATGTGAAAGGTGGGTCGCCGAGTTGTAAGGTGTGTGGAAAGGGGCACAAGGGTGAGTGCCGCTTCAAAGACAAACCGTGTCCCGTATGTGGGAAGACGGGGCACACCGCATCGTTATGTCCGGGAAAGGTTTCTGTGTGCTACAAGTGTTACCAACCGGGCCATAAAAAGTCCGAATGCCCGGACTTGGTTGGAAAGAAAGACACCAAGGAATCTCCGACAGAAACTTCAAAAGCGAAGGTGAGGTCCTTCCAACTGACAGCGGCTGAAGCAAAAATAGAGCCCGATGTGGTCTCAGGTATATTTGCAATCAACTCGATTCCCGCACGTGTATTATTTGATACGGGTGCGAATAAATCCTTTATTTCACATGGATTTATTCGACATCCTTAATTTGTATTAACGAAATTATCTGTGCCCTTAGAAGTTGAAATAGGGGACAACAAAAGTTTCATAGTTTGTGATGTTTGTCAAGGCTGTAAATTAAGTATCGATGATGAGGAGTACTTAATAGATCTAATCCCATTGTCGATGGGAGATTTTCAAGTAGTTGTTGGGATGGATGGGCTATCTCGACACTGCGCGAAGGTCGTGTGTTTCCGTAAGGAGATAAAGTTAACATCTCCGAGCGGAAAACACGTCACCATCTTTGGCGAGAAAGGAGGCAAGCCTATAATATGCTCGATGTTGAAAGCTCCCAAGCTTATGAAGCATGGATGTAAGGCGTTTATGATATACGCGAATGAGCCCGAGAAAGAATCACTGAAGATTGGAGACGTACCGGTGGTACGTGACTTCGAAGATGTGTTTCCGGAAGATCTACCGGGGATACCGCCCGAGCGGGAGGTAGAGTTCGGAATCGAATTGATTCCGGGCGCGAAACCCGTAGCTAAAGCGCCGTACCGACTCGCGTCGTCGGAATTACAAGAATTGATGTCGCAAATTCAAGACTTACTCGACAAAGGATTTATAAGGCCGATCGTGTCCCCTTGGGGCGCGTCGGTACTATTTGTGAAAAAGAAGGACGAAAACATGCGAATGTGTATCGATTACCGGGAGTTAAACAAACTCACGGTAAAGAATCGATACCCGCTTCCGAGAATAGACGATCTATTCGACCAATTACAAGGTGCGAATTGGTTTTCAAAAATCGACCTTAGATCGGGATATCACCAACTAAAGGTCAAGGATTAGGATGTACCGAAGACGGCTTTCCGCATGCGATACGGGCATTACGAGTTCCTCGTGATGTCATTCAGGCTGACAAATGCACCCGCGGCTTTCATGGACCTCATGAATCGGGTTTGCAAGCCGATGTTGGATAAGTCGGTAATCGTGTTTATCGACGACATTCTGGTGTACTCGAAAAGTGAAGCAGATCATGCACATCATTTACATGAGGTGATAGAGACACTCAGACAGGAAAGATTGTATGCAAAATTTTCAAAGTGCGCCTTTTGGCTACGAGAGGTGCAATTCCTCGGCCACATCATAAGTGCCGACGGAATATTGGTAGATCCGTCAAAGATAGAGGCCGTGTCAAAATGGAGCCCTCCGAAGAATCCTTCGGAAATTAGAAGCTTCTTAGGACTTGCGGGATATTACAGGAGATTCATTCAGGATTTCTCCAAGATTGCGTCCCCGCTAACTAAGTTAACTCGGAAAGAGGAGAAATTCATTTGGGATGTCGAACAAGAAAGAGCGTTCCAAATGCTAAAAGAGAAACTAACTCAAGCTCCAGTGTTAAAGTTGCCGGACGGAGTCGAAGACTTGGTAGTCTATTCGGATGCCTCCCTTTCGGGGCTCGGATGTGTTTTAATGCAACGGGGCAAAGTGATAGCTTATGCCTCGAGGCAATTAAAGGTGCATGAAAAGAAATATCCCACGCACGATCTTGAACTGGCAGCGGTGGTCTTTGCGTTAAAAATATGGAGGCACTATTTATATGGGGTAAAGTGCACCATATTTACTAACCAAAGAGTTTAAAATACTTCTTCGATCAGAAGGAGTTAAATATGCAACAAAGGCGGTGGTTAGAAATGGTAAAGGATTACGACTGTGAAATACATTACCACCTCGGAAGGGCAAATGTTGTGGCGGATGCCTTGAGCAGAAAATTGGATTATGTCCCAATACGAGTAAGGTCGATGCAACTTGTTGTAACCTCGGGTATACTTGAACGTATCCGAGAAGCACAAGCAGAGGCAGTGAAAGAGGAAAATTTGAAAAAGGAAAGGATAGTCGGTCAGCTGAAGGATTTGACGGATGGTAACAACGGGTTGAAGACTCGATGAGGAAGAATATGGGTCCCAAATTACTGTGGAGTTAAGACGCTTCTACTCGATGAAGCTCATAAATCCCGTTATTCTATTCATCCGGGTGCAACCAAGATGTACAACGATTTGAAGCAAAACTATTGGTGGCCCGGAATGAAGAGGGATGTAGTAACGTATGTGGGGAAGTGCTTGACTTGTTTACAAGTCAAGGCGGAACACCAGAAACCATTTGGGAAACTGCAACCATTGGAAATCCCGGTTTGGAAATGGGAACATATCACTATGGACCTGTTGACCAAACTGCCTAAAACAAGCCGAGGATTCGATGCTATATGGGTGGTTGTGGATAGATTGACGAAGAGTGCTCACTTTATTCCCATACGTGAGACCTATACTTCGGAAAAGATGTCGGAGGTATATACAAACGAGATAGTGGCACGTCATGGGGTACCGGTATCTATTGTATCGGACAGAGATACCCGGTTTACTTCAAACTTCTGGCGAGAATTCCAAGAACAGATGGGAACGAAACTTTTTATTAGCACCGCATACCATCCTCAGACGGATGGGCAGAGTGAAAGAACAATACAGACGTTGGAAGATATGTTACGGGCATGTATCATCGACTTTGGGGGAAGTTGGGACATTTATCTACCGTTGGCCGAATTTTCGTATAATAATAGTTACCATACAAGCATCGGTATGGCTCCGTACGAGATGCTATATGGTAGGAAATGCAGAACCCCGGTGTGTTGGGGTGAAGTGGGTCCGCATGAACTGGCCCACAAAGATGTTGTCCAAGCCACTAACGAGAAAATCGATGTGGTTCGAGCTCACTTGAAAGCGACCCAAGATAGGCAAAAGTCTTATGCCGAAAAAGACGAAAACCAATTGAATTCCAGGTGTGCGACATGGTTATGTTAAAGGTTTCCCCGTGGAAGGGCATTATCAGATTCAGAAAGAGAGGGAAGCTAAGCCCGAGGTTTATCGGGCCATTTAAAATTATTGAACGGGTTGGCAAGGTAGCTTATCGCCTTGAGTTACTGGAAGAGTTGAGCGGAATTCATGGCACGTTTCATGTGTCACAACTCCGTAAATGTTTAGCTGAGGAAATGGCTTATATCCATTAAGACGACATTAAAGTGGATAATAGCCTCAACTACGCAGTGAAGCCGATTGCGATTTTAGATTTTAAGGTGAAAAGTTTGCGGAACAAAGAAATTGACCAAGTAAAGGTTAAATGGGAACACAAGAAAGGTTCGGATTCCACATGGGAATCCGAAGAGGAGATGCGGCGTCTCTACCCTACACTTTTTGGTACGTACTCTGGTTTCGGGGACGAAACCCTTTTTAAGGGGGATGGACTTGTAACACCCCAAAAATATAAAACTGTATATTAGGATTATAAACAATAAAATAAATGATAAAAACTAACTAGGAATAAATAACCCAGTTAGTCGAGAGTCTCGTAATAATTTGCTAGTGGGTTAAAACACTCAAAATGTGAACTAAGGAAAATGGAGGGACTAAACGTGTTAATTTTGAAACATGATTGAATAAAAACAAAACAAAATAAAATAAACCAAACACACACAAGAGTGTGTGTGTCTGGTCGATAGAAGCACATGGCGACCAAAGGAAAACCCCACAACCCTAGTTCTTGCCAAAACTCTCAAATTGAAGGTCCAAATCAATCCTAAATCAAAATCCAAGCACGAATTAGTGATCTCCACTGAAAAAGGAATCACAAGGTATGTAAATTTCATGAGAAATCTCTAGTTGAAATTCTGAGTAAACTTAGAGAATTCAAAATTAAGGTTGCATGTGTGTCATGTAGATGAAATAGGAACATTGTAGTGTCTAGGAGTAAACCCTAGACAAGTATATGTTGAAATCATGCTTGATTCTAGTAAAATCCATGAACACCATAGTAGGTGATTAGTGGGTTATGTAGAACTTGATAAACACTAGGAATTTGGTGGTTGTTCTAGTGTAATTTGTTATTTGTGAAGTGATTTCAGAATTATAGAGGCTAACATTTATGTAAGGAAGTTTGGTTGATGTAAATTTGGGGCTATATGACAAGTTATGAACTTGTTAATAAATCATGTAAAATTATGCCCTTAAAGTGTTTGTATAAATGCCTCAAAGAAGGCTTAAAACTGAAATTTCAAGTTAAAACGCATAATTGTGATGTTTCGGCAAACTATGCGATATATGATTTGAAAAGAGTTCTAAACATGCCATGGTTGAACTCTATAGGAAAGGATACCGGAGCGTCAAGTGGACAAGCCGGTGGCGACTTGCGTTTGAAGGGCGTGCTTTTAAGGTATGTAACTTGATTCGTTACATTAAGTAATTTGATAATTAGAATATGTATAGTTGTGTTGTAGAACAAAAGTTGTGTTAATTGAAGCGACAATGTTCGTTACTTGAATTAATAGGTTAAGAATCGGCTAGAAATCGTTTGGTAGTCGTTATAATGAAGGATTTCATAGATGAGCCAAACGGGTCGAATAATGGTGTAATTAGTAGTGTTAGTGTTTTAATAGTTAGCATTGGCGATAACAATCACAAGAGCATGAAGCCATAAGATTGGTAATGAAATGCCGGTGATAAGAAGCCCCGGAAGTTGGGTAAAAGGCGCCTTATGTTTACTATTGATATGGTAGCAAAATGGGTGTAAATAGAATGGGTCGAACAATTGTTTAGTGATTTTTGGTTGTTCGGTCCGTAAATCAAATTTTCGGTATGGTGATTGTAATAGACACGTCGGTAATGAAATTACAGACGTATAGGAAAAAGAATCACCTAAAACGGACCATCTGATCAAAAGTTATGACCATTTGAAGTTAATTTTGGTGAAATCCGGAGCTGGCAGGAAATGCAGGTCAATAACCTGCACCTGCTGGAAAATGGTCTCCCCCGCGCCACGCGACATGATCCTTTGGATCTGGCGCGACACGCGACAGGTTGAAGGAGTTCTGGTGCGACACGCGGCAGGACCAAAACTGAAATTTGTTTATTTTTTTTATGATTTGATGCTGGAACTTGTTTATACGCACTATTTCAATGTCAAAACTAACATTTTAAGTGGTTTTGACTTTAGGTAATGATGGGGACTTTCCGGATGGTGATCGAGCATATTTTGAAGAACCGAACACAAACCTATCAAGCTTCCATGTTAATTTAACTTTGTTTAGGCAATGTTTATGATGTAAACAATTTCACTAATCATGTTTTTTTAATGTTTAAACTAGTTGGTAGATGACTAGTATGTGATCACTTTAAATTTTGACTTTGTACCTGTGATGAATTAAGGCACTTTTTCTATAAAATCACGCATATTTTATAAAAATTCATATGGAAATTAGATGGTTGTTATAAACATCACCCTATATACATATATATATAATAGTACTAGTAATTTTACCCGTCGCGCGTTGCGGCGGCGTACCCGACTTGTTCCAACTAAATTTAAGATGAAACGTACGGTAAGTGGAATTTACACGGTCGAATGAAAACGTATTATATTTTACCCAAACAAAATCTATGTCGAAATGTACACCAACTCGAAATGTGCATATGTGGCTACCAAGCAAAATTTACATCGAAAGTTAGACCAAATTAAAGATAAAGAAAATGTACATATCACCAATGCAGCGGGTTTAAACATAACCAACTCAAATTAATACCGTTGAATCGAAACGATCCATCTTTGAAAAATATCTTTGCTAATACCACCTGAAAAATATACATTCTTTTACCATGTAAATAAAATAACCAAAATGCAATGTCAACATATGTATTATGTACATTAGTATAGATTATAAACAATACCTTTGTGTAGAGGGGCATGTTCAGTTATTACATACATGGTGACTTATCATCGATTAATGAAACAGAATCATAATGAATAACAGTTACAATTGTCCCAAATAAAATAAAACCTTCTAAATATTTTATACTACTATACCACACTTGTTAAATGGTTTATTTCAAACTGTCACAACAGGAAAAAAAATAATGAATGATGTAAAATTATACCTCATCAATGAGACCCTTTTCAAAATTAATCCAAACTTTAATTAGGGGCTATTTAAGTTGTTTTAAAAGGTTCTTAGTGAGTCAAAAAATTGCAGGTAAATAGGAGCCTTGAGAACTCTTATTATATTTTAGCTTGGGTAAACTTTTGTGGTGTTTAATTCAAATGTGATTAATATGTTGGGACTCATATCCATTAATATGATTATACTGCACTTGCAAGTAAGATTAACGAAAAAACACTAACCTTTAGTAGATTGTGTATTTGTTCAAAATCTTCAACATTACTTTCTTTTGGCACAGGCGTGATAAAGTCAATGATTACCACAATTTTACACCCAGCACCCAGGGCATAAAACACAAGCAAAACTAACTACCCCTTGCCTCCTACGTCTATAGAATGTTGATCTTCTTGATTAAGCACATGATGTATTGTCTGATGGTCTGTGATCCTTTTTTTAGTTGCCCGACCAGGTAACCAATTTCCCACCCTTATTTCTAATCCAACAAAAGGATAATTACTTTCGCATGTCCTTCTATAATCCTGCAGAAGTCCTTCATGATCTCGAGTTAATACTTAATATATAGGTTTGATATGTCAAGATAAGATTGCATCTAATGTCCTCAGAATTAGAAGGTGTGTTGCATGGCCAAAACTGAAATAACCCTGGTTCTTCACGGAAATTTAATTTGCTAAACACTTCTATGAAAATGGACTTTGTTGTTGGAATGGTCAGTAATATGCCGACTATAATAACAATGAATAGCTTTGCCATAATATTGAAATTGTTCCTTGAATTTATAGATTCCATGATAATGTACTTGCAAACAACAGCATTGTCTAGATCACGATAGAGCAAAGGATATAATTTTAGCAGTTCCAAAAATCAAAAACTACTTCAAAAAGCAAACCCAACTCGATTGTTAAAAATTGTTCTTAGTAGGTTAGCTGAACCCCTCACCTCATCATGGCTCAGCGCCTTCTATTTTTACATTGTGTCTTCTTAAGACTAAAGTGAACTCTTAAGACTGAAGTGAATGATCGAACTACATTACTGTAGAACAAACATACCTTAAGACTGTGTAGTGTGCTAGCGCCTGCCGCCACCTCACCTATTCAAGATGCCACACACCGCGCTTGGGGACGTTATTGTGGGGTGGGGGTGTTGCGGCTTTAACGGGCGTGAAGGGCTTGGGGTGTGGTGCCAACTCACAATCAAATCATGTTTCTCACACTACTTAAACTATTACTTCTGAGGAAAAAAGTTAGTAAGAAGTTGAGAGCTCCCCTTAAACGACTACACATAGTGTAAGAAACTACATAAATAGACCTAATCTGTGCCAGGTTTCATCTTTCAAACTTGTTTTGTAAATAATTTCTTTTATCTTCACTGTTCAGTTCTTTGTTCGACGATTAAACCCCTAAATTAGCGACCTCACGGCATACAAACGTTCCCTTCGTGATTTTTGATAAGAAACCCTAAATTAACGTCCCCAAAGCTTCAAGAATAAACCTTAACCCTAGAAACAACAGGATGATATATCATGATCGTAGTATAATTACTCTATAAAAACCAAAACTAAGCTATAACTGAGCATTTGGGTGTCGGTTACTAACTAAAACTAACCTTACTTGGATGCTCGTGTTAATGAGTAATATGTACAACCGGAGAGTGAAATTGATGTCAGGGCAACAGATTGATGCAGAATAAGAAGAATCAAATTGTCGCTTAGATTTCATAGCCGACATAAGATCTATATATATCGAAAAGAATACCGTGCTGCTTCCATGGAAGAAACCTAGATATTTGATTATTTGAAAGCCAAGAATGAAACACAGTGAAGAACAAAGGGGGAAGCGCTGGAGGGCAGTTTTGTCTTTTGTCGGTGGCACCGACCTTTCTTTTTAAGAATATATAAATTATTTAACAGAGGGGATAAGTTTAAAAATTATTATTTAATAGAAAATAAAAAATTAAATTCTTTATTGTAATATCGTTATTTAACAGAGGGGATAAGTTTAAAAATTATTATTTAATAGGAAATAAAAAATTAAAAAATAATAGTAAGAGTATGAGAAAGTGACATGTGTCCCAAAAAGATTTTTATTTATTAGTATAGTAAGATTTATTTGAAGTAGTCAAGTTGTTATCTACTTCTATATAATCGTATGTATTTGGTAGGAGATATCTATTATGTATAAGTCTCATTTAGTTGTAATTATCTCATAATTACAAGATTGTAATTTCGTATATACATTCTATGTATATGTTAGGAGATTGTAGTTTCTTATATATTCTATGATTAACGGGGAGAGATCAAGGATCCAAATTTACAAACAATCTTTTCTACTTTCTTGCAGTGATTTATATACTTCTCCCATTTTAAGTTGAGATGGGCATCGATATTATATATTATTTTTGAATGGCCTTACAAATTTTTTTGGACATATCCGATCTCTAAAAAGTCACAAGTTTACTCGATTTTTTGTCACCTGTACAATCTTATTGAAAGTCAAATTTTCAAGAAGCTTAAAACATTCCAATATGACGATGGTAAAGAATATGTTAATTCCGCTTTCCAGCAATTCTTTAATCAACATGGTATGCTGTTTCAACTTTCTTGCCATCACACCTCTTCTCAAAACCGAATGGCCGAGCGAAAAATTAGAACCATCAACAACATAATGTGTACTCTTTTAGTTCATGCCTCCCTACCAAACACATTTTGGCACCATGCCTTGACATTGCAACCTATCTTTTAAATATTCTTCCACGCAAACATCATGATAATAAAACCCCAACCGAATTACTTTACCACCACCGCAAACCCTCTTATGAACACTTGCGGGCATTTGAGGTGCCTATCTTACTCATCTTCCCTTCCACTTCCATTCACAAACTTAACCAACGACCCTTCCCATGTGTTTTTCTAAGCTACACAGCGACACATAGAGATTACAAGTGCTTTAATCTCAACACAATAAATCATCATTTCTCGTCATGTCATCTTTGACGAAACTACTTTTCCATTTGTCAACACCATTGCTCCTGCACCATCTTACACATTCCTCGACACCCCATTTCCACCTCAACTGTGGAACTCGGTCCAGCCCAATACACCAAACACGCCACATGATTCTCAGGCCCAACCCACTATCGAAACCACACCCTCAGCCCACCCCTTCACATCAGCGTTTCCGCTACACTACCCTACCCCACCCCAGCCCATTCACCTATCACATCGGGCCCACACAACCCATCCTTTTCAGCCCAACACCACTTCTGGCAAACCACCCCAGCCCAATCGCTGAATCTCCTAGACCCACATCACCCTGCCCCAAACCAACCTTCAGTCGCTCCCCCTCCGCCTCGCATCCCCTCTCCTCTCCAACCCAACAGCCTGTTAGCAAACCGCCAACACCCGCCTCTATGTGTAACGCCTCGTTTTTTTGTAACCTTCCTTATTTAGAAAGTTGTTTGTATTGTCTATTTATGGAAAGTTGTATTCTTTTTGTATTCATCTTTCATTTCCAATCATTGTAATTCAAGGCTTGGATCGTAATAAAACTCGAACCTTTTATTTCGTAGATACTTGTTATACATTCGTTACATACTTGATCATACATGCAAACTTAATACAATTATACGCAAATTCACACTTTTTTACATGCAAAATCCATTTATACATCCATTTATTCATACATTACACTTATGCATTGCACTTCCACGTTTAAAACTCTTAAAACCGACAAAACACGCGAAAACAACGAACTTGAATCTTCGTGCAACAGGGATAACCCTCTCGTGCGAAAGGCCCTCCTTCATCACTGTAACATATGTGCTTGTAATCATTGTGAACAGTTCAGTTATCAATAAAACAATGTTATTTGATCCCAATGTTTGTTTGGTTATGTTTTACATTTTTCATGTTTTGACTTTTGTTCAATTTTAAACTCTACATCGCTTTCTGGAGAGTTATACGCAAACTGGGACATAAACGTAGTCAGTTTAATGCGAAAAATACTCCGGAACATCAACATATACTTAACATACCTTAAATAACCTTTACATAACTTAGAAATAAGTTTTGAAGGCTTTGGTATGGCAAAAACAAGTTAATTCGCCTACAGGGACTAAATTTGACAAACTGCGAAAGTATGATGATTCGTACTAGAATAGACATTCCGAAACATGAACATAAGTTAAAAATACCATAAATATCCTTTACATAGCTTAGAAATAGGCTTTGAGGTGTTCGGTGTGATAAAATAAACTTTTGGGTCATTCAGGGACTAAAAGCGTCAAAAAGTGCATAAGTTTGCACTTTCGCGCATAACTTACGTTCTGAATACATCCGGACATCCAAAAATTTATGTAAGCACTAAAATATTTTATTTTAGTGTTTGGTATAAGAAAAATCCATTCGTCGCGCAATTTGGACCGTTTTTGCGTTCGTTACGACTTCCGTCGTAATTAACCGAACAACGCAACCGTACGGCCAAACGAACCGACACCTGATATATTTTTTAGCACATTTTAAGTTCCTTATACTTTAACTTCATTTTAGAGCTTTGAAATGGGGTTAACGGGCCTTAAACGTGTCGGAAATGGCTTTATTGCATAACAGGGACCAAAACTGACAATTCTGCATAGTTGATGGCTTACGGACCGTAAGCCATCACCCTTACGGTCCGTAAGGGGTCCCCAGATCAGTAGATTCTGATTAAACAGCTGTTAACAGCTGTTACCCCCTCCTTATCCCTTTGCACTTGCCTCTTCAGTATAATGAGGGGCCAATTTGGTGTTCCATGGGTATTTCAACAAGTGTATGGACAAGATCAAAGCACGTTATTCGATAAACGATCCTAACGGTTGTCCATTTACTATAAATACCCAACCCCATTCATTTGCAAAACCCACAAAATCTGATCTAAAAGCTCTAAGTTGAAGCCATTACTTCATACCTGAGCTACTTGGATCAAGATTAGCTTTCGGGGACCCTTTGTAAGTGTTCCTTCGTTCTTTTTATACTTTTAGGGTTAAAAGTCAAACTTTGTTTGACTTTCTGCGTTGACCAGTTTATGGTCAATGCAAAGTTCGTTTGAACTTCATAACGTGAGCGTAATCACGATGGTTATAGTCCCTAGTGACTATACCTACTGATTACCACGTTATCTAGGCTCAGTGACGAGTCGTAGTTTCGGCCAAAATGCGTGTTATTGCGTATTTTGTAACCAAACTACTCTTAGGTATCAAAACCGTTTGTTTTGATACCAAACCTGTTTTCTAAACTTAGTTAAGCATGTTTTAACATGCTTAGCCCGTCACTTTTAGTTTTGTGCTTGTCTAGGGTCGTAAGGGTAAGCGATCTAATCAATCGCTTATGCTTTCGAACCCGACCCATTTGGTCGATCATTAGGATCTGACCAAATACATTGGGTGACCATAGTTGTATAGGGAATAACCTTCTGAGGTTATACCTTATGGTCACGACGCTTAGTTAGTTGTATGATAGGTAGTTTATATGCCTTAGATAAATTACCAAAATGCCCTTTTTACGCCAAAATTCATATTAAGCATATGTAACATAAATTTTGATATCTAAACTGTTTTGGCAACAATATTAGACATGTTAAGGCATATTTTACTTATCATAGGACTAGTTAGGCATTCCGAACGCGTTTTACGCAAACGACGTGTTAAAGTAGCATAAGCTACCTAAACGGGTCGTAATGGGTCGTAAGCACTTAGGTTAGGTTTCATTTTAGTATGTAGGCTTTGTTAAACCATATTACACGAGTCTCCATACTCGTTTGGTTTACAAACCCTCATTCTTTCCGATCTTCCGATTTAGGTCCGGTTTAGTAACATAGTTACCTATATTAGGTGCCGGTTGATTTCCGTGATCTCTAGCATTGTTTGGTTGTTATTCAAGGACTACTAAGCAATCTTAAGTGAGTACATAGACCCCTCTTTTACTGTTTTCCAAACTGTTTTGGGGTGGAACACATGTGCCTACTTGTTACTTTCATGCTTTCATATCATATGCTTGTTATGTTCATTAGTACATTATAGTACATGATTTCATTACATTTTATGCTATGTATGTCCATTGTGTGCATACTTAGTACATCGTTTTACATTACATTTCATGCTATGTATGTCCATTGTGTGCATACTTAGTACATTGTTTTACATTACATTTCACGCTATGTATGTTCATTTGATTACATACGTAGTGCATTATTCTCACATGCTTACATTTTTGGTATGACATTTGGTTTGTTTAAATGGGACAAAAATACATTCATTAACATTAGCTACGCCATTCGTTAGTAGGTAGTGGTACCATAGGAATTGACAACTCCCGTTCCTGACATCCTAGGTATGTTTGGATGGAAGGAATGACCGAATTCGATAAACATAACACAGATAAACCTTTAATTTGTTTAAAGGTCTATCACCACAGTCACAAGGCTTGGATGTATGCATTTTCACAATACCGCATAGATGTTTGTATCAGTATAGCATGCATTTGTTCCACAAAACATAACTTTGACTTAAACTATGTTTAATTCAATACCCTGTTTTTGTGCATTTTACCAATGGTTTAGTTGATATATTTCACATGCCATACATGATATTTTTTGGATACACATTATATGATTTACATTAAACATAAACATTTTGACATTGATATACACATTTGGTGATTTACATTAGACATGGACATTTTGATATGGTTTACACAATAACACTTGACAATTGATTTATACATGAACAATTTACATTGGTGGTTGGTTTGGGTAAATGGTTTGAGTAACGAGGCGTGTGTAATATGATACAAACATGGTGGATACGCCGCTGGTACTTCCTATATATAAGTGTTTGTATAATATTACATATCGTAGCGTTATTTAAATCATTTCAGTATAGACATATTACATTTTACACAAATAACATATTTTTCAAGACATTGTTTTATACAATTCATTTTACTGGGTTATTTCATTAACCATACACCTTTCTTTTATATAATCGGATTTCTTATCGAGTTTTCATATGATTTATAAAAGAAAACACTTAACAAGATTCATGACTAATTTTTATTAAACCATTCTTCTAAAAACCCAAGTCATGAATCCTATTTTCACAAAACCTATGTATCTCACAGGCATTTTTATGCTGACGTACCTATTTTCACATGTGTTTTCAGGAGCTGTTGCTTAGGATGATGATCGTGACACTAGGGCGGACCAGTGCCTTAGAGACTTAAAATAAAGATAGAACTAGTTTAATTATGTTCTGAACTCTTTATTTCCTGTTTAAAGACAATGTAACACTCTTGTTTGATAAATAAAATATAACTTTGTATGCCATGGTTGTGAAACAATAATTATGTTACAACACTCCCCGACGTTTCCGCCACGATTTGATGTTTTAACGTGGTCGGGGTGTGACAATCACGAAAGGCCCTATCGCCCGAAATCCCTATCGTTCCAAACTCCATTCTAGCCTATAAATACGAACCCACAACTTCATTTCTCACCTTTCACAACTCCGAAATTCTCTCTCACTTACTGAAATCGTACATTTGAGTTGAGCTACTTCCAGAACTATTCTAAGTGAGTTTACAACTCCCAAACACTCTAATTTCATCTAATTTCCTTCTACTTTTTCTATCTTTTTACAAATCTTCATACCAAAACAGCTTGGTTTCTCAGATTGCTTGGGTAATCTGATAACAACACTCAATCATATTGAGGACCAAGCTAAGGATTGAAGTTAAACTTTCAAACTTTTATAAAACAAACATTCTGATTTCGAACTTGGCCGAATCATGGACCCATCGAGCTCACAAGCTAAGTGCATAGCTGTGGTTTAGCATTAGGGTCGATTCCAGCCAAGAAGATGAACAGTTTAAACAAAACCGAAATATTTTCATCTTGAAACAGAGCCTCTCGCACGGAAGACAGTCCAATCGCCCGAAAAGATACCCTTGTCACGCGACAGGGACATCCTCTCGCATGAAAGGTGTTGTTTCTCCTCGTTTTGACATTTTCTAAGTGTTGAATGTTAATCAGATCTTCATTTCCAATATGAACGATTCTGAGATAACAGTGTTGCACACCCCAACCGATGGCGGAATCATCGGGGCGCGACACTGAGCGAAACAGATTGTCCAGGAGAAATCCATAACAACTAAATTACCAGATAATTAACATTTTGTCCCATACCACAACTCATCTAAATAAAGCAGTTATTACAGACATAGTATCTCATAGACAAAATAAATTGTTTCGACAACTCAGAATTTAAATTGTTTGTTTCTAGACTCTCCTAGTCTTGATTCCCACAAAAGCAAGCAAAGCATAAGCATCCTAAACACCTGTCATATACGTTAAAATAGAGGTCAATACACATAGTGTAAAGGTGAGCATACAAGTTTAATAATATAATAGATAGCGAAACTTGTTTACGCATAACCAGCATGCAACATGTATAATGTGAAGCAAGTAGGTTATCGACAATAAAGTATGCACAGACGTGACTGCGAGTTGTAGAATGCGCAACACATATCACCACTATGACACGTGAAGAAAAGCCCTTAACAACCCCTGTCCACGACAAGTGTTGAGTCCAAAATATAGTACTATCGTTGCTAAGGTGTCAGGCAACAATCACTGTGTAAACATAAAATACTAGCATTCATCGAGTAACACGTATAACATACAGAACAGTTAGCGTATAAAAGTGCGTTTGCGTTGTGTGATCGATGTGATTTGATATAAGTAACGTATGTAACACCCAAAGGTGCTTAAAGCAAAAAGGGATCGAGTATACTCACTAAGATGGTAGCTACTAAACACGATCTGTGATTGGATTGAAGGGAGCGCTAGAGTAAGCCTGATTACAGAACGATAGCATGCGCGATAAGCGGTGCGTTAAAAGGTGCGAGTGACTGAGTGACGAAGGGTCATCTGATCGGATGGCAATCCGGACGGATGGTCATCCGGTAGGATGGCCATTCGGTCGGTTTTCCATTCGTTTGGGATGGATGTGTTTATGTATGATGTGACTTTGAAGTTTTAGTTGTAGCATTTTCAAAACAAAGGAGTGTTTCAACCATTCAGGTCATCCGGTCGTCTCTTCCGAAAGAAATCCATTCTCAGTCCAACACTTCACTATAGAACGAGTAGAAGGACCGAACGAGCTCTGATTCTATCGGTTTTGAGCTAAAGAATGTAAAAGAGTTGAAAGAAACTTAAAATGGTTTGAAAATGTTTAGATTTAGGTGAAATTAGGGTTTAATCATGTTGAAATCTCGTATATCTGAGTTGTTCTTGGTGGAATGAGGTCACTCTTTGAAGTTCATAAGAACTCATGATGACATCACCCTAGAACACCCCAAATCCACCGATTTCATGGTGAAAAGTTAATATTTGTAGGTGGAAATGATGTAAAAGTGTGTGTAGATGATGGAAGTACAAGATTTGGGTTGAAAACTTACAAGAATCGCGAGAAATCGAGAGAAAAGAGGGCTGGAACGTGCTGGTCGGACGAGAGAGTTGTCACATCATGAACAGTACTGTGACAAGGCTATTTATAGGTGACAAAAGAGGAAAGACAGTGCAGAAGTAGGATCGAAGGGTGGTTCGATCGGATGGCCATCCGATCGGATGGTCATCCGGACGAATGACCATTCGATAGAATGGTCAGTCGATCGGATGGGTTTGACGAGTTGGTTTTCGATGTTTCGTTTCGTGCGTTGAGCGTTGCGATGCGTTGTGAGTGAGCGATGCAATAGTATTACCCATTAATTTCATCAATAACTAAAGAAACACGTGTCTAATTGACCGGAATCAACTGAACCAGGGGGTTTGAATCTGCATAAAAGGGTTATATCTTCTCGTTCGATTCGGGGGTGAATGGTCTTCTTCTTCGAACAACAACCGCAAAACAAATAGCCGTTAGACTCGCCACGGGGAGAATGGGGGTTCTCTTCGTGACCACCCTCCGGCGTGAGAATAAGTACAGGGTTTGATGAAGAAGAAGTAGTAGCAAAGTGAAGTGAGAGTAACTTGGAGAATTATACCTGAATTATCCTCTTATTTATAGCCGAAGTTTTGGGCGGGAAAGTTTGTTGATGAAAACTTGACGGAAAGTGCTTTTCCGTAAGTGGTTATTTTGCTGTCGCAACCGCCGCCCCCTATCTGTCCCGGGAACGGGCGGCCGCGAGACCAGTTTTGGTGGTATCATTTTGTTTATCATTTTGGCAGCGGAAATTTCATCAGGACCGCAGTTAGGAAATGTTTATCAGAGTAAATACCACACTTTTATAATATTAACATGTTGGGATAAATCCCAAGTTTTCATTACAAACATTTTCATAGGGAAAATCCCTATTTTATTGAATAAAACATCTTCTTTTATTTAGGTAACTTTTATAGCCACTTTTCCAAGCCTTCAGTGCTGTCCAGCTGGTTTCTAGTTGGCTTTCACATTTTGTTACCTGAAACGCGTTTAAAAACATTTTGTCAGTGGGAAATACTGGTGAGTGAATCCCAGTTTAATCAATAAGAGTTTTATCCTTTAACAGTATTGAGAGCTATCACATTGTTTATTTCTACACAATTACTCAGTCAGTATTGTCAATCCTGACTGGTGGGTCATATTACACATTGGCTAACTCTTTGTCCAATGGTAACGTGTTCCACATTTTGTATACAAAATGACACGGCCCCCGACCCGGTTTGACCCGTTTCAGGAGCCGCGGGACAGAAAATCTCGTGGTATTTATTTAATTGAGTTAACAGCGGAAGATTTTCATAGGATCTTTTAAAACTGAAATTTCCAGATTATTTCATTTCACAATTCGGGATAATGGTTTTTCAACAAACTTTAGTTTTTCAGTTACCTCTATATCTTGAAGAGGTACTACCAGGGACTCATCAGATAGACATTTCTTAAGATTGGATACATGAAATACATCATGTACTCCGGCTAGCTCTTCTGGTAGTTGTAAACGATAAGCAACTGGTCCTATACGTTGGATTACTGGAAATGGTCCTACGTATCTTGGGCTTAGTTTTCCTTTCTTACCGAACCGAACTACTCCTTTCCAAGGAGAAACTTTCAAGAGTACCCTGTCTCCTACTTGGAATTCCAACGGCTTCCGTCTATTGTCTGCATAACTCTTCTGACGATCTCGAGCCGTCTTTAGTCTATCCTTGATTTGAGTGATCTTGTCTGTAGTTTCTTGTACTATCTCAGGACCTGATAATTGACTTTCTCCTATTTCTTCCCAACATACTGGAGTTCTGCACTTTCTTCCATACAATGCTTCAAATGGGGCAGCTTTAATGCTTTAATGATAACTATTGTTATAGGAGAATTCGATCAAAGGTAAGTGATCGTCCAAATTTCCACCAAAATCTATCACACATGACCTAAGCATGTCTTCCAGAGTTTGGTTCGTCCTTTCACTTTGTCCGTCTGTTTGTGGATGATAGGCCATACTTAAATTTAATCGGGTTCCCATTGCTTCCTGGAAACTTTTCCAGAAATGGGAAGTGAAACGACTATCTCTATCTGATACAATGGAGAGTGGAACTCCATGTAAGGATACTACTTCATCTACATACAACTTGGCTAACCTTTCCATGCTAAAGGTTTCCTTCATGGGTAGAAAATGAGCTGATTTGGTTAATCGATCCACAATTACCCAAATCGCATCATTACCTTTTCTGGTTTTGGGTAACTTAGTAACAAAATCCATTGTTATGAGTTCCCATTTCCATACAGGCATTTCTAATTGTTGTAGTAGACCTGAAGGTTTCTGGTGTTCTGCCTTAACTTGCGAACAAGTGAGACACTTAGAAACATATCTAGCTATGTCCTTTTTCATTCCTATCCACCAGAAGTTATTTCTTAAATCTTGGTACATCTTATTATTTCCAGGGTGCATGGTATACCTAGATTTATGAGCTTCTTCTAAAATCTTATTTCTTAATTCTCCTTGCTTAGGTACCCAAATTCTTTTCTTATGGAATCTCCAAATTCCATCACTTCCTTGCTCTAATTCTTTTATTCTTCTTTTCATTCCTTCAGCATTGTCCTTGATTGCTGTTTCTTGAATGCTTTTTAGTTGTTCCATTAAATCTAACTGTAGATTTAATCTAAGAGCACGAACCCGTCGTTGTTTCTCATGATATTTACGACTTAAGGCATCTGCAACTACATTGGCCTTTCCTTCGTGATACTGAATATCACAGTCGTAATCACTTAGGATTTCCATCCATCTCCTTTGTCTCATGTTTAACTCTTTTTGCCCAAATACGTACCTTAAACTTTTATGATCTGTATAGACAGTAAACTTACTTCCGTACAGATAATGTCTCCAAATTTTAAGGGCAAAAATTATGGCTCCTAACTCTAAATCATGAGTCGTATAATTTTCCTCGTGCTTTTTCAATTGCCTTGATGCATATGCAATTACTTTCTTGCATTGCATTAGCACACATCCTAATCCTAGTTTTGAAGCATCACATTATACTTCAAAATCTTCAGTTCCTTCTGGTAAGGCTAGAATTGGGGCATTGGTTAACTTTTGCTTTAAAATCCTAAAGGTTTCTTCTTGTTTAGGTCCCCATTCAAACTTAACTGATTTACAGGTTAGCTTAGTTAATGGTACAGCTATCTTGGAAAAGTCCTTAATAAACCGTCTATAGTAACCAGCTAATCCTAAAAAGCTTCTAATTTCCATTGCGGATTGCGGAACCTTCCATTTTGTAATTGCTTCAATCTTAGCAGGATCTACATAAATACCTTCGTGATTTACCATGTGTCCTAAAAATTGCACATCCTGCAACCAAAATTCACACTTCGAGAATTTGGCGTAAAGCTTTTCTTTTCTTAACAAAGTTAAGAGTGCAAGCAAGTGTTGAAAATGCTTGTCCTGACTTTTGGAATAAATAAGTATATGGTCAATGAAGACACTTACAAATTTATCCAAGTATGGTTTACAGATTCTATTCATCATGTCCATGAATGCGGCAGGTGCATTCGTTAATCCGAAGGGCATGACTGTAAACTCGTAATGACCATACCTAGTTCTGAAAGCAGTTTTAGGTATGTCTTCTTCTTGTACCTTCAATTGATGATATCCGGAGCGTAAATCGATCTTAGAAAAGTATCTAGCTCCTTGAAGTTGATCAAAAAGATCATCAATCCTAGGTAATGGGTATCGATTCTTAATTGTAACCTTATTCAATTCTCTATAATCAATACACATTCTCATCGAACCGTCCTTTTTCTTTACAAACAACACTGGTGCTCCCCACGGGGATGAACTAGGTTGTATGAATCCTTTATTTAGTAATTCATCTAATTTCTTTTTCAGTTCTAACATTTCGGTAGGAGCTAACCGATAAGGTGCCTTGGCTATCGGTGTAGTTCCGGGAATTAGATGAATTCTGAATTCTACTTCCCTATCTGGTGGTAATCTTGATAACTCTTCTGGGAATACATCTGGGTATTCTGAGACTACTGGAATTTCCTTAAGTTCCTTATTCTTAGTGCTAATGATTACTGAAATCATATATACTATTCCTTGCTTTCGTTCATAACTAGCAACTTTCATTACTGATATGAACTTCAAGGGTTTACGTGGTTTATCTCCTGTAATCATGATTACTTCTCCGGTGGGTGCCTGAATCTCTATAGAGTTCTTATCACAAAGGATTCGAGCATGGTTGGCTACTAACCAATCCATTCCTAATACGACATCGAATCCAGTTAAATTCATTGGCAATAGGTTTGCATGAAATTTATGACCTGAAAGTTCTATATTTTCTTTTTGCAAAACCTTATCTATGTTAATAGAATTTTCTTATGCCGTTTCGACTGTAAAAATCTGCCTAAGGTTGGTTAAGGGTAATTTAAGAGCTTGGCAGAATGAAGTATTGATAAAACTTTGGTTTGCACCAAAGTCAAATAATACTTTTTCATACACGTTGTGAACTAGGAACGTACCAGCTATCACATCAGGGATTAGCTCGGCTTCCTGAGTAGTCAACTGAAAGGCTCGAACATTCTTCTTGGTAGCTCCGTCAGTTGGCTTAGCTTTATTGTCTGCTGGTTTGACCAATTTAGGACATTCTGTTTTGAAATGCCCAGCTTCTCCACAGTTAAAGCAGATTCTTGTTTTCTTTCTGCAGTCTTCTTCACGATGTCCTACAACTTTGCAAAAGTTGCAGGTTACATTGCATCTTCCATAATGTTTCTTTTTGCAATTCTTGCAGAATGGCGGAGTTGAAGATTGCCCTGTTCCTCTTCTCTTGAAGTTGCTATTATTACCCGTACGAAATCCTTGGGTAATTTTCTGAGCCAGTTCCTTTTTCCTGTTTTCATCTCTTGTGCGTACCAATTCGTCAGTTAGGGTGTTAGCTAATTCTACCGCATCGTCAATAGTGCGAGGTCTTGCAGCTTTAACGATATTACGGATTTCACTAATTAATCCCCAAATATAACGAGATATGAGCACTGGTTCTGGCGAAGCCAGGGTTGGTACTACTCTCGCATATTCGAAGAATGTCGAAGTATACCCTCGACAGTCTACACCCGTCATTCGATGATTTAGGAATTTATTCGCCATTTCATCTTTTTCATATTCGGGACATAATTTTCTTTCTACAAGACTCTTAAATTCTTCCCAGTTCATGGCATAAGCCATATTTCTTCCTTTGGCTTGAAGTACTGTATTCCACCATTCTAGCACCCCTTGTTTGAAAAGATTTTGACGCGTACATGACCTTATCGTCTTTGGCACATTTACTTATTGTAATCACTGCCTCGGTTTTCTCTAACCAACGCAGTGCAGCAGTCGCTCCTTCATTTCCTGCAAATTCATTGGGTTTACAAGCAAGAAATTCTTTGTAAGTGCAACCAGGTGTTGCAGCTTTCATTTTCTTAGGGAGCGGAGCCTGCCGTGGATCATTATCGTGATTAGTATGATTACCGCCTTCGTTTACGCTATTACTGAAGTTATCTTCAGAAATACGTTTGCTAGGAATGATTTGTTGAGGTTCAACAGGTTTTTGGGCAGCAGCAAGTATTGCTGGAATAGCATTGGCTATTCCTTGAGCAACAATATTTTCTATATCTTGTCTAGTCATAAAGTGATCCTCCTGATGTTGCTCTGATTGGTTTACCTCATTAACTGGTTCATTATTAGCGTTTTCCATCTGATAATTAATTTATATATAAATAATTAGTATAAGAAACAACCAATTATAACAATTAATCGCACATAATCATGTAAACAATTATATAACCAAAATTGTCAATTTCTAAATTTTCATTTGTTTATATATTATAATATGCTTCCGTACACACTTTTACCTTACAACCGTTTTATTGTTTATTTTACACATACTGATTTTTATTACTATTATTATTATTATACAAACACATATTCACAACCCACTTCTCCCTCGTCAACTTGCATTTTAAAAGCGATGTTCCCTCTCATCATATTTCCATGAGATTTGTCCTCCTATCTCTCGAATCCTATTCCCAGCATCCATCAGTTCTTCGCCAAAATGGCGGAGTTCAGCTAAGTTTTCATTACTCATAGGTGGATTTGGTATAGGTTCTGGGTCGAACTGAGGGAAAAACGTGTAAGGGTTATTTAGTAGGTTTTGGAACTGCCAATCATTGGTCCACCACTCATCCATTCCTAGAGGTTGAGTGTTGATTATAGGTTCTGGGATGGCTGGTTCTAAATTTATTGGAAGTTGGGTTTCAATAGGATGAGTAAAAACATTTTCATTGACAGGCTTAATAGTATCACAGCTTGCCAATATAAAATCTAGCTCCTCCTGCAATGTCATTTCCTGAGTTTGCTTGGAGCTTTCTCCAATTTCTTGCTTAGCATTTTCCCAAATTTCCATCCTTGCTTGCCTTGAATCTTCCTCAATCTCTATCCCTTTTCCTTTATCTATGGGATTTTCTATTTTGGGAACTCTCCAAGTTGTGGGTTTCCTCCTGCGTACACGCCTCCATCCTACCAATCTTTTCCTTTTCTTAGGCTTGGGTTTCTCCAGAGGTGGAGCGTTGAATTCCATAGGTTCTTCTATATCGGGTATGTAACCAGTAAAATCTTTGGAAACTTCTATTCTCACCGGATAAAGATTAAGATTCTGGAGGGCTTCAGATAACTCATTCATGCTGTTTAGCATATATGCAAAATACTAAGTTATAACAAAAATTTCACAGATAACCATTCAAATATTATTGCATACCGTGTGATTTTAATTTAATACAAAGGACAAATGACAATTAAACATACTAGGTTTTATTGTAACTTTATTTATTTACTGGGTAAAGTTTCTGGCTTGTAAGTGATAAGGGTGCTAATACTGGGTCATGGTATTTTAAAGATTTTCATTTATTGCTACAGTGGCTAGCATATAAACATCTGTCCATTTTTCATCTAACTTGTCTTCCCATGGTGGGTTACTGTCTAGTTTCTGGATTTCCTGATTAACTCTCATTTCTTTTGATTGAGATTTCTTTGTTTTCTCCTGACTTTTCCTAATAATCAAACTTCTTTTATTAGGAGAAAGTGGTTCCTCATAATGGGCTTTACGAACAAATATTCCCTCCTTAGTATCTACTGAGTATCTTGAGGATTGGGATGAACTTCCCTTCTCTTTTGACAAACTATCTAATTTAAGATAGATGTTTGAAAGCTTTTGCTTACCCATACTGTAACTAACAAATAGTCAGTTAATAAAACACATAATCACATAATGGAAATCAGGAAATTTAAGTATTTCTTAGATACTTAATTAGCTTAACTCAGTGGCTCTGATACCACATTTTTCTGTCACGGCCCCCGACCCGGTTTGACCCGTTTCAGGAGCCGCGAGACAGAAAATCCCATGGTATTTATTTAATTGAGTTAACAGCGGAAGATTTTCATAGGATCTTTTAAAACTGAAATTTCCCGATTATTTCATTTCACAATTCGGGATAAACCCCGGTAGTTTACAATCATATGATTTCACTGAGAAATCTTTATTTTACAAAACATGTTTCTTTATTTTATATTGAGCCACTTCCTTAAGCTTGTAGTGCTTCGCGGCACTTTTCTTGGATCACAACAGATTACCTGAAACATGTTTGAAAAAGGTTTTGTCAGCGGGAAATACTGGTGAATCATTCTATTTACTAAAACGACGCATTTGTTATAATTTACAGTATTAAGAGCGATTACAATGTTTCCAGATATCAACCAACTACCCACAGTATTTGTCACTCGACTCATTTCTGTGACTATGGTCATATCACCCATTGGCTACCCCGTTGTCCAATGGTGAAGATTATCAAGTAATGTATACAAAACCCCACATACCCACTGTAATTTGGTGACTACAAAGACTTAATCCCTGTAATTATAACTTTGAAAACATTTAAGAATTTATAAAGCACTTTGATAAAAAGAGAATGACTCACATTGCAGATTTAATATGGGCAGAGTCTAGTCTATGGATTAGCCTTGTAACCTAATTAAAATATCAATGCACACAAACTAGGTCAGTAACTAATACAGCATTTACGATAACTCACGAGATTGAAACCCTCACAACGAATGACAAAGTGCAATACTTAAACATCCATCGAATTCACGACGAATGACAAAGCATAACCCTAATGTGGGCAGCACTTAAACATCCATTGGATAGTTTTAATCGATCGGACATTGAATCATAGCAGCGATCGAGTTATTACCCTGTATTGCGGCAGGGATTCGTGATTCGTGTGTTTTTGTAGTAAAAGGACTATAACTCAGTGTGTATAACGAATTTTTACGTCGTTTCAACTCCAGAATGCAAGTCCAAAACCCCACTATTTATACTTGAAATTTGACCCCCTCGCGTGACGCGAGGGGTACCCCCTTGGGCGTCGCGTGGCGCGAGGGGTCCCTACTCTATTATAGAGTAGCCCCGTGTGTTTGTAGCCTTGCTGAGTCAGTGGATTGTTAAAATTCGTTTTTGACAGCAATTTAAGTGGATAATCGTAACTAGGAAATACCCCCCCTGAGTTTTAGGGGCCCTAATCCTGATTCTGATTATTCTGAAATTTTTAGGGTTTATACAGAATCACTTGGGGATCTTAATTAGGGTTTCCTATTGATCCAAATATAATAATAAATAATAGTTTTGGTGAGAGTTATTACACAAAACCCCAACATACCGGCAGTAATTGAAGAACTACAAAGACTCAATCACTGCTTAATCACATTGTAAAACATTTAAGGTTTTGTAAAAACAATTTACAAAAAGGAGATTACTCACATTGCTGTCATAGATTTCTTCTAAGGTTTCCTGGTGATTATCTATAATTTACACAATGCACACGCGTTAGTATAATAACCCTTTATATTTACATTAGTTATACATTCCCCGAGACGGCATTCCAACGACTACGTCGGGCAGAACCACGACAGCCGTTACGAAACCCAAGATCAATCGGGCAGCGTATCTAATACGTAACCGGGGTTATGAAACTTACATCGGGGCAGAACTTCGTTAATTAGGGGGATATTATACCCGAGTATAGTGCCTACTATATAGTAGTTCGAGAGAGAAAGTGAGAATTGAGCGACGGAAACTGAAGGCCCGAGCTCCCATTATATAGGAGCTGATTTTGGGTTTTACGCGGCCCGCGTAAGTCATAGCAAGGGGCTACGCGGCACGCGAGAGAGACTAGGGTAGGCCCTAGCCTTGCTGACTTGACACGTAGCTTTGACACGATCGTGACACGTGTCGGCACCGGGTGTCGCCCCGCCTTGGAGCTGTCGCGCCCCGCGTAAGATCCTTAAAGGATCTACGCAGCCCGCGAGCGATATAAAATCTTGATTTTTATTTAATTTTTAATGCTATATCATATTTTGGGCTCGGTTTTCATATACGGTGTGTATTTTAGGACATATAAGAATATTTTAATATATCCTTCCCACCTTGTTTTAGAGCTCGTCCTCGAGATCTACTGGAATAGGTGCGGATATTTCCTTTGCATTTCTGATTCAAGCTCCCATGTGTATTCTGGTCCTCTTTTGGAATCCCATTTTACATTGACCAGAATTAATCTCTTGTGCTTGAGGTTTTTAACTTTCCTGTCTTCAATCTGTAGAGGCTTCTCTACAAACTTTAATTGTTCATTTACCTCTATATCCATAAGAGGTACTGTAACACCCCGAAAACGGGTTTGGTAATCAAACCCCGTTAATACTAAAAGACGGGTAAAGTACCGTTAGTGGTGAGTGTAACACCCCGAAAACGGGTTTGGTAATCAAACCGCGTTAATACTAAAAGATGGGCAAAGTACCGTTAGTGGTAAAATTAACCCGATGAATATTAGGATTTAAATAAATAAACTTGATGTTAATTAAAAGAAGGATAAATACTTTGAGGAAAACAAAGTATATAAAAGGCCCGAGTTAACGGGACTTAAAATATAACGGTAGGGAAACACCCCAAAAATATATAGGTTTCGTATATATATTAAATATCGGTTATGAACAAGATAAAATAACTAGGAAGTAAATAACCTAGTTAAATTACAAGTCTTGTAGTAATAAAGAAGTTGGTTAAAATACACTCAATGTAACTTGGGTGAATTAGAGGGGCCATAAGGGACAAACTAGAAACAAGTTTTAATTAAATAAAACTCTCAACACCAAAACACACACCTTGAATGTGTGTTCTGGTCGACATTTTTCCACAGGAGCAAAGGAACTCCTTTGTTCAACCCTAACTTGTCTAAATCCAAGAAATTGAGAGGCCAAATCAGTCCCAAATCGAAATCCAAGCTCGTATTAGTGATCACCTAAGTGAAGGGATCACAAGGTATGTTAAATTCCATCTTTTGGTTATGCCTTGAATTTTGGTTAAAATGTGAAATCGAAAATTTAGCTTTGCATGACCAATGTTTGAACGACATTAGGGACGAAATCATGTCTAGGAGTAAACCCTAGTCAATGATTTGGTAAATTAGTGTTCAAAGTTATGAAATCATGATAATCCATTTGTGTGTTTAATGGGTTTTGTAGAAACATGATGAACATTAGAATTATGAGTATCAAACTAGTGTTATTAGAATCTATGAAGTTAGTTTTGATATTGAAGTGTTAATTAGACACTAAATTGAAAATGATGTTAAACTTGGTAGAAATAACTAGTTATGAACTAGTATTTAAATGTGTAAAAAAATTATGCCCACTAGGTGTTTGTTAAAATGCCAAAGTGAAATCGCGCGTCTACTCGGTTGAGAATAGAATTTGATTTGATTAGGCATCCGTAGGAATGCCTAATAACATGATAAAAAGCGGTTTCATTTATAGATGAAAACCCGTATATGTTGTCTAATGAATAAACTGTTGGTGATAATTGATTTGATTGCTTGAAAGAGTTATTGAACGCAAACTTTCGTTTAGTATGGTTGAGGGTAAATAACCTATATAAGTCAAATTAACCAATCATGAAGTCAAACGGTATTTTCGACATAGAATTCGTAATATGGAATGGTCGTATGATATAATGACTAATTTAACCGTCTTACGAATTATGATGATAGTTTGACTCTTGACAAGCTAGATGGAGGCTTAGGAATGAAGCGGGTCAAACGGAGCAAGTAAGAAAAAAAAAACGTAATTTGGATGCGAGGTAAGTAAAGCTTACACCTATTTGTAGTATACGTATTTGTTTTATAAGTGATAAATACGACAACGGAATATATCCGAAATATGGGTCCGACACAAAACGAAATGAGTCGGAACGAATAAAACAATTAAAACCATGTATAATGGTGAAAAAGGGCGAAATGGTAATTTAGTCATGAAATGACATTGGTAAAACGAGATTTTGAATGGCTACTTTGTAACTAAGCCTAACAAATAAAGAGAGTTAATTGATGAAATGGTGGATGAATACCAGTCAATGTTAAGCGCAAAAATTTTTGGTTGTTTAGATCAAACGGGTCAAATGGTAAAGTTGATACCATTTGACAAACGATGACTAATGAATGCTTGTCAAGTCTTATACTCACAGGATAAAATAGTTTATGAATTAGTGATGCTATGAATTAGCATATTACGGACGCAAGGTATTAAAACGGGTCAAAATGTTGACCCGATCCAGGTACGTATGAATATGATTATAGCTAACGTACAAATTTGGGCAAATAAGTAGCTAAGGTCCTTCATCATAAATGAAAGGTAAAATGGACTAAAACGCCCTTGTAAGCTAAATTGAGCAAACGACCTTTAAAGGTTGTATGGAAACGAGTTTTATGATTAAATAAATACTTAGAATAAGTATAGAATATGAAAGATGTAAATACTTGGGTCAAATGACTATATAGGAGTCTTTGCCGTAAAACAATGATCCGAGGTGTAAAACTCGGAACATATGGATTTCCACATCAAATCCACCACACATATAGTTGTGGTGGAAGATTACTTGATAAGAAATGTAGGAATATGATGCTAGAAATGAAGGAAAGCGGTTTTAAGCTTTAAAGTGCTTAAATACCCTTAATGGGTCAAAATAAGCACTTGATCGTAAACGGGTTTTAATTAAGTAAGAAACCCGTGATTTATGATTAATATGATAGGAGATATTGAAATTATGAATCTCATGAGTTTATAGATCAAATAAACATGTTTGTTTGATAAAAACACGAACGGGTCAAAATTTGGTAAAAAGGGTAATAAGTCGAAGACTTAAAAGTCTGAAATTTTATTAATCCGGATGTTGGATTTTAACTCCATAAGATGGAGAATTAAATTACGGACGCGTAGGAAAAAGAATCGGGTAAAACGAATTAAAAACGAGAGAGTTATGCTCGTTTCCGTGAAATCGGGTTATGGGAATATGCAGCAACCAGCTTCAACTTTCTGTCGAAACAAGGCTGTGGCGTCGCGCCACGGACAGACCCTTTTGCCATCGCGCGTGGCGACGGCCTAAATGCTGAAAATTTTGATTTTTTTTATTATTTCGATTATTTGACCCAATTTCCTTGTTGTACTTGTTATTTAACTATCAAAACTGACTTCTAAGTTGGTTTTGATCATAGGTGAATGTCGAGAGTCCCGGATGAAGATCAAACGTCGAGCAAGAACCGAACACGCGTTAAATGAAGCTTCCGTGTCAAATCTTGAATTGTGTTATTATAAGTGAATTATGTAAACACTTATAAATTTGTTTTTTGAAACGTTGTAATTATTTGGGAATGTTAGTATAACAAGTTTTTGTAAAGTCACATTTTAGCATATAAAATGTGTATCTTATTATTAAAATCTTGTTTAATTGTGACGGGCGTTACAAGTTGGTAATCAGAGCTCAAGGTTAAAAAGAATAAAGTGTTCTGTTCGAGGCTTGATCGCAAATCCGGTAAGTACATGTATGTTAATAGTTTAGCATGCTAAAGTGTTGTAAACAACACATAAGGCTATCGTGTGATACACGTTACCTCAATTAAATGATAAATATAGTTGACGAAATTGCGCACGTTGACGCGTATAGTAGAAAAGCCTTGTATTATAATACGGGTGCTTATTGAAGTTGATGTTACTAATTCTTGTAAATGTTTTAATTGAAGGACACTCGCATCTGAAGATAGCGAGAGTTTAACAAATTGCGGATATGACGGTGGAACGGTCCGAGGTATGACAAGCAGAGAATACTCATCAAGGACCTAAATCACGTGACGATCGCGAACAAGGTTAACGACATAAAAAGCCCGTTAGGGCAAGCACTTACAGGTGTGCATTTTAAATTATTACATGAATAGTAATATGCAACAAATACGTAGAGATTGAAAGTTGCATATATAGATTAAAAACTTGGAAAACCCCGAATAGAAAATCTATCCGGGTTATTGTTTCCAAGAGAAACAAATAGAGGCATTACTTACATGGGGTGTGATGTGAAAATTATAAAAAGGTCATGTATACCAGGTATTGATCGCTTACTCTGGCCAAGTAAGTGGTGAGCACGTGGTACCATGAACTTTTTATGATGGACATGCTTACATCCAATGTAGTAAGGACGGGGTGAGTGGGACAAATTAAAAAGTACCCAAATGAATCAGATAAGCAAAATATTTGATAATAATGTAAACGCACAGTCGAGTGACGGAAGCGTATTATATTAGGATAATGAGCCCGAGTGAAGGGACAAAGAAACATGTAAAATGATTAAAGTACGCACTGGGAGGGGGTGTACTTACACTCGAACCCGGAGAATGCAAACATGTAAAACGATTAAGGTATGCACTGGGAGGGGGTGTACTTACACTCGAACCCAGAGAATGCAAACATGTAAAACGATTAAGGTATGCAATGGGAGGGGGTGTACTTACACTCGAACCCGGAGAATGCAAACATGTAAAATGATTAGGATACGCATTGGGAGGGAGTGTACTTACACTCGAACCCGGAAAATGCAAATATGCCTCTTAACGGGCCGTTTTTGTAGAACGTCAAACTTGAGGACAAAGTCGGAGTATAAAAATGAAGCGAGGTCTTAATGCATACCGGGAGGGTTGCAATAATAACGACTTCGGTAAAACACCCGGTCGATGGGTAAGAATTAAACACATGCGTAGACTGAGAAACGGGAACTCGGTTGAAAAGTTAAAAGACTCGAGTTTTGAGTCATAACTAAAAGACGACAAGATAATGTAAATAGAAATTTTGAATAAATTATGTTCAACTATTTTAAAGTTGAACGGGTCGAATATAATATCATGCCGGACGGCATGAGTAAACGCAAGCAGGATAATGGTAGCGTTAAAAGCAAAAGAATAATGAGCCCGATAATGGGACATAATCAAATATGAATGTATGTAAACTGGATAATGGTGAGCATAAGATAAACCGATGCATAAATGACGTGAGAAGTCATAAAGTCGGAAAATTTGTCCCAAAGGAAACGAATGTAGCCTTAGACTACGGTCAAGGTCAAAGAAAATACCAAGGCGAAAATAAATGATTTTAAACAAAAACAGGATGCCTTGACACCAAACCTGTATTTTAAGAATGACATGAGTAAGGAATGATCTACGGGATCAACCTAACCTTTGGGGTTATAAACAATGGAATGGTCTACAAGACTAAAATGACCCACGGGTCATGACTAGAAAGAAATAGATTATAAGGACCTCACCTTAAAGAGGTGAAAGTCTAATAAAATAGCCCATAAGGCTAAGTGATAAAACCTACGGGTTAATTAGACAAAGCGAGGGAATTAGTTGAGAATCCCCGCATAAAACTAAGACTGTAAAAGAATAAATTATGCACTGTCAATATCCTGGTATGGATAATTGACAAAAGTTAAAGAGAAGATCCTAAACTAAAACTTCGGTTTTAGTAAGAAATAACGTTTTTACAAATATAGATTCTGATAGGAATTTAAATAGTAAGCATGAAAGATAAAAGTCCTGACACTGATAGGCGCAAGACGATGTATTCGAAAAGTGATATTTTCGAAAAATGAAAGGTTGATATAAATTAAACATGATGTGACACGATCACGGTCAAGAAATGCAATGTGAAGTAGAATCACATTATAACCAAGCGAGCGGTAAAAAGTAACTAGACTAATAAGTCTAGTTAGTGAGACCGGTTAAGGTCAGCAATTCAAATCGAGAAATTTGGTTTGCTTGTAAGCGGTGGATTCGGTATAACTGAACCGAATAAATAAATTTGAAAACAAAAGAATTTGTTGCTAAAAGTGAAAGATTTCACTAAAGACCTTTAAACGGGTCAAAGTAACGGATTCATAAAGAACTCGATAGTATATGAAAGCGATGGATATCGCTAAGTTAACTAAACTAGTGGAAATAACGAGATTACGTTATTTCAAGTTGCACTATGTCGTATGAGATACGTAGACAATTAGTAACCAAAAAGATGTTACCATACTTTTCTGGTAATACTAACAATTAGTTAAAAGTATAAGTAATGTTTAAAAGATTTCTCGGATCAAATACATTGAGTTTAAACTCAATGAATTATGTAAGAAAAGGGTTTCGAGGACGAAACCTCTTTAAGGGGGGTAAACTTGTAACACCCCGAAAACGGGTTTGGTAATCAAACCCCGTTAATACTAAAAGACGGGTAAAGTACCGTTAGTGGTGAGTGTAACACCCCGAAAACGGGTTTGGTAATGAAACCGCGTTAATACTAAAAGACGGGTAAAGTACCGTTAGTGGTAAAATTAACCCGGTGAATATTAGGATTTAAATAAATAAACTTGATATTAATTAAAAGAAGGATAAATACTTTGAGGAAAACAAAATATATATATAAGGCCCGAGTTAACGGGACTTAAAATATAACGGTAAGGAAACACCCCAAAAATATATAGGTTTCGTATATATATTAAATATCGGTTATGAACAAGATAAAATAACTAGGAAGTAAATAACCTAGTTAAATTACAAGTCTTGTAGTAATAAAGAAGTTGGTTAAAATACACTCAATGTAACTTGGGTGAATTAGAGGGGCCATAAGGGACAGACTAGAAACAAGCTTTAATTAAATAAAACTCTCAACACCAAATCACACACCTTGAGTGTGTGTTCTGGTCGACATTTTTCCACAGGAGCAAACGAACTCCTTTGTTCAACCCTAACTTGTCTAATATCCAAGAAATTGAGAGGCCAAATCAGTCCCAAATCGAAATCCAAGCTCGTATTAGTGATCACCTAAGTGAAGGGATCACAAGGTATGTTAAATTCCATCTTTTGGTTATGCCTTGAATTTTGGTTAAAATGTGAAATCGAAAATTTAGCTTTGCATGACCAATGTTTGAACGACATTAGGGACGAAATCATGTCTAGGAGTAAACCCTAGTCAATGATTTGGTAAATTAGTGTTCAAAGTTATGAAATCATGATCATCCATTTGTGTGTTTAATGGGTTTTGTAGAAACACGATGAACATTAGAATCTATGAAGTTAGTTTTGATATTGAAGTGTTAATTAGACACTAAATTGAAAATGATGTTAAACTTGGTAGAAATAACTAGTTATGAACTAGTTTTTAAATGTGTAAAAAAATTATGCCCACTAGGTGTTTGTTAAAATGCCAAAGTGAAATCGTGCGTCTACTCGGTTGAGAATAGAATTTGATTTGATTAGGCATCCGTAGGAATGCCTAATAACATGATAAAAAGCGGTTTCATTTATAGATGAAAACCCGTATATGTTGTCTAATGAATAAACTATTGGTGATAATTGATTTGATTGCTTGAAAGAGTTATTGAACGCAAACTTTCGTTTAGTATGGTTGAGGGTAAATAACCTTTATAAGTCAAATTAACCAATCATGACGTCGAACGGTATTTTTGACATAGAATTCGTAAGATGGAATTGTCGTATGTGATAATCACTAATTTAACCATCTTACGAATTATGATGATAGTTTGACTCTTGACAAGCTAGATGGAGGCTTGGGAATGAAGCGGGTCAAACGGAGCAAGTAAGAAAAGAAAAGCGTAATTTGGATGCGAGGTAAGTAAAGCTTACACCTATTTGTAGTATACGTATTTGTTTTATAAGTGATAAATACGACAACGGAATATATCCGAAATATGGGTCCGACACAAAACGAAATGAGTCGGAACGAATAAAACAATTAAAACCATGTATAATGGTGAAAAAAGGCGAAATGGTAATTTAGTCATGAAATGACATTGGTAAAACGGGATTTTGAATGGCTACTTTGTAAGTAAGCCTAACAAATAAAGAGAGTTAATTGATGAAATGGTGGATGAATACCATTCAATGTTAAGCGCAAAAATGTTTGGTTGTTTAGATCAAACGGGTCAAATGGTAAAGTTGATACTATTTGACAAACGATGACTAATGAATGCTTGTCAAGTCTTATACTCACAGGATAAAATAGTTTATGAATTAGTGATGCTATGAATTAGCATATTACGGACGCAAGGTATTAAAACGGGTCAAAATGTTGACCCGATCCAGGTACGTATGAATATGATTATAGCTAACGTACAAATTTGGGCAAATAAGTAGCTAAGGTCCTTCATCATAAATGAAAGGTAAAATGGACTAAAACGCCCTTGTAAGCTAAATTGAGCAAACGACCTTTAAAGGTTGTATGGAAAAGAGTTTTATGATTAAATAAATACTTAGAATAAGTATAGAATGTGAAAGATGTAAATACTTGGGTCAAATGAGTATATAGGAGTCTTTGCTGTAAAACAATGATCCGAGGTGTAAAACTCGGAACATATGGATTTCCACATCAAATCCACCACACATATAGTTGTGGTGGAAGATTACTTGATAAGAAATGTAGGAATATGATGCTAGAAATGAAGGAAAGCGGTTTTAAGCTTTAAAGTGCTTAAATACCCTTAATGGGTCAAAATAAGCACTTGATCGTAAACGGGTTTTAATTAAGTAAGAAACCCGTGATTTATGATTAATATGATAGGAGATATTGAAATTATGAATCTCATGAGTTTATAGATCAAATAAACATGTTTGTTTGATAAAAACACGAACGGGTCAAAATTTGGTAAAAAGGGTAATAAGTCGAAGACTTAAAAGTCTGAAATTTTATTAATCCGGATGTTGGATTTTAACTCCATAAGATGGAGAATTAAATTACGGACGCGTAGGAAAAAGAATCGGGTAAAACGGATTAAAAACGAGAGAGTTGTGCTCGTTTCCGTGAAATCGGGTTATTCTGGGAATATGCAGCAACCAGCTTCAACTTTCTGTCGAAACAAGGCCGTGGCGTCGCGCCACGGACAGACCCTTTTGCCGTCGCGCGTGACGACGACCATAATGCTGAAAATTTTGATTTTTTTTTATTTCGATTATTTGACCCAATTTCCTTGTTGTACTTGTTATTTAACTATCAAAACTGACTTCTAAGTCGGTTTTGATCATAGGTGAATGTCGAGAGTCCCGGATGAAGATCAAGCGTCGAGCAAGAACCGAACACACGTTAAATGAAGCTTCCGTGTCAATTCTTGAATTGTGTTATTATAAGTGAATTATGTAAACACTTATAAATTTTTTTTTGAAACGTTGTAATTATTTGGGAATGTTAGTATAACAAGTTTTTGTAAAGTCACATTTTAGCATATAAAATGTGTATCTTATTATTAAAATCTTGTTTAATTGTGACGAGCGTTACAGGTACTACTTGTGATTTATCAGCTAGACATTTCTTGAGATTAGATACATGAAATACATCATGTATTCCTGCTATTTCCTCTGGCAGTTGTAGTTGATAGGCTACAGGTCCTATTCTTCTAATAATCTCAAAAGGTCCAACATACATGGGGCTTAGCTTTCCCCTTTTGATGAACCTTACCATTTCTTTCCAATGAGAGACTTTCAATAACACTTTATCTTCTACTTGAAATTCCAATGGTTTTCGTCTGTTATCAGCATAACTCTTTTGTCGATCACGTGCTGCTTTTAGTCGTTCCTTGACTTGAATAATCTTGTCTGTTGTTTCTTGTACTATCTCGGGTCCAGATAGTTGCTTTTCTCCAATTTCTACCCAACAGACTGGCGTTCGGCACTTTCGTCCATAAAGTGCTTCGAATGGTGCAGCATTGATACTTGTGTGATAACTGTTATTATAAGAAAATTCCATCAATTGTAAATGATCGTCCCAATTACCTCCGAAATCAATTACACAGGCTCTAAGCATGTCCTCCATTGTCTGAATTGTCCTTTCGCTTTGTCCGTCCGTTTGAGGATGATAAGCGGTGCTTAGATTCAACTTGGTTCCCATTGCTTTTTGGAAACTTGTCCGAAAATGAGAGGTAAAGCGACTATCTCTGTTAGAAACAATTGATAGAGGAATTCCATGTAATGAAACTATTTCATTTACATATAATTTAGCTAATTGTTTCATACTGAAAGTTTCTTTCATTGGTAGGAAATGAGCTGACTTGGTTAGCCTGTCTATAATCACCCAGATTGTATCATTACCTTTTCTTGTTTTGGGTAATTTAGTAAAAAAATCCATTGTTATTAATTCCCATTTCCAGACTGGCATTTCTAACTGTTGCAATAAACCTGAGGGTTTCTGATGTTCAGCTTTAACTTGTGAACAAGTTAAACACTTTGCAACATATGCTGCTAAATCCTTTTACATTCCTATCCACCATAAATTCTTTCTTAAGTCCTGATACATCTTATCACTTCCAGGATGCATCGTATATTTAGACTTATGGGCTTCTTCTAATATACGGTGACGTAGATTTCCTAATTTAGGTATCCACGTTCTTTTCTTATGGAATCTCCAATTTCCATCTGTTCCTTGTTCTAATTCCTTAATCATTCCTTTTAACTTTTCAGTATCATCCTTGATTACTGATTCTTGTGCCTTTCTAATTTGATCATTTAAATCTACTTGTAGATTTAGTTTAAGAGAACGTACCCTTTTTGGCTTTTCATGATACTTTCGACTTAAAGCATCAGTACTACATTTGCCTTTCCTGCATGATACTGGATATTACAATCATAATCACTAAGTATCTCCATCCAGCGTCTTTGCCTCAAATTCAATTCATTTTGCCCAAAAACATACCTTAAACTCTTATGATCGGTGAATATGGTAAACTTACTACCATAAAGGTAATGTCTCCAAATTTTAAGGGAAAAAATTATAGCTCCTAACTCTAGATCATGGGTTGAATAATTCTCTTCATGATTCTTAAGTTGTCTAGAAGCGTAAGCTATAACCTTTTGACGTTGCATTAACACATATCCATAACCTAACTTGGAAGCGTCACAATAGATTACAAAATCTTCAGTTCCTTCTGGTAACGCTAGTATGGGTGCATGGGTTAATCTTTGCTTAAGAATTCTGAAGGCTTCTTCTTGTTTTGGTCCCCATTCAAACTTAACAGATTTACAGGTTAGCTTAGTCAAGGGAATGGCTATTCTAGAAAAATCTCGAATAAATCTTCTATAATAACTGGCCAATCCTAAGAAACTTCTAACCTCAGTTGATGACTCAGGGGTTTTCCATTTGGTAATTTCCTCGATCTTGGTGGGATCTACATGAATTCCTTCATGATTAACTAGATGTCCAAGAAATTGTACCTGTTCTAACCAAAACTCGCACTTTGAAAACTTAGCATAAAGCTTTTCTTTCCTTAATAAACTTAGAAGTGCGTGCAGATGCGCTGCATGTTCCTCTTTACTTTTAGAATAAATATGAATATCATCTATAAAGACAATTATGAATTTATCCAGATATGGCTTACATATTCGGTTCATCATGTCCATAAATGCAGTTGGGGCATTGGTTAAACCAAATGGCATGACAGTAAATTCATAATGGCCGTACCTTGTTCTGAAAGCGGTCTTAGAAATGTCCTCTTCCTGTACCTTTAATTGATAATATCCTGACCTTAAATCGATTTTAGAGAAAAATCGTGCTCCTTGCAATTGATCAAACAGATCATCTATTCCTGGTAATGGATACCGATTCTTAATCGTGACTTTATTCAATTCACGGTAGTCAATGCACATATGCATTGATCCGTCCTTCTTTTAAACGAATAAAATTGGTGCTCCCCATGGCGATGAGCTTGGCTGTATGAATCCCTTTTCCAACAATTCATCTAATTGTTTCTTCAGTTCCTGCATTTCTGCGGGTACCAAACGGTAAGGTGCTTTGGCAATTGGTGCGGTTCCTGGTATTAAGTGGATTCTGAATTCAACTTCCCTGTCTGGAGGTTGCCCTGGTAGTTCTTCTGGAAATACATCTGAAAACTGGGATACTACTGGAATATCCTTTAATTATTTTCCTTTAGTGTTAGTGATTATAGAAATCAAATACACTAATGATCCTTTCCTTATATAACTTGCTGTTTTCATCACAGAGATGAATTTTGTGGATTTAGAGGTTTTATTTCTTTTAATTGTGATCTTTTCACCTCTTGGTGAATTTACTTGAATTGACTTTTGATCACATAAAATACTGGCTTTATTGGTTATTAACCAATCTGTTCCTAACACAACATTAAATCCTGCCAGATTCATGGGGTGAAGGTTTGCAATAAATTTCTGATTTAAAATTTCTATTCTTGCTCCCTGCAAGATTTTAGAAATCTTAATGGTTTCCCCATTTGTTGTCTCTACTAGACATTCTTGTGGGATTTTAGTTAATGATTGATTTAGAAGTTTGCAAAATGAAGTATTAATAAAACTTTGGTTCGCACCAGAGTCAAATAATACTTTAGCAAAAACATCATTAACTAAAAACGTACCGGTGATCACATCCGGGATCATCTTTGCTTCTTCTGCAGTCAGAACAAATGCTCTAGCATTTTTAGTATTCTTGGTGTTCGTAGCTGGAGCTAGCTTTGGACAGTTAGGCTTGATATGACTTTGTTCTCCGCAGTTATAGCATATCATGTTGTTAGGCTTTTTCCTACAATCTTCTTCCTTGTGTCCGGATATTTTGCAAAAGTTACAGTATATGAAGCATCTTCCTGAATGTTTCCTTTTGCAATACTTACAGTAGGGTGCAGAGGTAGAACCTACATTTTTTCCCACGATTAGAATTTCCGGAACGGGATTCCTGGGTCAGCTTCTGGGTTAGGTTCCTCCTTTTATCCTCTTCTCGTGTACAGACTAATTCATATGTCAATGTGTTGGCTAGTTCTACAGCTTCTTCTATGGTTTTGGGTCTAGCTGCCTTGACTACATGTCTAATCTCTCCAATTAATCCCCAGATGTAACGGGAGATTAATGCTGGTTCAGGTGAAGCAAAGGTTAATACTATTAGGGCATATTCAAAGAATAATGTAGTATAACCCTTACTATCTACCCCAATCATCCTAAGGTTTAGGAATTTATTGGCTATCTGTTCCTTTTCATTAGGAGGACAGAATTTCCTTTCTACCATGTTTTTAAACTCCTCCCATTCCATATTGTAAGTTTTATCACTTCCCCTAGACTGGAGGATAGTGTTCCACCATTCTAGTGCTGAATTCTTAAATAGATTGGAAGCAAACATTATCTTATCCTCTTCTGCACATTTACTTATCCTTAAGACTGCCTCGGTCTTTTCTATCCAGCGTAGAGATGCAACGGCCCCTTCATTGCCCGAGAATTCCATTGGTTTACAAGACCATAATTCTTTATAAGAACAACCGTAAGACACGGTTCTTCTTCTTTTGGGAATGGGCACTTGAAGTACGGGTCCATTGTTTACGCTGTTTTCAGGTTCAAAAGGTAGTTTGCTATCATGTTTACTTTTATTTTCTGCTTCATTAACCGTTTTGATAATATATGGCATCGCATCTATTATCCCTTGTGCCACTATATGTTGCACGACACTGTTATCCACTTGGTTTCCATTATTGTTGTTGTTTGGGTTTTCGTTATCCAGGTTAATGTTACTCTGGTTATCATTATTTTGGTTTTCCTGGTTTACTTCGTCATTCATCTGAATTTTAAACATTTATCAATTATTAATATCACAAAATAATTAATAATTTAGGCAACAATCACACAACGCACATATTGGTCAAAAGCGTCGAGCATTGCGACTTACTCTTTTCTATTATAGTATGCGTCAAATACACACTAGGACTGGAATTAAAATTACAACACTACTATGCATCGCTAACCACAAAGTGGTCTATACTACAACATATATTATTATTACACATATATTATATATATATATATATTCATATATTATATAGATATTATTATTATTTTTATTATTATTATTATTATTACTCTCTCCACCATCACCTTCACGGATATGGATTCATCTAGAAATCCATATTGCGCTCGTCGTACTTCCAGACGAGTCGCTCTCCCACCTGTCTCATTCTCTCGCTACTTTCTAAGATTTCCTCACCGAATGTCCTGAGTTCTTGCACATTTTCTGCACTCATTGGGGGTGCAGGTTCTGGGACTGGGTTTGGAATCTGGGGTGCGGGATTATCCTGAGGGTACGGATTCTCTAAGATCTCCCTAATGTATTCATCATTATCATAGTAGTAGGGATCTAGAGGGTCTAGACTTGGATAGGCTGCTATGCTTGGCATGGGTTCGTCGTTTAGGTGGTAGCGTGGCACATAATCCCTATGATCATCGAACCATGGATCATAATCCGGGTCTAAGGGATTAGGGGCTGGTATCCTAGGTATCTCCTCAGGGTTGAAATCATGCATTTGGACTTGGTTTTCGGGGTTGTTTTCTATCTCCATCGGCTGAGTGGGGAACAAAGGTAAGGGTTGTGGGGCTACTAGTTGTTCCAGGTTTGGGTCGGCAGCTGTTGTTGTAGGATATGAAAATTGGCTAATCTCCTATTAAGCATATCCTGTGTATGGGCATCTGACTTTTGCTTAGCGACTGCTAGGACTCTCTGCTGTTGCAACTGTCGCATTCTTTTCCTACGTTCGAATGCTCCCTTACTGAACCATCCTCTCTTTTTCTGAGGGAATGGCTCTTCAGACTGAGCCTTAAAGACAAACATTCCTTCTTCATTATCAGCAGCATACCCAGAGAGGGCAGGCTGTGAAGAGGTACCTTCACTCCTAGGTGAATCGGACAACTGATGATATGCGCCTGAGGGTCCTTGATCACTCATACAGTAAACTAACAAATAGTCAAATAACACACAACAATAAAATATAGATATGCACGTATTTCCATAATTAATTTCCTAACAATTTGAATAATAATTTGGTATCAGCAGAACACTTACGTGGCTGAATCAGTGGCTTAGCTCTAATACCACCTTCTGTCGCAACCGCCGCCCCCTATCTGTCCCAGGAACGAGCAGCCGCGAGACCAGTTTTGGTGGTATCATTTTGTTTATCATTTTGGTAGCGGAAATTTCATCTGGACCGTAGTTAGGAAATGTTTATCAGAGTAAATACCACACTTTTATAATATTAACATATTGGGATAAAACCCAAGTTTTCATTACAAACATTTTCATAGAGAAAATCCCTATTTTATTTAATAAAACATCTTCTTTTATTTAGGTAACTTTTATAGCCACTTTTCCAAGCCTTCAGTGTTGTCCAGCTGGCTTCTAGTTGGCTTTCACATTTTGTTACCTGAAACGCATTTAAAAACATTTTGTCAGTGGGAAATACTGGTTAGTGAATCCCAGTTTAATCAAGAAGAGTTTTATCCTTTAAGAGTATTGAGAGCTATCACATTGTTTATTTCTACACAATTACTCATTCAGTATTGTCAATCTTGACTGGTGGGTCATATTACACATTGGCTAACTCTTTGTCCAATGGTAACGTGTTCCACATTTTGTATACAAAACCCCAGCATATCGGCAGTAATTGAAGAACTACAAAGTCTCAATCACTGCTTAATCACATTGTAAAACATTTAAGGTTTTGTAAAAACAATTTACAAAAAGGAGATTACTCACATTGCTGTCTTAGATTTCTTCTAAGGTTTCCTGGTGATTAACTATAATTTACACAATGCACACGCGTTAGTATAATAACCCTTTATATTTACATTAGTTATACACTCCCCGAGACGGCATTCCAACGACTACGTCGGGCAGAACCACGACAGCCGTTACAGAACCCTAGATCAATCGGGCAGCGTATCTAATACGTAACCGGGGTTATGATACTTACATCGGGGCAGAACTTCGTTAATTAGGGGGATATTATACCCGAGTATAGTGCCTACTATATAGTAATTCAAGAGAGAAAGTGAGAATTGAGCGACGGAAACTGAAGGCCCGAGCTCCCATTATATAGGAGCTGATTTTGGGTTTTACGCGGCCCGCGTAAGTCGTAGCAAGGGGCTACGTGGCCCACGGGAGAGACTAGGGTAGGCCCTAGCCTTGCTGACTTGACACATAGCTTCGACACGATCGTGACACGTGTCGGCACCGGGTGTCGCCCCGCCTTGGAGCTGTCGCGCCCCACGTAAGATCCTTAAAGGATCTACGCGGCCCGCGAGCGACATAAAATCTTGATTTTTATTTAATTTTTAATGCTATATCATATTTTGGGCTCGGTTTTCATATACGGTGTGTATTTTAGGACATATAAGAATATTTTAATATATATTAGGGCGTCAGAAAAATTCAGGAAGATTGTTATATTTGCTCTCCGTTAATCACTAACGAGTGTGTATGCACACGGATCATGATCGTGATCAACGGTTGGGCTTATGCCACATGGAAAGTGGGCAAGTGTAAATATTTCCTTCAATTCGTGCCATCATCATCACTTCGAGGGAGCCTGAGATGATGCCACGTGGTCATTCAGTTATAACCGAATGGTGGTGCACGATCAAGCCTTCTAGAAGGACACAGCTGTAATCCTGTGTGGCTCTTCTTCATGCTAATTTTCTGTGGTATCAGAGAAGTTACTTTTATTCTATCTGTTATGGAGGCTGGCGCAAGGATATATTGGTTTCCTTTTGGCTCGCAGATGTTTAAAACTGTACTTCTCTTTAAATTCTCTTTTGGAACCAGTGCGCGGCCGCGCAAGGTTTTTCTCCAAAAAGAGCTTATTGACGAGGTTGTGGTATGATCCTAAGCATCCGTGCAAGGTTTTTTGGGACCTTACCCCTTCAAGTCCCCCCAGTCCAGTGTTGCTCTTATGCAAATAACTGAAGCACTGGACTATGAGAGATGAGTGCTTTTTGTTGTGGGGGTTTTTGGCACGAAAATGTTGGGAATCTTCTTGTAGAAGATTTTCCTTGGTCATGATTTCTTTTTTAAAAATCTTGACCTTTGGTAGGTGAAGAAATGTAGTGATGACTGCTGACGTATGACAGGCTGTCTATTGTCAGTTGTACGTCATCGATCGTGGCTCTTAAGCGCGCGTGGACACGCGTTATCGCTATTCCCACTCGCTTCCGATGCTTAGATAACCGTGTCTACCCCGAAAAAGGTGTTATTGCAGTTATCTAGGTCATTTATGGCGGTGGGTATATAAATCTTTCGATTGCCTATTTTATCGACATTGCCATTTGAAAAAAACCTTTCTTCTTCATCTTCCCTGTCACTCTCTTGAAAAAAATTGTAATTTTTCCCTCTATGTCAACCGGAGACCATCACGAAGATTCTGCTGAAGAAATGGCTTTTGGTCCTCCACCATTGAAGTGGCTTAGGGAAACCTTCGATGGTTTGGTTCGAAACTTCAAATTTCCTGCCAGTTGGGACGCTCAATATCCCGATGAGGGCTAGACGGCGGCAGACGCTCCGACCGGATATATTACTCTGTTTTGGGATTTTTTTTCTATCTAGGTAATTTTCGATTGCCTGCAACGAAGTTCTTTCTTGACATTCTTTCTTATTATAAGTTTCATATCTCCCAGATGCATCCTATTAGGATGGCTAGGGTTCGTCATTTTGAGTTTGTCTGCCGTACAATGCATATTGAGCCGACGGTTACCCATTTCCGGGTGTTTCACCAGATGCACTATTCCCAGGGGTTCTACTCATTTATGCAACGGGCTTCTGCTAAAAAGATCTTGCTGCAACTCCCAAAATCCTTTCACAATTGGAAGCAAAAATTCTTCTTTATTAAAGTCGGAGTGCTTCCGATGAATATGACATTCAGGGGTAAAGAGGAGGCTGCAATGGAGACGATACAAACTCCTCATTCGGAGAATTGGTACCAAGATCTGAAGGATGTTCCGTTGATTGCTTTGCCGGAGAAAGCCCTGGTCGGTGCTGCTATGAGCCTTTGTTGGCGGATGAATAGAGAGGACAAACCGGTGTACATGGAGGGTGGCAATAGTAAGACTCTAGATCTCTTCCTCCCTTTTTTTTTTTGAATTTGCCCCTTTGTTGTCCTTGTAATTGTTTCTCTATATGTTGTTACATTTGAGAGGGAAGGTGGGAAAATGACTACTCTTCCCAAAAAAGTTGATGAGGAGCTCTGGTACCATCGAATTGCCAGGAATTTTGTTTTCCCGCGCGATGAGGATTTGTCCGCTCAACCCTCCAGTGGCGTTGGTAAGTATTTTTTTTTTGTTTTTATGTTGTTGTACCATTCTTTTGTGCGTGGGTAATATTGCGGTGTTGTTAGGTGAGCTAACTAACCTGGGCATAGGCCCTGAGAAGAAAAAACGTGCGCCAATTGCTACTGCTGCATCGCGAAAGAATGATGCAGAGAAAACTCAGTCCTCCAAGGTCAAAAATGTTGGAGGAGAGAAGAAATGTACGCGCCATTCCTCTGACTTCTGGTATGATTCTGTGGTGGTATCTGATTCGTTGGAGGGTCTTGTGCCTGCAGTTGTGAGGACACCAAAGGCGGAACCCCGGGATACTGCTGATATCCCCCCCCCTCAAATCCTGATGACCCAATTGACTTAGAGTCAAGTCCGGAGCCTTTATTGAAGCCAAAGGCGAGAAAGAGAAAGTAGCCTGATGTTGAGGCCGGCGGGCAACCCGCGAAGAAGGTTCAAAAGAAGAAGATTACCAGAAGAGGCAACCTTGATGCCTTTATTGCGAAACCTCCTCTAGGTAAGCTTTCCCTTTATTTGCTTTCTATGCACATTGCATGTTTGTAATCTGTTCTTTATTTCTGTAGAAAAACCAAGTTCGCCTGTGCACGTGGAGCCATCATCCGCGGTTAATGAGGATCTTTTGCCTTCAGCCGCTCATGCCCCGATTAGCGAGCAACTAGAAAGAACTAATACTGGTGGTGACGATGAGGTGGAGAAGACCGCTGAAGCAGGGAACCCTGAGGTTGAAAACCCTGTTGAAACGGGGAAGGTTATTAGCCCAGAGACTGCTAGGCATCCAAAGTCTCCTGAAGTTGTGGCGCGAGACCCGGAGAAAGGGAAGGCTGCTCAAGAAATTCCTGCAACTTCTCCTTCTACGGTTTTTGGTTCTGTGCATGAGAACGTTGAGAAGAATCCCGGTGGAGACCAGTGTTCTTTTATTCAAGCTGAAGAAAACTCTCCTATCCGCCCGGATGAAACTCCGGGGGATTATTATTATAGGTGTTATACAGAGAAACAGGCAAATGAGGTTCATGCGCCGGTGTGGAAGTTGAAGAAAGGGGATACTTTCTCTAATTGGCATGTGTGCCGTGAGTGGTTGCAGGGAACTTTTCCTCCTGGGGAAATTAAGTTCCAAGAAGGGCGTCATCATGAGCACACTTATAATGCCTAACTTGAAGAAGCTACTACCTATACATCCACTACGCATCGTATAGTGCGTGAATGGCATAGTATGCATAAGGAATGGGTTGTTTTTGAAGCGTCCAAGAAGAAAGCTGTTGAGGACAAGACCCGAGCTGCCCTATTGAGGGCTAAGTTAGAAGCTGATCGGGCCAAGTTTGAGAATGACCAAAAGACTGAGGAATGGTCTGTTGCGGGGTGGAAGAGGAAGGCAGAGGCTGAAGCTGCTCTCCTTTCCAAAGAGCACAAAAATTGGAAGGAAGTTTGTGAGAAAGATAAAAAAGAAAGAATGGGTCTTCGCAATACCATTAACAATCTCAAAGCTGAGGTTGAGAGATTAAAGAAACAAGATGCGGAGATTGAGAGATTAAAACAAGAGAAGGCTGAAGCTGAAGCAGCGCGTGATGAGGCGCGCTCCCATAGGGAAAGAAGTGAACAAAGAGAGGTACATACCTGCGCTACTCTTGCTCTTAGTGATAAGGAGATAGAAGAACTTATTGCTTTATTATCTGAGCAGGAACAACTTAAGGCGGAAGTTGAGTCCGCTAAAAAAGATTTGGAGCTTGAGCGGACTGAGAAGGCTGAGACTTACCGTCGTCTTGCCGAAACTGAAGAAAAGTTAGAAAATTATGAGACTGCGCGGGCAACAGCGGAGAGTGAGCTTGAGCCACTGAAAAGTGACATGTTATGGTTGAAAGAACGCGGAATTGCAAGTGTAAGTTTTATATTTCTTTGGTAACATTTGGAGATGTTCGCGCGTCTTCTTACTTTGTTTTTTCTTTTGTATAGGTTGCTGACTCAGTGCTTAATTCTGAAGAACTAGATAGAACGGTTGCGCATTTGCTGGTTGCTGCGCGAAATGATGGATACGCTCAAGGGTATGTAGAGTGTTCTCATCACGTGGTTAATTCTTTAAAGGTTGACTGGGATACCAGTAAGTCTGCTACCCATGATGTTGACACTGAAGCTGCCCTTGCTGCTGCAAAGACGCAATTTAATACTTTACAGCTTCCAGTTATGGATCTCATTACTGTCGCGCTGCAGTCTGAAGACCATGTGGCGCAGCTGAGAGAGATTTTTCCAGACAAAGAAGAAAATGAGGACGAAGACCTATCTTAGGTTTTCTTTGTGGTTGTATGAACAATGGATAGTTAACTGTAGGTTTTGGGATGTGGATCCCTGCTTGTTAATGCGCTGTAGCGCAAGCAAATTTATTTTATACACTGTCATGTATGTTTATAATTTTTTGTTAAGGCGTGTGGTAAGCCAGTAACTTTACTTTATACACTGTCGTGCATGTTTACAATTTTTTGTTAAGGCGTGTGTTGTGCCAGTAACTTGCGTGGAGTGTGTTTGGCTTACAATATTTTGCATGAGTACAATTGCTTGATTAGGTAAGGCGAATAAAGGTGGTATAAATCTCATGTGTGAACGTAAGGCTGGGCCTTGAGCGATGCGTGTGATCACTTGACCGTTCATGAGACTTGTGTTATAGTTACCATAATGTTTTTGCGCTTACCAAAAGGAATTGCATGCACTTTGTAATAAACACAAAAATAATAGAACTAACTTTGCTTTGATTAATGATAAGGCTCAGAGGCCATAGTACAAAGTCGTCTTTTTAGGATAATTAGATGGAACTTAACTTACCCATACTATAGTTCTACGCCATGGATTGGTAAGTTAAAGAACTTAACCAACATGTGAAGAGACTATTGTATGCCACTTGCTTCTTGCGCTGCTTAGTTTTTTGCTTTCTTACTCGGGCCTTCATCGCCGCGAGTAATTTGCTTTATATCCTTCCGCACGTTCTGCAGTAAGTGGGTGAGTTCACCACTTTCGAGCGCTTTTTCAATCTCGGTGCGAAGAGATATACAATTGTTTGTAGTGTGACCATTATCCTTGTGGTAGTCACAGTATTGATTCGGATATTGACCCCTCATGTTCTTCATTGGCGGAGGGGTTTTAAACTGATAGTCTTCTGTGCTGAGCACCTCCGCCGGAGTTTTCGTTAAGGGGGTCCACTGTCGTTCTCTATTCTCTTGCTTTGTTTCCCTCTGTGCTGTGAGCTTGTTTATGGTTGCTCACGCGTCTTCAGATGAGTACGTTCCAGAGGTTGAGTCGCGCCAATTCTTCTTGAATTTCTTTCCACCACTACCGCTCATGTCTTGTGGGCGATTGTGCGGTGGCGGTGGCCTGTTGGTGCTGAGGTTCTTTTCTGTCTGGTCGTACACTTTGGCCGCAGCCATCAGCTTCTCCCAAGTCTTTGGTAACCCCTCGATTCCCGACAGAACCTTGATCATGTCATTGCAACGGACAGCATACTTGAACTGCGCTCTAATCAAGTGTTCATGGACATCCCCGATCTCTAGCACCTCCTTGTTGTAGCGTGTGATAATGTAACACCCTAAATTTTTTTATCCTTAATTTATACAAAATATAGTTTAAGTACATGACTTTCATTAATGAGGATCATAAGTAACCAAGACCTTAGTCAACAAATGACTAAGTTAAAACGTTTCAAAAATTGTTTAACATGTATTTACATCCCATACACAAAAACTACATAGATCTAAAACATTGCGGAAGCTTCAAAAGTTGTGTTCGGTTCTTTGACAATGCTTGATCACCATCCGTAAGGTCCATCTAGCCACCTAGGGTCAAAACCATTAACAATATTAGTTTTGACGTTTAACACATAAGACTAAATCATGTGATCCAACATCAAATAATAAATTAAAGAAATTAGAAACTTTCAGGTTTCACCGTAAATTACGGTTATACCGTAATTTACGGTGAGTTCAGGAATCTTCTGTCTACCGTAAATCAGGAGGAAAGTGCCGTAAAACAAATGTCCTTTACCGTAAATTACGGTTATACCGTAATTTACGGTGTCTCCTGTAAATCTTTGTTTTAGTTTGGTTTGATCATCTTGCTCAAACAAATTTCACAGATTTGATTTTTCTAAGAATTCATTACATAAAAATTCTCATATTTCCAACATATTATAACTAAACAAATATCAAAGAGCAATTCATGATCCGCAGTATTCACCATGCCTTGTCAGATTGTTCGACCCGTTTAAACATCAAGAGTCAATCATCAAACAAGGTAGTTCAAGCACCAAGTTTTTAACAATTGTTTTAACCCGTCTCATTAGATTATGACGAAAATCACGTCCATGATATATATTGATATACCTTGTTTACCATGTTTTCAAACTACAACATAAATCTATCAAAATAATACATATTGTAACGAAACGATAATTTCGTACCTTTAGAGCACGCCTTTCCCCCGTGAATTCCCTTCGGCTTGTCCGCTTGATGATCCGGACTCTTTGCCTAGAAAATTCAGTTTTACAACTTGTTTAGAACTCTTTCCATGACCATATCCATATCATTGTGAAACATGATCAAATCTGCGTTCTCATCAAATTTAACATCAAAATTCTCACTTAGGCATTTCTACAAACACCTAACGGGTCAGATTTTCCTACCATCATCTCCAAGTTCATGACTTGCAAATTAAACCTCAAATTTCACTTTAATTAGTAAACCTTGCACACATTTTAGCATCAATACCACAGGAATTACCTCCTATAATGAAATTTATACTAGAATTATCATTCAAATCCTAGTGTTCATCATCATCTTATAAACCCCATAACCTAGCTTCCATGGATTCATAGAATTCCCTGGATTTGGGCATAATTTCTCAAATAGTTAGCTAGGTTTTACTTCTAAACACCTATTCAACTTCAATCTAACCAAATAACACTCATGCAACATCAGATTTCAGATTCTCTAAAATCATGAGATTTTCAAGTTTAAAGATTTCATCAAATTTTACATACCTTATGATCCTCTTGTGGTAAGGATCGATAATCTAAACTCGGATTTCGTTTTGGATCAGAATTGCACCTTCAATTTAAGAGTTTTGTGAGATTAGGGTTTTTGGAATGGGGGTGTCGCCCCCTGCTTCTTCCTGATCGACCAACACCTCAATTTGGGGTGTTTGGTTTTTTTTTTTTTTTTTGTTCCATTTAATTAAGTTTCAAATTAAACAACTATGGTCCCTCAACTTTGTTCAACATTTAGTTTGGTAGCTTTTAATCAAGTTATAAGCTATTTCTAGACTAGTTAACTAACTAGGTTAAAATTCTTAGTTAGTAAACTCCCATTTATTTATGCTTTATAATTGAAATATATAATGTCTTATATTTTCGGGGTGTTACAAGTCCACCCCTCTTAAAAAGGGTTTCGTCCTCGAAACCAAGGTACGTACCAAATAGTGTAGGATGAAGACGTCTCATCTCCTCTTCGGACTCCCATGTAGTGTCCGAACCTTTCCCATGCTCCCATTTGACCTTGATTTGGTCAATTTGTTTATTTCGTAAACGTTTAACCTTTCTGTCTAAAATTTTCACCGGTCTTACCACATAATTTAGATTATTATCCACTTCGATATCATCGTAATGGATATAGGTCGTTTCGTCTGCTAGGCACTTTCTTAATTGAGATACGTGAAACGTGCCATGGATCCCACTCAGCTCCTCCGGTAATTCAAGACGGTAAGCTACCTTGCCAACTCTTCCGATAATTTTAAATGGCCCTATAAACCTTGGGCTTAACTTCCCCTTCTTTCTAAATCTAATAACGCCTTTCCATGGGGACACTTTTAGCATGACCATGTCACCCACTTGAAACTCAATTGGCCTTTTCCTTTTATCTACATACGCCTTTTGCCTGTCTTGAGCCGCTTTCAAGTGTGCCCGAACTTTATCGATCTTTTCGTTCGTGGCTCTTACTATGTCTTGATGGGCGAGTTCACGTGGACCCACTTCTCCCCAACACAACGGGGTTCGACACTTCCTACCATAAAGCAATTCGTATGGGGCCATTTTAATACTAGATTGGTAACTGTTGTTATACGAAAACTCGACTAACGGTAGGTGAACATCCCAACTGCCTCCAAAGTCGATTATACACGCCCGTAGCATGTCTCCCAATATTTGTATCGTTCTTTCACTTTGTCCATCCGTTTGAGGATGGTACGCAGTGCTAATGAACAATTTGGTCCCCATTTGTTCTTGGAAATCACGCCAGAAATTCGAAGTAAACCGGGTATCCCTATCAGACACGATGGACACCGGCACTCCATGACGTGCTATGATTTCATTGGTATAGACTTCTGACATCTTTTCTGACGTATAAGTCTCACGAATCGGAATAAAGTGAGCACTTTTCGTCAATCTATCCCCCACTACCCATATTGCATCAAAACCACGATTCGTCTTAGGCAGCTTGGTTAACAGGTCCATTGTAATATGTTCCCATTTCCAAACTGGAATGTCTAACGGTTGGAGTTTGCCATAGGGTTTCTGATGCTCCGCCTTGACTTGTAAACATGTCAAGCATTTTTCCACATACTTCGCCACATCCCTCTTCATTCCGGGCCACCAATAATTTTGTTTCAAATCATTGTACATCTTGGTCGCACCCGGATGAATTGAATAACGGGATTTATGAGCTTCATCCAGTAGAAGCGCCTTTACTCCACAGGTATGTGGGACCCATATCCTTCCGGATCGAGTCTTCAACCCATGATTCCCATCCGACAAGTCTTTCAACTGACCAATTATTCTTTCCTTCTTCCAATTCTCTTCTTTTACTGCTTCTAATTGCGCCTCTCGAATACGTTCAAGTATACCCGAGGTTACCACGAGTTGCATCGATCGTACTCGTATCGGGACATAATCCGCTTTTTTGCTCAGAGCGTCCGCTACCACATTTGCCTTTCCGGGGTGATAATGTATCTCACAATCATAGTCTTTCACCGTTTCCAACCATCGCCTTTGTCGCATATTTAACTCCTTCTGATCGAAGAAGTATTTCAAGCTCTTGTGGTCGGTGAATATGGTGCATTTTACCCCATACAAGTAATGCCTCCATATTTTTAATGCAAATACCACCGCTGCCAGCTCGAGATCGTGCGTGGGGTATTTCTTCTCGTGTATCTTCAATTGTCTCGAGGCATAGGCTATTACCTTGCCCCGTTGCATCAACACGCAACCGAGCCCCGATAATGAAGCATCCGAATAAACCACCATGTCTTCGACTCCGTCCGGCAATGTCAGTACCGGAGCTTGAGTTAACCTTTCTTTTAGCGTCCGAAACGCTTTTTCTTGATCGACTCCCCAAACAAACTTTGCTTTCTTTTGGGTTAGCTTTGTTAGCGGCGATGCAATCTTGGAGAAATCTTGAATGAATCTCCTATAATATCCAGCAAGCCCCAAAAAGCTTCTAATTTCAGAAGGGTTCTTCGGGGGATTCCATTTTGACACCGCCTCTACCTTTGACGGATCCACCAAAACCCCATCGGCACTTATGACATGACCGAGAAATTGTACCTCTCGTAACCAAAAGGCACATTTGGAAAATTTTGCATAAAGCTTCTCTCGTCTAAGTGTCTCTAACACTTCTTGTAAGTGGCGTGCGTGTTCGGCTTCACTTTTCGAATACACCAAGATATCATCGATAAACACGATGACCGACTTATCCAACATTGGCTTGCAAACCCGGTTCATGAGGTCCATGAAAGCCGCGGGCGCATTTGTTAGCCCGAATGACATCACGAGAAATTCGTAATGTCCGTATCTTGTGCGAAAAGCCGTCTTCGGCACATCTTCTTCTTTGACCTTTAGTTGGTGATACCCCGACCTAAGGTCAATTTTGGAAAACCAATTCGCACCTTGTAGTTGGTCGAATAAATCATCTATCCTCGGGAGCGGGTATCGGTTCTTTACCGTGAGTTTGTTTAACTCCCGGTAATCAATACACATACGCATGCTCCCGTCTTTCTTTCTCACGAACAATACCGGTGCGCCCCAAGGAGACACACTCGGCCTTATGAATCCCTTGTCAAGCAGGTCTTGGATTTGGGACATCAACTCTTGTAGTTCCGACGGTGCAAGTCGGTACGGGGCTTTTGCTACGGGTTTCGCGCCCGGAGTTAATTCAATCCCGAACTCTACTTCCCGTTCAGGCGGTATCCCCGGTAAATCTTCCGGAAAAACATCTTCATAATCTCGTACTACCGGTACATCTCCAATCTTTCGTGATTCTTTCTCGGTCTCATTTGCATAAATTATGAATGCCTTGCATCCTCGCTTCATGAGCTTGTGAGCTTTCAACATCGAACATACTATGGGGTTGCCTCGTTTTTCGCCATAAATGGTGACGTGTTTTCCGCTCGGAGATGTTAGTTTTATCTCTTTGCGAAAACACACGACCTTTGCATGGTATTGAGATAGCCAATCCATCCCCACGACTACTTGAAATTCTCCCATCGACATCGGGATTAGATTTATCAAGTATTCTTCATCATCGATGCTCAGTTTACAATTTTCACATACATCACAAACAATAAAGCTTTTGTTATTACCTATCTCTACTTCTAAAGGCACAGGTAATTTTGTTAGAATAAATGAAGGATGTCGAATAAACCCATATGAAACAAAGGATTTATTCGCACCCGTATCGAATAACACGTGTGCGGGAATTGAATTTACAGCAAATATACCTGAGACCACGTCAGGTTCAATCTTCGCTTCTGCGGCAGTTAGTTGGAAAGATCTTGCCTTTGCTTTCGGGGATTCACCTTTCGATTCTTGCCTATCCTTCTTTCCAACCAGTTCCGGGCATTCCGACTTTTTGTGTCCCGTTCGATAACAATTGTAACAAACCGTCACCTTCTCCGGGCATGACATAGCCATATGTCCCGTTTTCTTGCATATGGGACAAGGCTTATCCTTGTAACGACATTCGCCCTTATGATTCTTCCCACAAATTTTGCAACCTGATGTACTACCTTTAGCATCTGATTTCTTTGCTGATTCATTCGTTCTTGCTTTCTTGGCAGGGCTTGGATTCACATCTTGTGCCCTTCTTTCACCCCGTTCTATACTCTTCTTCAATTCAATCTCCCTTTCCCGAGCAGCATTGACAATCTCGGTAAGGGTCTCATACTTTGAAGGGGTTATGAATTCTCTATATTCCGCGCTTAGCATGTTATGATAATAATAGACCTTTTGCTCTTCATTCGTTATCAAATCATCACAGAACTTCATCTTGTCCATAAACATCCCCGTGATCTTGTCTATGGATTCACCTTTGTGTCTGAGTTGCATGAACTCTTCCTTGATCTTGTTTATGACCGCTTTGGGACTATGGTGTTTAAGAAACGGCGTCTTAAACTCCTCCCACGTCATGGCCTTAGCCGCTTCACTTCCAATCTCCTTCTTTTTGTTGTCCCACCAATCTTTCGCTTGATTCCTTAGTTGACCCGTACCATAGGCTACGTAGTCTTCTTCGTCACAATGAGTTCTCTCGAATACCCCTTCGATGTCACTTAGCCATCGTTGGCACACTATTGGGTCAACCTCCCCATTATATGTTGGTGGTTTACAAGCCATGAATTCCTTGTATGAACAAGGTTTTCGTCCTCCACGCTTTTCCTTTGCTACATTTGAATCGTCTTCCAGTTTCTTGATTCTATCTTCTACTATTGATAAAACCGTGTTTTGGATTTTATCAATAAAACCCGACAAACTATTTTCGATCGCCTTTCCAACCTCTTCGGCAATCACTTTCCTCACTTGTTCGGTGACTCTTGGCACCGCATCATCATTGCCTCCATCAGCCATCTCGATTTCTGAAATGTTTACATAGATTGTTAAACATTCCATTTATAACACACGCTTTACTTGTTTTGATTTAATCAAGTTCATAACTTGATTTAATCATTCTTGTTTCAATTCAATCAAGTCCGTGACTTGATTTAATCATTCTTGTTTCAATTCAATCAAGTCCGTGACTTGATTTAATCATTCTTGTTTCTATTCAATCAAGTCCGTGACTTGATTTAATCATTCTTGTTTCTATTCAATCAAGTCCGTGACTTGATTTAATCATTCTTGTTTCATGCATTTCTTGTTTTTGAGTGAGCTTACACACTCTTTTCGTGCATAATTGTTCGTTTCTCATTTTATACATAGTACATAATATATTAACAAACAAGTTAATTCTTACCGGACGATCGATCAAGCTTGAACCGAACACTTATTAACAACCTTGAGCTCTGATTACCAACTTGTAACACCCTAAATTTTTTTATCCTTAATTTATACAAAATATAGTTTAAGTACATGACTTTCATTAATGAGGATCATAAGTAACCAAGACCTTAGTCAACAAATGACTAAGTTAAAACGTTTCAAAAATTGTTTAACATGTATTTACATCCCATACACAAAAACTACATAGATCTAAAACATTGCGGAAGCTTCAAAAGTTGTGTTCGGTTCTTTGACAATGCTTGATCACCATCCGTAAGGTCCATCTAGCCACCTAGGGTCAAAACCATTAACAATATTAGTTTTGACGTTTAACACATAAGACTAAATCATGAGATCCAACATCAAATAATAAATTAAAGAAATTAGAAACTTTCAGGTTTCACCGTAAATTACGGTTATACCGTAATTTACGGTGAGTTCAGGAATCTTCTGTCTACCGTAAATCAGGAGGAAAGTGCCGTAAAACAAATGTCCTTTTACCGTAAATTACGGTTATACCGTAATTTACGGTGTCTCCTGTAAATCTTTGTTTTAGTTTGGTTTGATCATCTTGCTCAAACAAATTTCACAGATTTGATTTTTCTAAGAATTCATTACATAAAAATTCTCATATTTCCAACATATTATAACTAAACAAATATCAAAGAGCAATTCATGATCCGCAGTATTCACCATGCCTTGTCAGATTGTTCGACCCGTTTAAACATCAAGAGTCAATCATCAAACAAGGTAGTTCAAGCACCAAGTTTTTAACAATTGTTTTAACCCGTCTCATTAGATTATGACGAAAATCACGTCCATGATATATATTGATATACCTTGTTTACCATGTTTTCAAACTACAACATAAATCTATCAAAATAATACATATTGTAACGAAACGATAATTTCGTACCTTTAGAGCACGCCTTTCCCCCGTGAATTCCCTTCGGCTTGTCCGCTTAATGATCCGGACTCTTTGCCTAGAAAATTCAGTTTTACAACTTGTTTAGAACTCTTTCCATGACCATATCCATATCATTGTGAAACATGATCAAATCTGCGTTCTCATCAAATTTAACATCAAAATTCTCACTTAGGCATTTCTACAAACACCTAACGGGTCAGATTTTCCTACCATCATCTCCAAGTTCATGACTTGCAAATTAAACCTCAAATTTCACTTTAATTAGTAAACCTTGCACACATTTTAGCATCAATACCACAGGAATTACCTCCTATAATGAAATTTATACTAGAATTATCATTCAAATCCTAGTGTTCATCATCATCTTATAAAACCCATAACCTAGCTTCCATGGATTCATAGAATTCCCTGGATTTGGGCATGATTTCTCAAATAGTTAGCTAGGTTTTACTTCTAAACACCTATTCAACTTCAATCTAACCAAATAACACTCATGCAACATCAGATTTCAGATTCTCTAAAATCATGAGATTTTCAAGTTTAAAGATTTCATCAAATTTTACATACCTTATGATCCTCTTGTGGTAAGGATCGATAATCTAAACTCGGATTTCGTTTTGGATCAGAATTGCACCTTCAATTTAAGAGTTTTGTGAGATTAGGGTTTTTGGAATGGGGGTGTCGCCCCCTACTTCTTCCTGATCGACCAACACCTCAATTTGGGGTGTTTGGTTTATTTTTATTTTTTTTGTTCCATTTAATTAAGTTTCAAATTAAACAACTATGGTCCCTCAACTTTGTTCAACATTTAGTTTGGTAGCTTTTAATCAAGTTATAAGCTATTTCTAGACTAGTTAACTAACTAGGTTAAAATTCTTAGTTAGTAAACTCCCATTTATTTATGCTTTATAATTGAAATATATAATGTCTTATATTTTCGGGGTGTTACAGATAAAATCTTCTAGGCTCTCGTCATCACGCCTCCAAATATTCATCACATCTACAGTGTCCCTGATAGACCTTCGCTGTTGGCTAAAATGCACTAGGAATTTTTCTCTTAGATCCACCCACGATGTTATCTTCCCAACAGGTAGGTTATCGAACCATAGCCGCGCAGCACCTGTGAGAGTTTGGATGAATAGATGGCACCACATTGGCAAGGTCCATCCTCCTACCAGACCTGTCCTAGTGAAAACACGAAGGTGATCGTCCGGATCTGTCATGCCATTGAATTTGCTGACATTGGATGGCAGTTTCGCTTTTTCCAAGGGAGCTAAAGCGATCTCACTGATAAACTTCGAATTCTTCGCTGCCTCCGTCGGGCGGTAGATTAAATTGTAATCGTGCTCTGCTTCTGGATTATAAACCACGCGAGGTTTATAACTTTTGTGATCTGGTTGCAACCGGCTAAACACACTTGTATTGTCTCCCTCCTAGTATGTTCTATCATAGTCATTGGTGTGGGTGTCCCGCTTCTGGTAGGAACGCGGGCCCAACCGAGAACGAATCGATTGCCTTCGATGGGAATGAGATTCGTCGTGATACTCTCTTTGTCGATTTTTGGAATGAGTAGAATCATACCTTGCAAGAGACCTTGAGTAAACTTCTGTGTCTTCCACATGAACTCGCGATGGTGTTTCATGGTGTGAAGCATGAGGTGCAGATGGTGCTCGTGTACGAGATGCAGGTCTTCGTGACTGAGTGGGAGGAGCAGTCTATGCACAGAGTTGTGCATACACAGCATTTATTGCACCCTAGGATCTGACATACCACGAGATAGGAGTTTCACCGGGAGGTAGAATTGAACTTATTGGGATTTCGGGTTGTACTGCCGGAGTAACAGGGTCATTCGGATGATTATCGTTGTACTGGACTTCGTTATTATCCGAAGCCTCTTCCACAATCCCTTCAACTTTGGTATTGTGTGCAAAATTTGGCCGAGGGCCGGATTGACGGTTTGTCGGAGTTTCTTCCATTGAAAAACGGAAATGGAACAGTAAATCGAGACGAGAAGATATGAATAAAAACTGAGAAATCGGTGAGCGCCAATGAAGAAACACTGGTTTAATTGACCGGAATCAACTGAACCAGGGGGTTTGAATCTGCATAAGAGGGTTATATCTTCTCGTTCGATTCGGGGGTGAATGGTCTTCTTCTTCGAACAACAACTGCAAAACAAACAGCCGTTAGACTCGCCACGGGGAGAATGGGGGTTCTCTCCGTAACCACCCTCCGGCGTGAGAATAAGTACAGGGTTTGATGAAGAAGAAGAAGTAGTAGTAAAGTGAAGTGAGAGTAACTTGGAGAATTATACCTGAATTATCCTCTTATTTATAGCCGAAGTTTTGGGCGGGAAAGTTTGTTGATGAAAACTTGACGGAAAGTGTTTTTCCGTAAGCGGTTATTTTGCTCTCCGTTAATCACTAACGAGTGTGTATGCACACGGATCGTGATCGTGATCAACGGTTGGGCTTATGCCACGTGAAAAGTGGGCTAGTGTAGATCTTTCCTTCAATTCGTGCCATCATCGTGACTTCGAGGGAGCCTGGGATGATGCCACGTGGTCATTCGGTTATAACCGAATGGTGGTGCACGATCAAGCCTTCTAGAAGGACACAACTGTAATCCTGTGTGGCTCTTCTTCATGCTAATTTTCTGTGGTATCAGAGAAGTTACTTTTATTCTATCTGTTATGGAGGCTGGCGCAGGGATATATTGGTTTCCTTTTGGCGCGCAGATGTTTAAAACTGTACTTCTCTTTAAATTCTCTTTTGGAACCAGTGCGTGGCCGCGCAAGGTTTTTCTCCAAAGAGAGCTTATTGACGAGGTTGTGGTATGCTCCTAAGCATCTGTGCAAGGTTTTTTGGTACCTTACCCCTTCAACAACCTAGCTACTAAATACCATAAATATAATCCTTAAATCTCGAGTTTGCGATGAGATTGCGTTGTGATAGAGTTGCGATTGTGCGTGCGATTAATCACCTCAATATAAACATAACATGCACAAGCAACACATAATAGCACACACACGTAAAACAATATCCATAACCTATTATTCGAGTTGCGATGCGATTAGCGATAGGTCGATTAGCGATAAAACTACGATTTATTAACATGTACTCCACATAATACAACTAAAATAACTTAAATTAGAGTATCGATTATAAGTTGAGAAGTACAATCAATAATTAAGCAAGGAGTGACATGTCGCAATTACTAATCTTTTCTTCCTTTGACTTGACTTTGACTTTGACTTTGACTTCGAAACACGGGTTGTTACAAGTGTGTGAACCGTGGAAGCCTTAGCTACCAATCTAGTTCCACCGCCTCACTTGAATTTGTAAAACGAACACCCAAACAATCTCCTAGACCTAGAATAAGTTAACCACATCCAGCCTCCAACACTTGGTTCATTCCTTCCATGTTGAGGCGGCACACCCGGGTTGTTCTTGTTCGGTTGTTTGGTTATTTACTTTCTGTCTTTTACATTCTGTATTCATGACCAACCGGTTAGTTAACTTAGTTAACTAACTTTTGGTTTGGTGAACTATAACGAGGTTAATACCTCCATGCATGACGTCTGTGAACTCTTTGACATTCTGGACTGTTACTATACTATATCTATAACTAAATAACTTAACTGAACTCACAAACATAGCTGATTAATGGTTAGAACATTCAAAACGAAGTTCGGTTCGCACCAAACAAGTCCCAGTCGCACGAAAGGTAATCCCTTTCATGCGAAAGGTTCCCTGCCGTGCAAACTGTCCAGTCACCCGAACAGTTTGTGTTGTTTCAGTTTCTTCTGTTTATTCTGTTTCCGCTGACGGGCAAATCAGGACCCGTGAAACCACAGAAACTCAGTGTCTTAACGAGCGACTGGACAGAATATACTTTCTGTTTTGATCATACTTTTATACTACGTACTTACGTACTTTTATTCCAAATCCTCTGTTCAACTCCAACACTCACACCTTCGTTTACCTCCTGTAGGGTAACCTCGGTGGTCATGTAAGAAAAATTTGCATTTCATCTAATACGATATATAACTAAAGAAACTCAGCCGCATTGTGGCGAGTGATAATTCTAGTTGGTACAAAATTAGCAATTATACAGATATTTCGATTTATTTTCCAAGCTAAACATTTAAAGGACATCATATGCTATAATATTGATATATTTAACTATTTCAGTACATTAGTACAAAATTATAATATTGATATATTTAACTATTTAAGTACATTAGTACAAAATTAGCTATTCATGTTATAAAGTTACAAAAGAGATTAAACATGAATTATAATATTTGATTAAAAATTTACATTAAAAAATACATATGTTTTAATATTGTTAGTTTAAGGTACCCGAATATGTTAGCATTATAAATTTACGTTTTCAAACCAAACATCATCTAAAGCTCAAAACATGATTTTTTTTATATAAAATATGAAGAAAGTAATACACCTTTCAACATATTTAAAATCAATTTGTTCGATTTTATATTATTCTTGAAAAAGTTGCAAAAAAGGTGGTCAAGCACGCAACGCACGAACGAACGAGATAAGTTCCATTTACATAGGAGTTATATAAGCAATTCTCCTTTTACAACTTTACCGGATAGTGGACCTATGAAAATCTCTTTTCTTATACTTTTGGATTTTATAAAACATATAATAGTAACATAATAAGTTTTAATGAATAATTTTAAGCACTTTAACATTAAAACCATATAAATAAAAAGAAAAAGAAAATATCTAACTTATTTTTTTTAACGGCCAACTAAATCACCGGATAAGCATCTTGAGATGCCCTCAATCGATCAAATGCATCCCCTCCTTCATAACGATTAGAGTTGGATGCATGCCCGAGCCACCAAGCCACCAGTTCTGGAGAAAACCCGCCGCCCAAAGGCCCACTGCGATAAAACCCGGTTCGGTTCGGTTTTGAACTGACGACCTCAAGAGAGACCTAGTTCTAAACTCCATTGCCACCACCAATGTCTTTCAAAATGATGTTAGTGAGAGTTGAACTTGAGACCTCAAATAGAGAAACCAAATAACTAACCACTAGACCAACTTGTGAGTACAAAATATATAACTTATAAGACTAAAGGGTATGGGGGCCGGCTAGGCCCGGCTAGGCCCGGCGCCGGTCCCCCACACCGCCCCTCTGAGTAGGGGTGTGCAATAACCGAACCGTTAACCGAAACCGAACCAAAAACCGACAAAACCGAACCTAAATTAACCGAAACCGAATTAACCGAAAGTCGGTTAACGGATATTTTTTTACCATCGGTTAACCGAAATTAACCGAACCGAACCGAATCATTTATTTTTTTATATATTTCTAGCTTTTATACCTCTATTTCATGTATTTCATATTTTATATTTTCATTTCATGTAATAATACCTCTATTTCATTTATTTATGCATTTATTTCATTTATTTATACTTTCATTTCATTTATTTATACCTCAATTTTATGCATTTAAACATCTATTCATGCATTTATATCTCAATTTCATTTATTTTATATCCATTTCATGTATTTATACCTCAATTACATGTATTTCTAAGCAAAAAAAATAGCCCTTGTTTGAATTGGTTATTAACCGGAAATTAACCGAACCGAACCGAAAACCGACAAATTAACCGAACCGATTAACCGATGACTTCGGTTACGATTACGGATAATGCTAATAACCGAACCGAACCGAACCGTACACACCCCTACCTCTGAGGCTCCGCTCGGCCCAAACGGCTCCCCACAGCCGGGTGAGACGGACCAATTTCTCTCTCTCTCTCTCTCTCTTCTTTCTCTGTCCTGACCTCTCTCTCTCTTTCTCTCTCCTCTCTCCTCTCTATCTCTTTCTCTCTCTAAATAATCAAATAAATTAAACTTTTAATTGTTTTTATAAATTATGTGGAGCCCCATCCTCCATCCCCTCAAATGTGAAGGAGGCTCATCCCTCACGAGCCGGTGATGTGACGCCTACGTAGCGGCACATCCTCGTGAGGATGAGCCTCACCATACCCTTTATTCTATGAGCCTCACCATACCCTTTATTCTAATGGGTTGAGGAGTGGTACAAGTATCTTTTAACCAAAAGTCAAACTTCCACAACTACACATGTCATCAAGCAAAAAAAATCTTTTGATTTTTTTACACGATAAGCAATAGATGAAGAAAACAGATGTTCATATCTTATTTGTGTGAAATTTTGAGAGACGACTTGGACTTTTATTAATATTGTGATTATTCTTTTGCGTTACCTTTTTAAATACTATTTGTCGACATTCTTGAATCTTGCTATGACAAAGCAAAACAACTACATGTAAACAACTTACTTGTCGTTATCCATAAAAAGGTTTTTGGCAACTAAGGTTTTGAAAACTGAATCAAACTTGCCTATGATGAACAAAGAATTGGCCATTTCACAGGTTTATCTTGCATGTTACCGGTCGTTAAAAGTTAAAGAGTCCGAATTTGTTTGAACAGCCAAAAGTATTGTAAGGTTGGACCTATTAAAACATAAAAAAAAACTCTTGAAGCGGTTAAGTGATTACTTAGAAGAGCATAAAGTAATAAAAAAACACAACCCACCCGATGATTTATGTGCCCCCGTTCACTCTAAGGAATTTTCCGATGTTTTTTGTCATGTTGTTCGCTTATTCTTGCTTCATGTTCACAAATTACTTAAAGATTTTGATATTCATGGTATATGGTCTTTGTGATTTTCGTGTTAGTCTTTAGTTAAAATGATTTACCTAACACCAAAGCAAGTTTGGAATACACATTATTTAAAACAATTTAGATATCTAGCATCAAAGAACCTTAGGGGTTCAAAGGGCTAGCTCCCCATTGGCGACGACCCAAGGCGTTGAGCCCCCTAGCAGGGACCTCATTGTGAGTGGCAAACGGAAATTTGATTTCCATTGTTGAAAGTTTCTTGAAGTTGCTTAGATATGCATAATTGATAAAAACTAGTCATAAACCTCTTCGTTGCGGGCCGGGGAGGGAGTAAAACCATGCTACCAGTACTGTGGGGCGGGAGACGTAAAGCCGTGCTAAGTAGCAATTAAATGAAGACTAAAACCGAGAAAAATCATAAAATAAACTCACGAATTTTTAACACATAGTGACACACGTGAAGTAAACTATAGAAAGATGTGAAAAAACAGACCAAATGTGACCAACAAACATAATGCTAAGTAGCAACCAAATAACAATTAAACATGAGAAAAAACGTAAAACAAAACTATTATAAAAACAAAACTAATTTAAATTTTGTCACAAAATTATAACAAAGCCAAAGTTTTATTACATAGAAATAATGTTAAAGTTAATATACACGGAAAAATAGTGTTAAAGTTAGATATACGGAAAAAAAAACATAAAAACAAAACCATAAGAAAAATGGGTTACTGTTTGTTACCAAGTGTCACAAAAGTAAATGTCATGTGGTCGAAACCAAAATCTAAAAATACACTTGCACAAATTGATGTCGACTAAAAGTTAACTGTTGTTTGACCTGTTATGTTTTAATATATATAGAATTTGTATGAGAACTAATGATAAGTAGAAACTATGATCATCGCAACTGGGTGAACAACAATAACTGAGTTACAACTAACATAAGTCAATTATTAACAATGACTGTTCCCCTACATAACCGTCAATCTGACACTCTCTTTGCAAAGTATTGTGTCATTATAACTGTTGTGATGGTTCCCAACTATAAAACGAAAGTCTTTATTCTATTATTGAACATGTTTTTCACAACACAAAACACCACGTTCTTGTTTTCTTTCTAATTTATCCCAATTAAAATTTCAAGAGTACCATTGAAATACTATAGTGTAAGAGTGATCATACACGCCGTGTGTGCATATAATGTATATACGTGTGGGCCCTTGGGGGCAAAAGTGAAATTGCTCTAATGCTAAGGTTTGTTTACTAATTTTGTGAAAATAACGTTAAAAGCGGCGGACGGTCAATCATGCATCACGTGGTCGCGTTGATAGCCAGAAGAGAAGGGGTACATGCACTAATCAGCCTTTAACCCGACTGTTGCTGAGTGTTATGTGCCTTATGTCCAAGGCTTGATACAAAACTACTATCGAACCAGGGGTCTCACTGAAGTAGCCTTTCTATTTCTATGGTGTAGGGGTAAGGATGTCTACATCTTACCTTTCTCAGACTCTCCCTTAATTTTGCTACTGGTAGGATTTAATGAGCATGAGAATGATATAAGAATGATCATACATGATTAGAAGTGATTATCCACTCATTTTCAAACTACAAACCTACCTTGTGAATGTACTTATGAACTTTTTAGCACTATGTAATTACATGTATATTAAAATTACATATATATATATATATATATATATAGTATATTAAAATTAGAATGAAATGAATAGTAACATCATTAACAGATAAGCAAATGGTATCGGGTATCGGTACTGATATCAAATTTACCAAACCAGTGTATTTTCAGTACCAGTTCGGCATCCGTATTCGCCGGTATTTATCCTAAAATATCGGTGCCGTACTAGTACTGACCGGTACCGAACCGTACCGTACCATGTATATTCGGTACTGGTATCCACTTTTGAGGATTTCGGTAACGGTATTTTCGGTACCGGTTGGTACCGAGCTCATCAAATCATGTAGCAACGGAGCAATGCAAGTAATTGCACCCTTTAGATTACTTTTCATACACACAGTAAGTAAACTGTATTTCGTTTGAATGGGGTTTTATATACACAACAACTTATTTTGCTTTTTTTTGTCTTTTTCTGTAATGAATGAATTGTAGCATGTAAAATTAACTTGGATATTTAGAATATTAATAAGCAAATCGTATCAAATCATGTAATCAAACCGGTATCGTATCGGTACAAAATTTACTATACCAAATCATTTTCGGTACCACTTTGGTACCCACCTTTTGGCGTTTTCAGAATCGTTACTTTCGGTTCGACACCGATCTAGCACCATACCTGTATTTATAGATTTTTACCTTCAAATATCATACTGTATTGTACCAAGCATTTTCAGTGCCGGTACATATTTCGATGATTTTCCGGATCGGTACTTTCGGTGCCTTTACCAGTACCGAGCTCATACATATTTTAACGTGTTAGCACCGTAATAACTGAACTGAAAACAACCGAATTTCCAACGTGTAGGACGTGTGGGTCCTATTATTATATATTAGGTTATTTAAAATCGTTTTTTAGGAGAGAGTGACTATCATTACCACGTCATTTTTATTTATGTTTTGATATTTGGTATCTGCTTGCCGTTGCTGACACGCCTTTTGTAGTCATTGGGTCCCTACCGCAACGCGTGGCCGGAAAATCAACTAGTTGTAGAATAATAGTATTAGAATGTAGTGCCTACTATGCTACATGTTTTGTTTGCATTTTATATAGTAGGCAATGTAAGCAATGACATGGTAAGCTTATACTTGAAATGTTGATTTGATTTCCAAAAATTATTGTTAGAAATATTGAAGTTACTATATGAGTCACTAATTGATGTTAGATTAAATGGTGTAGGGGTCATGGTTGGGACATGATTCGTCATATAAGAACATGAATAGAAGGCTACACCATCCCCTTACCCGATTCACCATGGTTCTCATTGATTAAACCATGGCAACCATGGTCCTCTTTTCCATGTTCCAAGATTTCCTTGCCTTTTCTTTAGACAAGAATAAATCAAAATAAATAAGGGGATAGTGGTTTGGGTCATCACTACACCCTTAGGTAGCGTTTGGTATGCAGAAATGAGAGGTGGAATGGAATGGACCATTGTGAGGGAATGGAGAAAAGAGTGTTTGGTTGGTTGATGGAATGGAATCATCCATTCCAAAATGCATTTCATTCCCTCAAAATCATTCCATCCGTCCCCCTTGTTTTTTTTTTCCATTCCATTCCCTCTTCATCCTTTATTAACAACATCATAACCCACCATCGTTGTTACCACCACCACCACCACCACCGTCATCCGCCACCATCACCCACCTCCGCCGCCACCCGCCACCGCAGCTACCACCACCTATCGCCGCCACCCACCGTCGCTACTGCCACCTCCGATCATCGCCACCACCCACCTTCGATCATCCGCCACCACCATTGCCACTGCCACCTCCGATAACCGCCGCCACCCGCCGCCACCACCGCTCCCACCTCCGACCATCGTTGCGGCTGCTACCACCCCCGCCACCGCCGTCACCTACCTCCACCGTCATCCACCACCACCACCACCGTTGTCATCATCCGTCGTCGTCTCCACCCACCACCACCGCCAATCACCGTCGTCGTTACAACTGACACCTAGCACCACGCACCATCATCGCCCATAACTGACCACCACCATCTGATTTTATCCTTCGTCTTTTTTCGCATACCAAACAACAAAAAGTAATTGTTCATTCCATTCACACATGGTAACCAAACAAGCCATGGAATGGTAATGATCAATTCCATTAACTCATCCATTCTATTACCTCGTCCATTCCATTACCCCATACCAAACAGACCCTTAGTGGTTTTGGATGGTGGATTAGAGGTGGGTGACATGACGCTGACATGGAGGATCATGGTGGTCATGATTCGTGTTTGGATGATTGGCTTTAAACTTGTTTTAGTTCAAACTTAGAGTAAATTACTTTTTGAGTACCTGTGTTTTAGTGGTTTTAATCACGTGAGTACTAAATCAAAAAGTTTAACGCTCCGAGTCCCTAACCACTCATTTTATAACATTTCGAGTCCCTGTGTTTTAGTGGTTTTAACCACTTGAGTCCAATATCAAAAGTACAAGTGTTAAAAATTGGATTCAAAACGTTATAAAATGAACGGTTAAGGACTCAGGACGTTAAACTTTTTTATTTTCGATTCAAATGATTAAAACCACAAAAACAAAGCTACTCAAAAAGTAATTTACTCTCAAACTTATTTATTTTAACAATTAATGTGAAGTTATCCTATATCTTAGGTTTTTTATTTGTAAATTTATAAAACACACAGTTCAATAATATGTTCGACTTTCAAAACCTTTTTTTTTTTTGAAAGGTAGATTTCATTCAAAAAGCGCAACGGGAAGTCCTCGAAAAAAGGACACCCGAGCAAACAAACGAGATTACATCAAGTCAAGCGGGTATTTACACCAAACATTCCAATCTATACCTTTCATCTTAGATCTATTTTTAAACCAAAAATACGAAGTCATCTTGATGCTCTCGACCACTTCTATAGCTCGTCGCCTTTTACCTTGAAAGATACGATCATTGCGTTCATTCCAAATTGTCCACAAAGTAGTAAAGATGATACCTCGCAATATGTTTTTAGCTTGCTTGGGAAGCGGTTGGTTCTTCGTTATCTTCAATAAGTCATCAACATCAAAAACAATCGACGGGTTCAATCGGCACCAATGCTCCACACGGTTCCAAATCTCCGCAACAAAGAGGCATCCAGTGAAGATATGGGTAGACGTTTCAGCGTCCGAGTCACAAAACCCACAAAGATCATTTTGAAGGCTAACTCCGCGTTTGTGTAATTCAACTTTAGTCGGCAACCGATTGCGTATCGCTCTCCAAACCATAATCTTACATTTAAGGGGAGTCCAACACTTCCATTTCATATGTTGTTCCACAGCCGGTCTTGGAAAGCTAGATAAAAGCTTTCTAGCGCTGCTAACAGTGAAACGATTCGACCCGCTAGCTTTCCAATTCCATTTGTCAATCCCCCCTTCCAAACATAGTCATAGATCTCCTCCATAAGGTTGAAAAGCTCATTTATTTCAGCAGCAGTAGTAGGATCCTTGCGCCATTTCCACTCCAGGACCTTAGCGCCAGACACAATCCGAATCCTGTTCGCGACAACAGCCCATTTATCAGTTTCAAGTCTGAATAAGTGAGGGTAAGTTAACCGGAGAGGTTCTTCCCGCAGCCACGAATCCATCCAGAAACTAATAAGTGAACCGTCTCCCACTAAACCTTCAAAGTAACTTCCAAGCGTTTTTCCAGACCAAATCTTCTTTTCTCCAATCTTTACAATTTGCTTCCAACATCCACTAGCCGAAGTCGTACACGGAAGGAGCGACCAATTCCTACTCAACCCGTGACAACCAATGACCACTTTTTTCCACAACCCATTACCCCCGGTTTTAAAACGCCACGCCCATTTTAGAAGGAGCGCGTCGTTAACGTCTTCCAATTTCGACACACCTAAACCACCCTCCTTTTTAGGCGTAGTAATAATATCCCAGGCGATCCAGTTAATCTTATTCTCATCACTACAACCCGCCCATAAAAATCGTCTCATAATTTTTTCCATACTCTCTATAACCGCCTTTGGAGCTTTATAAAGAGAAAGATAATAAATAGGGAGATTTTCTAACACGGCTTTAATAAGGATTACCCGACCACCAATTGATAAGTGTTTCGCTTTCCAACCGGTAAGGCGCTTCTTAAAAGTGTTCAAGACCGGATCCCAACTACTAATTCGCGTCATTTTGGCTCCCACTTTAATCCCCAAGTACACGAAAGGAAGAACCCCTTTTCTACACCCCAAGACTTCTAACATACTATCCACCTCTCCATCCTGCGTACCAACCCCAAATAAGTTTGACTTGTGAATGTTGATACGAAGGCCGGAGCATAAGTAGAAAATACGAAGAATACGAGCCGTGTTTTGAAGATTCTCGCGGGACCATTCACCCATAATAAGCGCATCGTCCGCAAAGAAAAGATGATTAAGATCCGTATTGTCAACCCGGAAATTAATACCTTTGAGAAAACCCATGTCTTTAGTCTTGTTCATCAACCACGAGAGACACTCCATAACAATAAGAAATAAGAAAGGCGATATAGGATCACCTTGACGTAAGCCTTTCTCACTTTTGAATTGAAAAGTGGGAGACCCGTTGACCAACACAGAAGCGCAAGACGACTTCAGAATACCTTTTATCCAATTGCACCATTTCTCGGGGAAGCCCATCTGAGATAGAATAGATAATAAAAAGCACCAATTGACATTGTCATACGCCTTTTCAAAATCAATCTTCAATAAGAACGCTTTTTTTCTTTTTTCTTTTAAGCCATTCCAAAACTTCATTAACCACTAAGGGCCCATCTAGAATAAACCGATCAGATAAAAAAGCCGATTGGGTCTCCGAAATTAAAAAAACCCAAAACCTTTTTAAGGCGGTTAGCAAGGATTTTAGAAATAACCTTGCTAATCACCCCAATCAGGGTAATGGGTCTGTAATCTTTGAGTCCCACAGGCGAATTAACCTTAGGGATCAAAGTTATAAACGCGGAACTGCAACCAGAATTAATACGACCTGTCTCATGGAACTCCGACATAATACGAGAAAAATCATCTTCAAGAACATCCCAAAACCGCTTAATGAAGTGGAAATTAAACCCGTCCGGGCCTGGGGCTTTGTTAGAACCGCAACCGAAAACCGCGTCTTTTATTTCTTGCTTAGAAAACACAGCAGTTAACTTCGAACCCTGTTGCTCATTTAAACGGGTCAAACCTTCACAGACAAGGTTTGGGCGATTACACACGTCTTCTTTGAAGTGATCACGAAAGAAGCTTAAGACTTCCCTCTTCACTAAAGTCGGTTTCGATACCCATTCACCTTTTATTTCCAACCCCGGGATCGTATTTGTAGCTTTGCGACCATTAACAATACTGTGAAAAAAGCTCGTATTCTCATCACCAAGAGAAGCCCATTTTACCCGAGATTTTTGTCGCATATCCCGTTGTCTAAAAAATTCAATCTCTTGGAGGCTCTTTTTACACTCGGCCCAAACCCATAATTCAGCTTCATCCAACTCCTTGTATTCCATAAGACATTCCATATTATCCTTTTCCAACATCAGCCGATTCATGTCTTCATTTTCTTTATTTTTGAGATCGTTTATCCACTTTTTAAGTTTGCATCGAAGAGAGCCCAGTTTTCTCATCAAATTCAAATCAGCCGGCCCACTATTAGACCATCCCAATAAGCCCGTCAAAATCACCTCTTCACAACCCGGACGATCCAACCAAGAGTTAAACCAACGAAAAGGCTTGGGGCCAAAATTCTTATCAATCAAGGACAAACACAAGGGAGCATGATCAGAAAACTCCCGTTTAAGAGCTCTGACACACGCACTAGGCCATTTATTAAAAATAGCATCACAAACGAAAACCCTGTCAATTCTACTCATTTTGCAAACGCCCCGTCTATTAACCAAATAAGTGAACTTCATACCTTTCAAGTAATACTCACGAAGACCCATGGTATCTATAAACTCATTGAAATGTCGAGCACAAACAGGATCAAAGCGAGAGTTTTTTCTTTCACTTGGCTGGCGAACCGCATTGAAATCTCCAAAAACAATCCACCAACCCAGGCCCCCGTTTAAAACCTGAGAAATTTTCTCCCAGAGATCTTTTTTTTCCCCATTATTTTGCGGAGCATAGACATTTATAATATTCAGCCGAGTTAACCCATCCGTAAGTAAACCCGACACGAGCAGAAAATTAGGATCTTTCACCACCATATCTTTTGATAAAACTTTTGGATCCCAAATGCTCAATAAACCCCCAGAGTTACCAACAGAATCGACCTTTTCAAAATCAAACCCAAGACCTCCCCAAAAGTTAGAGACCACCCCCGAATCAACATTACAGGACATAGTTTCTTGTATCCCTAAAAAAGAAATACCCATCTCCGATTTTATTCTCCTAATCCAACCCGCTTTAGAGCCAGAACCCAAACCTCTAACATTCACCGACAAACAATTCATTTAGTACCTTTTTGTAAACCTTCAACGATGATGGAATCCAAAATCAACTTGTCTTGTTTTGCAAGGTCAACACCGAGTTTTGAACCCATCGTTTTTTGTAGCTTCAGCCTCGTTACGTTGACGGATAATAATCGGAACCTCATCCTCCTTGGTTGCTTCATTCGACATGAGCTCCCTCTGTATATCGTTTGTATCGACATGGCCTTCAGTGTTGGAAAACTCTAAGTCAAGAGGATTGTTGTTAAGGTCAAAGGGTGTTTCATCCTTAGAAACGGTATTATCAGCTTCAGAATTAGAGTCCGAATCAACAATACCAAGCAGCCCATTTAGCCCAAAAATATCACTATTCTTCTTTTTGGGCTTTTTAACTACCCTTTGGCTCTCATTGCTACTAGTGTAGGTCATGCTGGGCCGGCCCAATTCAGACTTCTTGGACTTCTTTCTTTTAACCACTTTGGAGTAGTCAGCAGTCAACGGTTCATCCCCCAAAGAATTCTCGAAATTGAAATTGGCAGCTGGCACAAAATTCGAAAGCATTTCCTTGTTTACAGCGTTTGATTGGCCATTAATGTCCTCATTAATATTATAATCAATCTTATCCGAAAAATCAGCATCAGCATCAAACGCGTTGACTTCACCAATTGCCTCCGGCGCCGGTTCACATTCCGGCGTGTCTTCGACAATACATCCTCGTCAGAATCTGTATCCGAAGAATTATCGCTCAAATCTTGGTCCTCAAACGTTTTGACTGGATAGAAATCCGGTATCCAATCACCTAATTCTTCACCAATCCAAACTCTAAACTTCCGCTTATGCCACTCCAAAATGATCTCTTCGGATATCTTATTACCATTACCGACTAGAATACCGACATAATCAAAAGAAAGATCCGGGTCTGTCTCCTTCTTAGCGGCTTTGTAAACGACTTTTCCAATCATACCTCCGACTAAATTGACAATCTCATGAGTAAAGAGATGTAAAGGAATACCCTTGATCTTTAACCAAGCCAATCTCTCATAACTAAAAGATTGACCTCTCCATAAACAAACTGATGAAAACTTAGAAGTATCTTTTTTCGCAGCCTCAAGAACCAATAACGCTAACTCTTGGTTATCGAATGATATCAACAGATCTAGTCCACCAAGATATTGTACGTTACCATAGCCCGGACAATGCTCATGCAAAAACAGGTAGATACTTTTCATGGCTTCCACATCAACCATTCGACTAACAATAGCCCTCTCATGCAAGCTTGAAAAACCATTGAACTGATGATCAACATTAACAGTCTTCCCTACTAGCATGTCTTTAAACGAGAACTCCCCAGATTCAAACTTAGTCCCCATATGATCCGTCCCATCTTTACGATTAGCGTTTCCATGGTTACTCACAGTTGGATTATCTCTAGGCATATTAATCTCCCCATCTTCTAAAACAAATCGTGCAATGTTGAACCACAGTTTGTTGTTGCCGATGCGGATGTTTCTAAGATTCTTGAGTAAATCCGTTTTGTCTTTCACATCCAGTATAGAAAGGAAACCGAACCGATTACCCATCTTATCTCTTTTCCTTGCGATGTATAAGTCATATATTTGTCCGAAAACACGTACATGACTCGCAAGATCAGCCCCACTGCATCCCTCTGGTAAGTTTGTGACAAAGATCTTCGTAATACGACGTTGAACGGCTTCCGGAATTGGTTTCCGGCGGTTATCCATCTCTTGGACCACCGCTCTATAGATATTGCAGAAAAAAGAAACTTATATGAACCAATAAGACTTAGTATGTTAAACTATTCGTTCATCTTTTCAAAACCTTATTAGTACAATATAAAATCTCAGTTTACCAAATCAAACCTATGAACATTAACTATACATTACTTAACTAAACTTTTGTTTTTATACAGAAAATGATTTGCAATGTCAAATAACTTACATAACTCTTTCAATAATAATTATCCTTTTTCAAAATCAACACATAATATTGGTGTGAATAGAAGAAATGTCTTAATTTTCAATACAAATAGAATCTCGGTGTCAGTGTGTCACAGTCATCTATGTTTTATAAGGAATAAATAAAGAAACCTAAACAATCTAAAACAATAAAACTCAGCAGGATAATATGATACACTACCTGCCTAACAAATATAATAATATATAGATCATAGGTGTCTATATAAAAATAAGAGAAAAATGCCCGGATAGTCCTGTGGTTTCGCTTTTTTTCACCTATAGTCCCCAACTTTCTAAAACTACCTGAATAGTCCTCAAGTTTTCATTTTTTGTTCCCGGATAGTCCCTGGGTCTAACTTCAGTTACCTTTCTCTGTTAAAATGATGTGAAATGACAAAAATACCCTTTCCTTAAAAGGCCAAACCATAGGGACTATCCAGGCATCTTCTTCATTTTTATTTATAAAACCACACCACCACACTTCATCTTCAACCTCCACCCACCATCACTCTCCTCCACCCTCCACCATCACCGCAAATCCTCCGTGACTGTGGCGGTGATGGTGGAGGGTGGAGGAGAGTGATGGTGGGTGGAGGTTGAAGATGAAGTGTGGTGGTGGGGTTTTATAAATAAAAATGAAGAAGATGCCCGGATAGTCCCTATGGTTTGGCATTTTAAGGAAAGGGTATTTTTGTCATTTCACATCATTTTAACAGAGAAAAGTAACTGAAGTTAGACCCAGGGACTATCCGGGAACAAAAAATGAAAACTTGGGGACTATTCAGGTAGTTTTAGAAAGTTGGGGACTATAGGTGAAAAAGACGAAACCACAGGGACTATCCGGGCATTTTTCTCTAAAAATAAATTTAGAAACCATTAAAAGATTATGTATTTGGATCGGGGTCGTTCATTACACATGAAAAACAAGTATCTAATACTAGATAATCTTTAGGGTAAGTTGACCCTCGGATAATCTTTGTATCTAGGTCTGCGCGGTGTTGTTGTGTATAGAGAATGACGCTTCCGATTTGTTGATGTATACATGAAAATTGGAGTCATATGTACCACAACTTGCTCTAGCCCATGATTTTGACCCCTACACCAAAAACTAACAATTCGAAACCGCTAGAGGTCGCTAGCAGAATCGTGCATCAAATATTCAAAGCTAACAAGTTGCATATAATGTCAAGAGCTGTCGGCGACATTAAGGTTTCAAGAGCTGTCGGCGACATTAAGGCGATTACGTTTTTATGGATCAAAGCAAGGGCGGGAAAAACGGACTTAGAATGGAAGGAATGGAGTGAATTTAAATGCTTTAAATAATATTTTTTCCTTGTTTCTTTCATTGTTTTTCTTTACTGTTGTTGTACTGGACTAGTACCTTAGCCCCTTGCTAAGGTTTCATGTTTATTTTTCAATGTTATGATTCCGCCTTGTTTCAAAAAAAAAAATATAATGTCAAAAAGGCCAGCAGTAGCACAATTATTTCAACACAATGGACTTATTTTGGTGGCGTTAGTATACCATACTTGGTGCCATCAATATTGACTTGGAATATTTGAAACATTGAACTTATAATTATAGATGGCACTATACTTTCTAAAATAATTCACACTAGTGTATATAGGAGGAAGATTATGCTAAAAGAGAAATTATGATTAAAAAGTGTAAAAATCCACCAAGAGAAGCTATGTTTTCAAAAATAATTCTTGGAGCAATAAAACACACGCAACCAGGGGCGTAACTTAGGCATAGCTTGAGGGGCGTCCACCCCCGAACTTTTCGATGCGTAGTGTTATGAATAGTACTTTCGTATAGAAATTTTTTAGGTATATACGTTTTCGTCCTCCCGGTTTTGGAAAATTTGAGGGAGGCAAGCTTCGCCAATACACGCAACCATATTATTAAAAAACACACACACAAACGCACCGTTAAAAATCATTTTTACATTTTTTTAGTATGAATATTCTATTTAGTAGAGAACTCTTCAATTTGTTTGTGTGTTGCATAGAGGATAACCATGACTTCTTTTGTATATTTTATGTTGAATTATATAGTCTCTCTCATTATTCATGCGTTTTGTTATGAAATTTGACTTTTTAGCAATCACTTACGTAATCATATATAGTAATTGAATATATTTAATGTGTCTATTCAGAAAGAGATGTTCAAAATCTTTTGAAATATATACACGAAATTGTACGGAAAATTCTTTGAGTTTCCTATGACATATTGTTGTAATAGGTTTTATGTACCATTATGGCATTATATATATTGGGTTAGGATCAAATACAAAGGATAAAATAAATAAGAAGTGTAAGAAGGATTCTAGTCCATTGATCTTAGATTTGAAGGGTTGAGATTGGTTGTAGGGAAAAGAAGATAATAGAAGAGCATAAAAGGAATCATATATTTATGGATTTTCTCTCTCCACATGCAAGGCACATGCCAATTCCCCCCATCGATTTAAAACGTCCATAACTTTTTCATACGACATTTTTTTTTCAAAAAAAATTTCACCATAATAACGAGCGTTTTTTTATCTTTAATATGAGTACCATATTATCACATAAAAATAAAATAAAAATTTTCATTTTTACTGGGTTTTTTGGCATTGTGTTAAAGGTTCGGGTCATTGTGTCTTTTAACTGGGTTTTGGTCAGTAGAGTTTCTATACATTGTGTTATTATCAAAACCTATAACACAATGTTAATTTGAGTTCTATCCATTGCGTTTTTATAAAAACCTATAACACAATATATGACACAATGAAGATTTTGTTATACCTGGGTTTTCTATAAATTGTGTTATTAGTTCAGGTCATTGTGTTTAATATGTTATTCATTGTGTTTTAATATATTGTCCATTGTGTTTTAATAATTTGTTCAATTTTTTTATTATCTTGTTCATTGTGTTTTAGTTTGTTATGTATTGTGTTTTTAATTTGTTTTTCATTGTGTCTTCATCTGCTCTCCATTGTGTCTTTTATCTGCTGTCATTAATTGTGTCTTTTATCTGTTGTCATCAATTGTGTTTTTATTTAGTCTGATTCTTATTGTGTTATATGTTATCGCCATTGTGTTATACGTTATGGTCATTGTGTTTTAGTATGTTGTCCATTGTGTCTTTATCTGTTGTCATTGATTATGTTTTTATTCTAATTTACATTGTGTTTTACATCATGTCCATTGTGTCATATGTTATTCATTGTGTTTTAATATGTTGTCCATTATGGTTTAATAATTTGTTCAATTTTTTTTATTATCTTGTTCATTGTGTTTTAGTTTGTTATGTATTGTGTTTTTAGTTTGTTTTTCATTGTGTCTTCACCTGCTCTCCATTGTGTCTTTTATTTGCTGTCATTAATTGTGTCTTTTATCTGTTGTCATCAATTGTGTTTTTATTTAGTCTGATTCTTATTGTGTTATACGTTATGTTCATTGTGTTTTAGTATGTTGTCCATTGTGTCTTTATCTCTTGTCATTGATTGTGTTTTTAATCTAATTTACATTGTGTTTTACATCATGTCCATTGTGTAATATGTTATTCATTGTGTTTTAATATGTTGTCCATTGTGGTTTAATAATTTGTTCAGTTTTTTCATTATCTTGTTCATTGTGTTTTAGTTTGTTAAGTATTGTGTTTTTAGTTTGTTTTTCATTGTGTCTTCATCTGCTCTCCATTGTGTCTTTTATTTACTGTCATTAATTGTGTCTTTTATCTGTTGTCATCAATTGTGTTTTTATTTAGTCTGATTCTTATTGTGTTATATGTTATCGTCATTGTGTTATACGTTATGTTCATTGTGTTTTAGTATGTTGTCCATTGTGTCTTTATCTGTTGTCATTGATTGTGCTTTTAATCTAATTTACATTGTGTTTTACATCACGTCCATTGTGTAATATTCAACTGGGTTTTTGAATTTTTTTTTGAAAAATATAACAATATGGTACTCATATTAAAGATAAAAAAACGCTCGATTTTATGATATAATTTTTTTTTAAAACAAATGATGTATAAAAATGTTACGGACGTTTAAAAGTTAGGGGGGAAATAGCATGTGACTTGCATGTGCATATTCTCTTTTCTCTTGTAGACAAAATTACCCTTTCTATTTAATTACTCATAGAACACTTGTCACTCTCTGGTGCCTTCTTACCCTTCTTATTTTTAAATCTTTTGTATTATAACTCAACCCTATATATATTTGTTCCTCATGAGTTATGACTTCTTACGACAAAGAAGCAAACATGCGAGTTTCGACACAGTGCTATATGTATTGCATTAAAACATGGGGCGGACCCACTTCACCTGGAGGTGTGATGGCAAGCATAGTGTTAATTTTAATTGAAAATCTTGACCGCATCCTCTAAAAACTTTAAACCACCCCCTTAAGAAAAGTCATATTATGAATGTATAAAAAAATTAAAAATAATATAAACACTAATTATAATATATAATATAACTAGCTTAAGACCCCGTGTGTTACACGGGTTGATTAAAGATAATATCTTATCATCATCATCGTTTACATAAATGTTATGATCGAATACATGTTAAAACACAAACGAATTTCTAAGATTACCACGACAAATTGAAATACATGAATATGCAACGATCACAATTCGTTGAAAATCTCCTTAAAAACACATTAGTTGTTTTATATGTAGTGTTAACGTCCTACGTTAAATACTGCTATATACACCACAAGTCGTTAAAAGACTTCTTTATACACTTATTTAGAACCAACCTTTTAAAATTCTACATGTTGAAACGGGTCAGGTCAAAACCAATACAATACACTTGCATATTAGTTTTAGTAAAGCTTTACAGTGTAGCGCCTCGTTAGTTTGACTACTCAAGCTCAAGCTGAAAAAAAAATGGGCAAAAAATGATAAGCGTTCAGAAAACTACAAAGTGTATCAATTGTCTTTTAAAGAAATGATATTAAGCATACATGGCTTAAGAATCTTTTCGTCATTTCTAAAGAGACGATAATATCTTTTCTTTGCAAGGTGTCTTTGTTGGGTTTTTTAAACCATGTTCAGAAACCAAGGAGACTAAACTTTAATGCGGGGCAAGATGTGTGCGGCCGGTAACGGGTCAAAACCAGACCATGTTGAAATTGACCATCATTTAGTATGGGCCGAAATGGGTTAAGTTGAAATGGCCCGATATAATTTTTTTACGAAATCCAAAACAATGTTATTACACTAACCATATAAATCTATAAATAAAACCGATTTAGAAGATTATATGCTTTAAAAATAGACTTCAGACAACTTTCAAGTATGAACCCATTTGACCCGTACAACATATTTGCCTTTTAGGTGCATGATGGTACTGAAATCCTTCCTATAACAAATACAAAAAGCCAAAATCTTTCATTATTTCACTTCAACAACTACTAAAACCTATTTATGACCAGATAAGTTACAAAACTATTAAATCATAAAAAAGAAGTCTACTAAAAGAATATTTGATTAAAACAAAAAAAAAATCTACTAAAAGAATCTTGATTAAAACAATGGAGTTCTTAGTGGTCCTCCTAAGCACCCGTCATTTCGAAATATCTTCTAAGTCTATAAAAACCCAATCCAATCGAAGATATGACCGGTTCTCGCTAGACTTTAGGTAAAGAACCCATGTTATTATGCAAAAACCCTAAATCGCTGTCCATATAAAAGTACACCTTTTGAAAAAAAAAGATAACAATAAGGAGAAAGGTTGTACCTTGGAGATGATGATAGATGATTTTAGGAAGAACAATTGTGCAAAATTGAAGATGAAGGAAGCACATATCAAATGCTAGTGGCAAAATTAATATTTTATTAATTTTATTACAAGGGTTTTTTTTTTATAAAAATTTGTGAGGATATATATACAATGATTCAATGTTAATCGTATATAATAATATAGGTTATCACCTATGAATACTCACGGGTCGGATATTTAATTTTTGTATAAAACTATATGTAAAAAATTATTTGAAATGTACAATGTGTGACAACATAAGCATGTTAATTAATTAAAGAAATATTAATTATTGAAAGGGAACAATATTACCTTCAAAAGCATTCAAACGTACGATGTATGGCAACATAATCATGTTACCTTGATTTCTAAAGGCTGAAATTTCCTGCCTATTCGTTGTGTGAAATGCATATTTAGGAACCCTTATCATGATATTTAACTTTTTCAATAAGTTCATCAAACTATTGAAACTACTTTGATGGCCACCAAGCATGTATCCACCATAGTTTATACCCAATCCAGAAAAAAAAAATTGTTAGTATGGTAAATATAATGTCAACATTTTTTAAAAGGAAAAATACATTTAGTTAGTTTCTATATTCTAAAAAATAAAAAGTTACTAAATGGTCAAAGTTGTCGTCATTCGGTATGTATTTGGTAAGATTTGGAATAAGCAAAACTAAAAACACGCTTGGGTGGCCTATAATTTGGTGGTTACTGGGTAATAGGGTGTTTGGAATGCATAAACCTAGGGTCGGGTCGGTCCTGGCAATTCACATGCTCTATCCGAGCCCGAAAAAACGTGCCTCTTAGGCCTTAACGAATTAGATAATGTAAATTATTTTTTTGCCGCTCATTGTTAAGATACCAACTCAAACTTTAACTTTGATTTCCCTATATAAACATATAAAAATAAGTTAAAAAGCTATTCAAGTGATTCAGAAATGAAACACAGAAAGAATAATCCTGACCTGGAGAATATTGATTAAAGATATCCATGTCTTTTTTTGTTGCCATATAGCCATATAGCTTTCGTTTGCCTCCGGGATAAAACAGAACAGGACAACGATCCCACGTATCTGATCAGATCCTTGATCCTTCATCTTCAAAATGCTTGTTCAGACGTTCAGCCTATGTATATCCAATGACCGAGTATTCAAAATTCAGCACACTAATACTCATGTGTCCTTTTGGCCCGTAAGAATGGCGGCCCTCATTGCTTCAGATGACCCAAAGTAGTAGTCAAGCAGCTCTTGGTTTCCCATCCTGAGCCACTAAAAGTATCATTTAGTAAATTCATTTATGAAACTAAACAAACATACATTAACAATAGTAATGATATACCTTATCATTTTCATCCTATTCAAGCTGAGTATTCATGATGACAACCAGTGGTGGCCATTCAATCTCCATGTATTTAACAACTTCATTCAGTGCATTCCACTATTCCATTCGTCATGTTGACGTTCTGCCACAGGTGGGACCGAAACAGAATTCCAAACACCGATATCTTCGCAAAGGGGTGGGTCATAATAAATAAATCTGACTTTCTTTTTCACGGTCAGAATCCAAATCTTTACGACTATAATCACTTCCAACTTTGTTTTCTCAACATCGAGTACCGACATCTTTTTCTTGAGCTCCTGAATTTCCCCTACATCATTGATCGCTACTTTCATCAGCACCTTCATTATATACATTCTATTCATTTGAGTCTAAAGTAATTATCACTATGGATCAAAATTTGCCTATAACCAGACCATATCAAGTTTCAATTATCACTACTGATCAAAATTTTCCTAAATTTGCTATAATCACACCATATCAAGTATCAGTTATCACTATTGATCAAAATTTGCATATAATTTTCCTACAATCACACCATTTCAAGTCTCAGTTATCACTCACTGCTCATCAAAATTTTCCTAAAACTTGCCTATAATTACACAAGGCGCACTTTTTTTTAACCAAGACACAATGTTAAGTCTCAGTTGTCACCATCAATCTATTGGATAAAAATAAAAATTTGTTAATCAATTAAAAATGGCCTCTGAAGTTCCTTTAACCACACCAACTACCATTATAGCTGGTTGACCAGCCTGCTACTGAAAACAATGATAAAAGTTATTTAAAAAAAAATTCGAGTCATTTAAACATTTGTAAACAGTGGGGAAACTTACCGTGTCACTTGAATTATCAGTGATTGCTTCTTTAAATAGGTGAAGCCCTAGAAAAACGAAAATAAATATATTACCATGTGGTATATTTCTTATTTCTGAATTGAGATAGCGTATCCAGTTCGTATCATTTTGACAACCAAAAAATTTCCAGTGGAATGGTGCTATCACATCTGGCATATGATAACATCCACATGATTGTCTTGCCTTTCTGAATTCATTTGATTTACAATCATATTCTCAAGAAGCAAAAGCAAGACCTGCAAACTTCGCAAAAATCAAAAATAAAAAAAAATAAAAAATAACTCATATATAATATAAACATAGTTAAAATAAATTATAAAAGTTTCACTCGGTTCTATATTACACCTCATTCATTGCCAGTAAAGTAAAACAAAGTCATATAAAATTTAAAATTAAATGCTATCGAGGAATCATTTTACCTCTAATATTGAAGCTCCCCGTCCAAATGCATCTCAACTTATACATTCCTTTAACAACTCAAGAAGTGCTCATCCAAGTCCATAGTGTGGAGCTATCAAAAAATTCAACACCCATCACGCACATAGATTCTACAAAGAAGTTCACAAAGAAGTTCCTAGCCAACAATGGATTATAAAAAAAAAACTAAAGTATGGAGAATGGATGAAGAATCCAATGCGAGTGCTAGTAGACATGAATTCGTTTTTCATTGGCTCTATTCGAGATGCACACACAGATGTATGCGCATACATATACATATATACATAAACATGATACCAACACCTAATGATCCTTGTTCTGGACAAATCATTCATTCGTCAATAATTTCATTTAAAAAGAAAGAAGACGTAAAACCTGCAATTCATGAAGTAGTATTCCATCAATTAAGAACTTGAATGAACAACTCTCTTAAATCCTTCTGTCATGCCTAACTTGAAAACTGACCTCCTTCCTGAGACCAACATCAAGCCCAAAAGTCACCTACCTTGCGTTTGTAGAAACCGCCACACAACGTGGTTTGGTAACACCAATAATTCCACTTCGACTACTGCGGAGGAAAAACACGGACCAATGAGCCAAAAATAATCAAATGCAAAATGACATTATTTACTTGAAATCTAAATAAAAGCACATATCTAAATTAAATAGGTTCATCAACACATAACCATTCCTATTAAAGCCATTATTTCCAGTTTTGCAGTAGATTCCGTCCCAATAGTAACTATCTTCTCTGTAATTGAAAAACAACTTTATGTATAAAAATTATTAAATCATAAAAATCAAAATAATGAAGAAACCCAAAAAAAAAAAAAAAAAAAAAAAAAAAAAAAAAAAAAAAAAACTTAAAATGAAAGGAATACTAGTAAAGAATAAACAACTGAACATCAAATATGAAGAATAAAGAACTGCACATTGACAATCCGAACCAAAAATCTGATTCAAAAGAGTACACAACGAAAATAGAAAATAATGGTAGCCGGAACTCACATATTTTTAAATCGGGATTTGGATCCTTTCTGACGCCGCTAACCACCCTATAGCCACAATAACGCCACCACTGTCGTTCCACGTGAAAACCCTAACATCGTCGTCAAACCCAAAAAAGGGATGTGTGCCATTAGGGTCTCGTATCTAGACAAAGTGCCACCAACTTCAACAATAGAACTCTGCAATTTGGAATTGCTGCACAAAAAAAATACCTCTATACAACTAATTAAGAAAGATAATAACCTTTTTTTAACAATGGCCCGTTACATTGTTTTACATCAATGGCGAAGAAGGTACCGGTGTGGCTGCCGATCATCAAATTAGATGAAAAATAATCTTAAGTTACTCAATCGATAAGCCATATATACATCAAAATTGTAATAGAAGAATTTAGATAAGTGATTGGAGAATACGAACCTTGTACTTCAAAATTGTAATTGTAATAGAAGAATTTAGATAAGTCCCCAAACTTTTTTTGAGTGATACGTCTTGTTCTTCCAGATTTTAGTGAACCTAGAAATTGATTAAATTTCAAATTTCCACCTTTAATTTATTCAATTTGAATCTTATAGCTGCAAATAGGAACCTACATTAATGAAAAATCAAAAGATAATAAACAATTTATTCTAGTCTAGTATTTACTTCAACAATGGTGAGTTACAGTAAACCAAAGGTGAACATCAGGGTGCTTTTTGCAACAAAGTCATGAAAACCTCGTTGTGACATGTTCATGGTCAAGTACAGTTGGTATATATAGACCATGAGTTCAAGGTTGAAATGAGTATCACAGTTTATTAAGTTAAATATCTAAACTGATTCAAACTATGATCCAACGCTGTAAAGGGATGCCTAAAACATAATCGTAGGGTTTTATTCTTCAATTATATCACATGAACACCTTTCATAATAACATTTACCATACTGTATGAAATGTGGAAATAAAAATAGTAAATATAATTCACGAGTTCCTTTTAAAAAAAGTATCTAAATGTCATCGTACAAAACCTAATTGATGACGATCCAACATAATCAAGAATTCAAATACTCAAAACATCAGTCATAGCTTTAATTGATGAAAGAATGAGGGTATAATCAAACCTGATTGTTCATCGAATAACACCAACAAAGAAGGCGAATAGAAATCAGAGATGGAACTGACTAACAGATATCATGGGTAACATCATGAAATCATATAAAAACCCAATCCAATCGAAGATATGACCGGTTCTCGCTAGACTTTAGGTAAAGAACCCATGTTATTCTGCAAAAACCCTAAATCACTATCCATATAAAAGTACACCCTTTGAAAAAAAACATAACAATAAGGAGAAAGGTTGTACCTTGGAGATGATGATAGATGATTTTAGGAAGAACAATTGTGCAAAATTGAAGATGAAGGAAGCACATATCAAATGCCCGTGTATACCAAAATCAGTAGCGTATAACAAAAATCGAAATTGAAGACTTACCATTGTAGAAACTGAACCCTAGCCCCTGCCGAAACATCACTACCGCCGTAGTTCCACATCGTCGGAGCATAGAATGGCGCTGTTAGGGTTCCTGGTAAAACCCTAAACGCGCCGCCGTAGTGCCTAATTCCGTCGTCTTCTTGAGCAGCAAGATTCGCCCAAACACACCGTCTCTCAGTCGTATGATTTGTTAAGCCAATCTGATGAAGCCCTTGGTTTAAACTTCATCGCCATGATATGTAAATCGGATTACACGCTTAGATCCCACAAATGATATCTCCATGAAAGAAAACGAAAGAGATTTAGGGAGAGATGTTCAGGAGGATTAAAGAAAAAATAGGGTTTTTGAATGATAAGGATGAAAAGCGTATCTAAGAAGCCGCGTGAAAGGAAAATAGAGGAAAAGGGTTTGGCGCTCTTCAAGAATTATCTAGCCAAAGAGCATGTCCACATCATCAAAATGATTGGCTAAGAATAGTCCTTGTGGCCTAAGAGAATTCATTTAGTATAATAGATAGATTTAGAGTTAAATGCTTGGTTGGTCCCTGTGGTTTGCAAAAAAATCAGACTTGGTCCTAGTTGTTTACTAATTACACGCGTGGTCCCAAAACTTGTCAAAAATGCACTCGGTTGGTCCCCAGCCCTAACTTCAGTTAAGTTTCTCAGTTAACTATGTGTGAAATGACTATATTACCCTTAGAACAATTAAAAGAAATAAAAATATATATATAAAGAAGAACTGTTCATCTTCTTCAACCTCTGCCTTCCATTCTTTTACACCTTACCAGATCACCAATCCTAATCTCAACAACCCAAATCAATTTTCACAAAATCAAGTGAAATAATGTGCACTTAAATTCAACAAAATAACTTAAAGATGAAACCTTTTTAACACAATTGCTTCTTCAAGAGCACAACGGAGGCTAGACTCCTGATGACCGAGACCTTCACACGACTCACAGTGTTTTCCAGGACAGTCAATTCGGTTTCCCCAATACAAATACTTCTCTGAATCACTGTGATGAATGCGGTTATTGTTATTGTTGAACTGTAAAAGGGGGGTTTGAAGTGGGTTTGATCCGGTGGAGGAGAGTAGAGATGAGAAGAGGTAGAGGAGCACGATTGTGGAGATTGTGATTGTGAGGAGCCAGATTGGGGATCTGGATTTGGGTTTGGTTCTTGAGAGTTTGGGGATCGCCATTGTTGTGATGGAAGAGGTAATAAGAGACCTTGTGTGCGGCTTAATTTTTTAGAGAGAGAGAGAGAGCGGTGACCAGATGTGCGGCTTAATTTTTAGAAAGAGAGGGAGCGGTGACCAGATTTTTAGAAAGAGAGAGCAGAGACCTAGGTTGGTGATGAAGATGATATGGTGGTGAAGATGATGCAGTGATTTTTGTGAAAATTATGATATGGTTGGTGATGAAGATGACCTGGGTTGGTGATGAAGATGATATGGTGGTGAATATATATTTAGGGCTGGGTTAGAGCAGAGACCTGAGAGCAGAGACCTGGGTTGGTTATGAAGATGACCAGTTTTTAATTGTTCAAGGGTAATATACTCATTTCACACATAGTTAGTTGAGAAATTTAACTGAGGTTAGGGCTGGGGACCAACCGAGTGCATTTTTGACAAGTTTTGGGCCCACGCGTGTAATTAGTAAACCACTAGGACCAATTCTGCAATTTTTGCAAACCACAGGGACCAACCAAGCATTTAACTCTATAATTTATATAGTTACTAGTTAACCCAACTAAAGATTTTAAATTATAAGTTTAAAAGTATAAGCTCGATGTTCATTTACCAATACTAACCTAAGTTTAATTTTATTAACCCAAGCCTAACCCAAAAGAATTTTAAACTTAATACAACAAGGATGTGGACCGGCTTTTACAATTCCCACCCAAACCCATCCTGCCCACACAAACTCCCAACACGCAGATTGTTACAGCCGGCATGACAAATTCTGGCCACCAAAATGTCGTTTTTCGCTGGAATTCCTAGATTAACCGACCAACGTATGATATTTGATGGGGTTTTATTTATGTTTTATTTGATGATTTGATGATTAGGAGAAATAAATATTTAAAGACTAGGGGGATTGAACTTTGAAAAAAATACAAATTTACAATTATAGAATTAGTTATGATGGCTTTTTTGTTATTTTATTTAAAACTTTGTTTATTTATGTGATTAGAATCAAAATTTAAAACGAGGGTAAATTGAAACATGTTTTATTTGAAACTTTGTATGTTTATGTGCTTATGAATGTATTATGTATGATTAACTGATTATGTCATTATGTGAAATCCATGGTAATTGGTAAATTGGTTATAATGATTTATTTTTATTCTATATAGAAACTATGAGTAAGGATATTATGGACGGGTTTTTCAAAATGAAAGGTGGAGATCATCTTCTAAAACCCCTGAATACATTGGCGTAGTTACTCTTCCTTCGGATCCTCATGATCGTAAGCCGATTGCATCATATAACGTTAATCAACGAGATGAGATTAGAAGGGCATACATACTTAGAGGACCATGTCAACCTAGAGGTATTGTTGGGATTGAACCCTTCCAGAGGAACAGATAATGTAAAGCCAAAACCAGGTCACAACAATGGATTCACAATAAGCAGCAGTTTACATTAAGCTTTCCCCTTGAAAGTGATTTATAACAACTGATGGTCTCTATCCACTGTCCATATACAACTGCTGCTGCCCTTTCAACTGCTGATCAAAACCCTGAAGTATCCAACACTGCTGGTCCTATCTACTGATGTTAAAGCACTGCCAAGTCAAGGACTGATCAACCTTGAGTAAAGTACTGACACAAGGGGAGAGCAGCTGTTTAGTGAATTATTTGTTTTATGTATAGTCAGTGGTTAGGATAGCAGTGTTTGTGTAAGGACAGTAGATACAGGTTGTTAGGCTGTTAGACGTCGCTTTCATGGTGACGTCAGCTGAGATACCTCAGTGGTTTGGTTTGCCTATAAATGTAACAGTGCCCTGTACTGTTACATTTGATTGACTGAGCGGGTTCTTCTCCTCATGTCTAATCCTTTCATCTTGTGTGCAACCAACCTTGGGGCATCAGGCTGAGGGGGAGTTTAGTTTGTAAGCATGTCTGTAATCTTTTGCTTTGATTTGTAATCATTTGACTCTATGAGAAGCTAATGCTATCAAACTATTTTCTCCATTGATTATGTTTACAAAGTTTGTATCTATTTCCGCTGCACTTTACATGTTTTCATATTCACTAATTGTTCAAAACATACAAACAAACATAATCGTGAAAGCCTCCGATCCTAACAATTGGTATAAGAGCTTGGACAGTCAATTTTGATTTAACAGTCAAATTGACATAACAGTTCGGCTCAAAATTCATTGATACTAAGGTTGGTTGTATTTAGTTGAAAAACAGAGTATCGAGTAAGTCATGTTCAAAATGGTTATCCAAAAACTCTGTAAATCAACCAAGATGTCATATGACACACAAAATTAACACAACAAGTGATTTCATGCACAAAACACTCATGGTTTCTAGATCTGAAAACATATCTGTTAAAACTGTGAGATCATTTCATATTCTTAAAATTGATTTCAACTGTTGTTTTGACATTTGTGATGTTTTTATTAAAATGCTAAAGTATGAACCTCAGATTAACAAAAACCTATGTTCTTAAAACATTAGTGCTTTTGTTAACTTAAAAGGAGGGGAATTATCACTTTAGTCATTCAAATCTTATGTGTTGAAAACAGGTTGAGTTCCTCAAAAGGACAAAATCAACTATGTTAAAATACACTAAGTAAATTCACAAAAACTCAGAAGTGTGTTTATCTCAAAACTTTTGAAGACAAAAGAAAAGAGTATAAACATAAAACACTTATGAGTCAAAGTTTAGGGAAATAATGGTCATTAAGCAACTATGTGCATTCATCTGTTCAGGAAAAGGTTTTGATTCCAGTGAATGAATTCCAAGAGGACTAGACAAATGTTCAAAAATTTATCCATGTGTTCTCATGATTGCAATCAACTGACAAAGAAAATGGTATCAAACAGTGGTCAAAATGTATTCAGAATGTTTCACAAACTGTTGTCAAACCACTGACCATTTTTAAAATAACTTGTGAATGATGTGATTATATACTCTATTGAAATTATACCAGATCCTTTTTTATACTATTCTTAGAGAATCCTTTAACAATTTTTTTGTTGCGTTCAAAGGATTTTCTCAAATAACCAGGATATATTATTCATATTTTTTTTGGAATAATATATTTGGAACTCTTGCTTGTTTTTGTTGGCAATAGTTTCAGCTCCTGTCAGGAGGTAATACCTTATTTTTTGGTGGTATTATTGTCCTCATAAATGGGTCAATAGGAAATGGTACATTTGCCAAGATCATGTCATACTCAGTTTTGCCCCAAAATTTTTAATCAAAGGTTGATTGCAAACTGTGCTTGAAATACTAGGGTACTCATGTTTTAATTGAATATTAAACAAAAAATGAGTTGCCATAGTAAAAAGTTTTCATCATCTGGGGTACCAAACCACTGTCTTTTAAAATTGACATGTGGCAAAACCTTGAATGAAAATTTTCAAAAACTGCTGCTGATACACCTGTCCTTCAGATCTGTACCATTTACCCTAACCATTGTTTTTGTTACAACGTCTGATCTCTAAACATTGTCCATTGCTGAAAGTTAACCACTGATCCCTCATTTTCTTGAAAAGCACTGATGATCAAAATCAGTGTCTTATCCACTGATAGTAAAAATCATCCACTGCTCACAATTTTTTTTACCGTTGTAACCACTGATGCTTGATACGTCAGTGGCCCTTAAAATAACTGTTCTCCATACTTCATCCATTTCATCAGTGTTTGACACGTGGTCAGTTTTTAGCCCTCAGATCGTAATAACCGCTGCCACATCAGCGATCATTTTTTCCCCTAAATAAAACCCTGCCCTAAACCCCAAACAGGGTTTTACACTGTCGAATTGAATTCCAAAATTCTCTTCTCATAGCAGTTTCCAACCCCTCTTCTCAAAAACTTCAAAATCATTCTTCGTTTTTTCTCTGCAAAAATGACGACATCAAAGTCAAAATCAAAATCTAAACCAAAATCACCATCACCTTCCAAAGAGGTCGCTCAAACGGCCGAAGAATCCATCGAAATACCATACAAACAATCTCACAACTATTTGGGTTTACTCACAAAACCCACAAACAACCATACCTTTGATTCCATTCTCGACACCATATCTACATCAAAGTACAAAACTTTGTTGACAATAGACGCCCCCATATATCTGCAAACCCAGAGAGAGTTCTGGAAAAATGCTACGCTTGAAAAACAAGATGATAAAGTAGTAGCCATTAACTCCTCGATACAGGGTACGGCGATTCAAATCACTCCGCAATCATTATCAGAAATCTTCAAACTCGATGATCAGAAAGGTAAAGCTTCCTTTGACAAAAACGAGTTAAAAACTGATTTTCTGAAAAGGGGCTATGCAGAACAGTCAAAAGTGGATACCCTACAAAAGGGTTATTTTCCATCTGCACCCAGATTTTTATTTCACACACTTCTGATGTGTGTTTCGAATAAAACAACATCTTTTAACGAAATACCATTGAAAATTCAATGCCTGGGTTACGCTATTTTGAATAGTAAGGACTACAACTACTCCCAGGAGATTTTCAATGACATGGTGAAAAACGTTGAAAGTAAAGCATTTTTGTTGTTTCCAAGATTTCTGAGTTATTATTTTTTACAAAAATTTGATAAGAAAAATGAAAATTTACTTAAACAAGGTGTCTATTTTCAAATAAAAAGCTTGACACCTGAGACATTCACTAGAATGTTGGCACCAATAAAAATAAAAGCAGGGGTACCTGAGCAGATTTTAGCGGTTACAACTGCTCCTCAGGTATCAGCTGCTGAGCCCACTGCTCCAGGTGATCAAAGCAACACAACCACTGCTTTGAAACCCACACCTGATATCACCAAAAAGACCAAAAGAAAAACATCCAGAAAACCCACCAAACCCAAAACAAAGGCAACTCTGGAAGATGAGATCCAAGAGGAAATGCCTGTGACAACACAAAAGTCACCACAAACCACTGCTGCTACTTCCTCACAGCAGTTGGAAGAAAGATCTCAACCCATGCCTAAAACTCCTCTTGCATCCTCACACAAGGATCAGGTTGTATTCACAGGGACACCAAATTATGAAGCTCTAGATCCACTTGGCTCTATCTTCCACAGTCCTGATCCCAAGGACATGTCTCTTTCAACTCCCATCCCTTCACCAATAATAATGCCACAATCCATGCTACCTTTGTTGCATGCAGCTGCTATAGCTCAGACACAAACCAGTTCCTCTCTATCACCTGTCACTGAGAGTATACCCCCACAAGTGACTGGGTCTGATGCTACTACTTCTGCTATCCCAGCAACAATTGAGGAGGTTACACCCCCTGAGTTACAAGTAACTCTCGGTGGTAGTTCAAGTGGAGCAACAACTACAACTAGTGGATCAACAGATCCTCAGTTGGACAGTTGTTTCATAAGTAAGACTCCCTTGAAGGCAATTTCTTCCATGGCAACTTCGGTAACCACCAGTGAGTTGGATATAACTACTGGTACCATCAAAGGTTTATCGAGTGCTGAAGAAAGAAGTCCCCAGTACCAAGAACAAGGGGCATCAATGGGTGATTTTTGGGGCTCTGTCCCCAAGACACACATTGATATAACCACTGCTGGTGGGGATTCAGATGATCCCAGTAAAATGGGTGATGATTCAAGATATCAGGAATTGACAGGCAGAGTTGAAAAACTTGAAGAATCAGTTTCTGAAATAAAGGAGATGGTGCAAGAGATTTTAAAAGCTCAGAAAGCACAATCCACTGCTGTTCCACCTCAAGCACCTGCTCCACAACAAGCACTTGCTGCAAATGAGCTCTGGAATCTTTTTCAACCCATGCTTGAAAGACAAAAACAAGTGGCTGATCAGCAGCATGAAATGCATATACAAATGCTGACCAATATGGTGGAATCAAGGTTCAAGGATACTCAAGCAGATATTAAGGCTATTAAGGCCAGCATCCAAACTACCACTGGCAAAACTCCTTCAACTTTGTTGTTCTTTGATGACCCCCTTGCAGATAATGCCAAAAAGGGGGAGATAATGAAGCAAATGAAGAAGAAGGGAATAGAACATGGCCTGTATGTTGAACCTGAGCAAGCAAAGCAAACATCTAAACCACCTCCCACGAAATGTCATACAGCTGATACAACAGAAGTTACAAAAACTGCTGTCAGTAGTCAAACAGCTGTCATTTCATCAACACACACACTTTCAACACACACCATTACAACCACTGTTCCACCACCATCCTCATCTACTGTCATATCACCACCACTGCCTCCTGCCATAAAGCAGAAGACAGCAGATGTTACAACATCTGCTGTAATGACAACAGTGATTGAAACACCAGTTGTTTCAACCACTGTCAGTCAATCACAATCACAAACCACTGCTATACAATCTCAAACCATTGATTCATCCAAAACATCATCTGCCCCTTCTTCATTAAAAAGGAGAAGGAATCTCATATCAGATGATGATTCACCACCATCAGCACCACCATCAAAAACTACATCACCACTTCCATCCCCTGCTCAAAAGCAGAAGACAATTGCTGACATATCAGCAATTGTAATGACAACAGATGTTGAGACACCAGTTATTTCAACAGCTGTTAGTCAATCATCCACCACTGCTCTCATCCTTCCTACATCACAACCAAAGCTCTTCAACAGAAAAAGAAAGCCAATCCCTGCCGATGAAGGTATACATGATCCTAATGCTGCACAATATCCACTGGAGCTTGAAGCCATCAAAAATGAGATGAGGCAATTCTATACAGAAGAAGATCCTTCAAAAAGAAGGTTCTCCTCACTCATAGGCTACATGCCACCAGATGATATGGATGATTACCTCAAAATCAAGGCAAGGCAAGCAAGACTAAGAGCTAAAGTTGAGAGTGAAAAAGAACGGTTAAGCGAAGATGGCATTGCTAAAAGACTGGAGTTCTACTTCACAAAAGTAAAGCAGATAGAAGATTTTGCACAAGACCTAAACAAAGAAAAGGCTGATCAAAAGAAAGAGTTAAGAAAACAATATCTAGCCTACATCATGAAAGAGAAATTCTATCCTGCTGAAGAACAACAGTTCAAAGAATGGCCAGTAGTCGCTCTTAAGCGTGAGGCAGAAAGGATTGAGAAAATTAAGAATGATCCTACAAAGAAGAAGAATGCTCCAATGTAACACCCCGAAAACGGGTTTGGTAATTAACCCACGTTAATACTAAAAGACGGGTAAAGTGCCGCTAGTAGTAAAAATAACCCGGTAAATATTTGGGATTTAATAAGAAATCCTAATATTAAATACAAGCGAAACAAAATTTTAAGGAATTGAGTTTATAAGAGCCCGAGTTAACGGGACTTAAAATACTACGGATTATAACTCCCGGAACCCACCAAGTAACTAGAAGTATTAACCTAGTTAGATAATGTCTTGACATTTATAGAACAAATATGGTTAAGATATCCTTTAAATAACTTGGGTAAATGGAGGGACTAAACCTGGGCAAATGAGAAAAGCTTTTATCAAAACAAAATAAATAAATAAAACACACACATACGTGTGTGTATGTCTGCGATTTTAACCAGAGCCAGGAAGGCTCTATTGCTCAAAACCCTAAAGTGCCAAGAATCACCAAATTGAAGGGCAGAACTAGCTCAAATCAGATGCATGAACACGAATTCATGATCACCTAGTCATGGGGATTACAAGGTATGTCGAATTTTACGATTTGGTGATACTTTGAGATTATGATGAATAATCAAAATCGAAATTCTGGAATGAATGTTGAATCCATGAGTGTTGTTGAGATTATATCTTAGTCTAGAAACAAACCCTAGTAGAAAACTTGATGAATTGTTGTCAAAACTAGGGATTTGATAATTAACCTATTTTGTGCTAAGTGGGTTTTGATTATGTAGTGAAGATGATGATTTACACATGTTTAAAATCATCATAGTTGCTAGTAGAAACAAGATACTTGAACAATTCGCAAGTTTGAGTGTTTAACATACATGACTTGAGATGGGTTTTTATGATATGATGATGTTAGTGTCAAACTTGTGATTAGAATCATCATATTAGTTAGTAAGACAAAGTACTTGAACCATTTAGGTGTTTGGATACATAAATCATATTTACCATGAAATGGGTTGTTATATGATATAGAAGAATTGATGTTAAGATCGTGATATAGATGCTTGAAATCATGTTACCTAGTTGTAAAATGTGTAAAAACAATGTATGCATATTAGGTGTTTGTTAAAATGCCTAAATGAAAACTAAGGTGTTGAAATTAGAGTGAAAATGTGCAATGAATAAGTTGATAAGTCGATTGACTTTAAAAGGTCAAATCGACCAAGTGTATGATCGGATGGTAAATTCGATATAAGAAGAGTATGATGGAATAGTCGTAAATGAATATGACTAACCTAACCATCTTACAATTACAATGATAGTTTGACGCTTGGCAAGCTAGGTGAAGGCTTGGGGAAGGAAGCGGGTCAAACGAAGCAAGAATGACGGAAAAAGCATAATTCGGATGCAAGGTAAGTATAGCTTACACTAGTCTTATACTTAAGAATATTTTCTTATCGTATTAGTTATGAATAAGTTAAATACAAAATCGAGGTATGATGTTTCGGCGTGTAGACGTACGGAACAAGATAGTCGAGCATAATTAGAAGCCATGTTGATGGTTTAAAAAGAAGTAAATCGATAATTCGGTTATATTAAGTCGAAGGTAATAAACGATTTATAAGTTAAAATGACCGTACGGTGTTAAACGGAACGAGTCATGTAGAGGAGATGATAATAAATATCATTTCGCAAAGATAAATGGTCAATTCGGCCAAACGGGTCAAAAGGTGTAGACAACACCTTTTGACTATATAGACTAATGATTCTTTTGTCGAGTTATATGCTTACAGGAATAGATATCCAATGGGTATTCGCATCGTTCTTAATTAGCGAATATAAAGCAAGGTATTACAATCGGGTCTATTTGTTGATCCGAGCCAGGTACGCATATTTATGATGTATGTAAAAGTGCTAATTTGGTCGAATAATTGGTGATAGCCCTTCATTGTAAAAGAAGGACCAAAATCGACCAAAACGCCCTTGTAGGCTAAATTGAACAAACAACTCTTAGAGGTTGTTTGGAAAGGAGTCTTATGATTAAACAAAAGTTTAGAACGAGTATGGGTAGTGAAAGATGTAATACTTGGGCCAAAAGACTCCATACGAGTCTTTGCCGTAAAATGATATTTCAAGGGGTATAAATTCGGAACACATAGATACCTACTCTAAATCCAACACACATTTAGTTGTGATGGAAGAGTACTAGATAAGAAATATAGGTTACAACGCCAGATTAGAATGAAAGCGAAATTTAGCTTAAAAGTGCTTAAAATATCCTTAACGGGTCAAAATAAGCATACTAGTGAAAACGGGTTTAATTCGTGTAATAAACCTATGATTAGAACCTAATATGGTATATCACAATTATTGATGAAGTGTAGGAAATATAGGAATCAAATAAATACGTTTGTTTGATAAAATGCTTAACCGGGTCAAAATTTGGTATAAAGGGTAATAAGCCGAAGACTTAAAAGTCTTAAATTTTGTTAAGCCGAATGTCGGATTTTAACTCCAAATGATGGAGAATCAAATTACAAACACGTAGGAAGAAACGGTAGGTCAAACGGACAAGCGGTTTGAAAGATACGGAAGATTTCGTGTCAAATTACGGCAAATTGGAAAACTGGATGCAGGGTCCACCGTAAATTACGGTGCCACCGTAATTTACGGTGGAGATGAAAAGTTTTACGGCGGCCCCCTACTGGTTTACGGTAGGGGCATGTCAAACCAGTGGCCACCGTAAATTACGGTGCCACCGTAATTTACGGTGGAGGCCGAATTGAATTTTTTTGTTTTTGTTATTAATTGTTTCTCGGACTCGTATAGACACGCTTTAAGCCCTGTATGACTAAATCATTTCATGTTTATGAAATGTAGGTACACCTTGGATGCCGGAAGACGATCAAGCTCAACGAAGAACCGAACACGATATAGATACACGCTTCCGCACTTTGCCATGTTGTAAATTTTAAACAACGAATTCGATCACGTTTTGTAGAACAGCTTATGAATTGTAAAAGTTTTAATAAACCCGTATTTTTATAGCATGTGAAGTCTTAACTACACATCTAAGCGTTGGTAATTACATACAAAAATCGTTGTTTAGTAACTAGGGTGTTACAAGTTGGTACCAGAGCCTTGGTTTAAGAGATTCGAGTATGGTGGGGAGGAACCATGCTTGGACTTAAACCTTATGCTCTTGACAAAGGATAGTGTTCGGTTCGAAGCTTGATCACAAATCCGGTAAGTACAAGTATGTTAATAGTTTAGCATGCTAAAGTGTTGTAAACAACACATAGGGCTATCGTGTGGTACACGTTACCCCAATTAAAATGATTGATATAGTTGATGAAAATACGCGCGTCGACGCGTATAGTAGAAAAAGCCTTGTATTATAATACGGGCGATTATTGAAGTTGACGTTACTAACTTTGTGAGTGTTTTAATTGAAGGACACTCGCGTTGAAGACGACGAGAGTCAAACGAATTGTGGATATGATGATGGAACGGTCCGTAGTATGACGAGAGGAGCATGCTCACCGAGAACCAAAATCGCATAACGGTCGCGAACAAGGTTAATAGCAAGGAACGCCCGTAGGGGCAAACATTACCAGGTGCACATTTTAAATAATCGCACAATTAGCAATATGCAACAAACACGTAGAGAATGATCGTTGCATGGGTAAATTAGAAACTTGGAAAGCCTGAACAGAAATACATATCCAGGATATAATTTCCAAGAAAAAAACTGAATAGAGGCGTTACTTACATAGGGCGTGATGTGAAAACTATAAAAAGGTCGTGTACGTCATGTGTTAAATCGCTTACTCTGGCCAAGTAAGTAGTGGCATATGATACCACGAGTTTCTTATAGCGGACACATTTACATCCGATGTAGTAAGGGCGGAGTAAATGGGACTAATTAAAAAGTACCCAAACGAATCAGATATGCAAAATATTTGATAATAATGTAAACGCACAACCGAGTGACTGAAGCGTATTACATCAGGATAATGAGCCCGAGCGAAGGGACAAAGAAACATGTAAAATGATTTAGACAAGTATTGGGAGGGAGTGTACTTACACTCGAACCCATAAAACGCAAGCATGTAAAATGATTTAGACAAGTATTGGGAGGGAGTGTACTTACACTCGAACCCAGAAAACGCAAACATGAAAAATGATTTAGACAAGCAATGGGAGGTAGTGTACTTACACTCGAACCCAGAAAACGCAAACATGAAAAATGATTTAGACAAGTAATGGGAGGGAGTGTACTTACACTCGAACCCGGAAAATGCAAATATGTCCCTTAACGGGTCATTTTTGTAAAACGACAAACTTAAAGACAAAGTTAGAATATAAAAATGAAGCGAGGTCTTAATGCATACCGGGAGGATTGCAATAGTAACGACTTCGGTAAAACACCCGGTTGATGGGTAAGAATTAAACACATGCGTAAACCGAGAAACGAGAACACGAATTTAAAGTCAAAAGACTCGGATTATGAGTTATGACTAAAAGACCATAAAATTTCGTAAACAGAAATTTTGATAATTATATTCAACTATTTTGAGATTGAACGGGTTGAATAAAGTATAATGCTTGAAGGCATAAGTAAGCGCAAGCCGGATAACGGTAAGCTTGAGACAAATGAATTTCAAACGTAAAAAGAGTGCTTTGACACCAAATATATATTTTAATAAGACACGAGTAAAAAGAGTGATCTACGAGATCAACATAACCTTTAGGGTTATAAACAAATGAGAGATCTACGGACTAAAACGACCCACAGGTCATGATTAGAAAGAAGTTATAAGGACTTCGCCCTAAAGAGGTGAATGTCTAATCAAAAAATAGCCCATAAGGCTAAGTGATAAAACCTACGGGTTAGATGGGATAAAGCGAGGAAATCAGTTAAGAATCCCCGCATAAAACCAAGACTGTAAAGGATTAAATTACGGACTGTCAATATCCCGGTATGGATGATTGACACAAGTTAAAGAAAAGATCCAAAAACTAAAACTTCGGTTTTAGTAAGAAATAATGTTTTTACAAACATAAATTCTGATAGGAATTTAAATAGTAAGCATGAAAGATACAAGTCTTGACACTGATAGGCGCAAGATGATATATTCGAAAAGTGATATTCTCAAAAATGAAAGGTTGATACAAATTAAACATGATGTAACACGATCACGGTTAGGAAATGTAATGTGAAGTAAAATCACATTATAACCAAGCGAGTGATAAAAGTAACTGAACTAATAAGACTGGTTAATGAGACCGGTTAAGGTCACCAATTCAAATCAAGAAATTTGGTTTGCTTGTAAGCGGTAGATTCGGTATAGCTGAACCGAATAGATAAATTTGAAAACAAAAGAATTAGTTGCTAAAAGTGAAAGATTTCACTAAAGATCTTTAAATGGGTCAAAGTAACGGATTCATAAGGAATTCGATGGTATATGAAAGCGATGGATATCGCTAAGTTAACTAACTAGTGGAAATAACGAGACTACGTTATTTCGAAGTTACATTATGTCATATGAGATACGTAGAGGTTCTGTAACCAAAAAGACATTACCATAATTTTTCTGGTAATGCTAACAATTGGTTAAAGTATTTGTAATGCTAAGAGATTTCTCAAGTCAAACGCATTGGGTTTAGAAACTCAATGAACTAGATAAGTAAGGTTTCGAGGACGAAACCTCTTTAAGGGGAGTAGACTTGTAACACCCCGAAAACGGGTTTGGTAATTAACCCACGTTAATACTAAAAGACGGGTAAAGTGCCGCTAGTAGTAAAAATAACCCGGTAAATATTTGGGATTTAATAAGAAATCCTAATATTAAATACAAGCGAAACAAAATTTTAAGGAATTGAGTTTATAAGAGCCCGAGTTAACGGGACTTAAAATACTACGGATTATAACTCCCGGAACCCACCAAGTAACTAGGAGTATTAACCTAGTTAGATAATGTCTTGACATTTATAGAACAAATATGGTTAAGATATCCTTTAAATAACTTGGGTAAATGGAGGGACTAAACCTGGGCAAATGAGATAAGCTTTTATCAAAACAAAATAAATAAATAAAACACACACATACGTGTGTGTATGTCTGCGATTTTAACCAGAGCCAGGAAGGCTCTCTTGCTCAAAACCCTAAAGTGCCAAGAATCACCAAATTGAAGGGCAGAACTAGCTCAAATCAGATGCATGAACACGAATTCATGATCACCTAGTCATGGGGATTACAAGGTATGTCGAATTTTACGATTTGGTGATACTTTGAGATTATGATGAATAATCAAAATCGAAATTCTGGAATGAATGTTGAATCCATGAGTGTTGTTGAGATTATATCTTAGTCTAGAAACAAACCCTAGTAGAAAACTTGATGAATTGTTGTCAAAACTAGGGATTTGATAATTAACCTATTTTGTGCTAAGTGGGTTTTGATTATGTAGTGAAGATGATGATTTACACATGTTTAAAATCATCATAGTTGCTAGTAGAAACAAGATACTTGAACAATTCGAAAGTTTGAGTGTTTAACATACATGACTTGAGATGGGTTTTTATGATATGATGATGTTAGTGTCAAACTTGTGATTAGAATCATCATATTAGTTAGTAAGACAAAGTACTTGAACCATTTAGGTGTTTGGATACATAAATCATATTTACCATGAAATGGGTTGTTATATGATATAGAAGAATTGATGTTAAGATCGTGATATAGATGCTTGAAATCATGTTACCTAGTTGTAAAATGTGTAAAAACAATGTATGCATATTAGGTGTTTGTTAAAATGCCTAAATGAAAACTAAGGTGTTGAAATTAGAGTGAAAATGTGCAATGAATAAGTTGATAAGTCGATTGACTTTAAAAGGTCAAATCGACCAAGTGTATGATCGGATGGTAAATTCAATATAAGAAGAGTAGGATGGAATAGTCGTAAATGAATATGACTAACCTAACCATCTTACAATTACAATGATAGTTTGACGCTTGACAAGCTAGGTGAAGGCTTGGGGAAGGAAGCGGGTCAAACGAAGCAAGAATGACGGAAAAAGCATAATTCGGATGCAAGGTAAGTATAGCTTACACTAGTCTTATACTTAAGAATATTTTCTTATCGTATTAGTTATGAATAAGTTAAATACAAAATCGAGGTATGATGTTCCGGCGTGTAGACGTACGGAACAAGATAGTCGAGCATAATTAGAAGCCATGTTGATGGTTTAAAAAGAAGTAAATCGATAATTCGGTTATATTAAGTCGAATGTAATAAACGATTTATAAGTTAAAATGACCGTACGGTGTTAAACGGAACGAGTCATGTAGAGGAGATGATAATAAATATCATTTCGCAAAGATAAATGGTCAATTCGGCCAAACGGGTCAAAAGGTGTAGACAACACCTTTTGACTATATAGACTAATGATTCTTTTGTCGAGTTATATGCTTACAGGAATAGATATCCAATGGGTATTCGCATCGTTCTTAATTAGCGAATATAAAGCAAGGTATTACAATCGGGTCTATTTGTTGATCCGAGCCAGGTACGCATATTTATGATGTATGTAAAAGTGCTAATTTGGTCGAATAATTGGTGATAGCCCTTCATTGTAAAAGAAGGACCAAAATCGACCAAAACGCCCTTGTAGGCTAAATTGAACAAACAACTCTTAGAGGTTGTTTGGAAAGGAGTCTTATGATTAAACAAAAGTTTAGAACGAGTATGGGTAGTGAAAGATGTAATACTTGGGCCAAAAGACTCCATACGAGTCTTTGCCGTAAAATGATATTTCAAGGGGTATAAATTCGGAACACATAGATACCTACTCTAAATCCAACACACATTTAGTTGTGATGGAAGAGTACTAGATAAGAAATATAGGTTACAACGCCAGATTAGAATGAAAGCGAAATTTAGCTTAAAAGTGCTTAAAATATCCTTAACGGGTCAAAATAAGCATACTAGTGAAAACGGGTTTAATTCGTGTAATAAACCTATGATTAGAACCTAATATGGTATATCACAATTATTGATGAAGTGTAGGAAATATAGGAATCAAATAAATACGTTTGTTTGATAAAATGCTTAACCGGGTCAAAATTTGGTATAAAGGGTAATAAGCCGAAGACTTAAAAGTCTTAAATTTTGTTAAGCCGAATGTCGGATTTTAACTCCAAATGATGGAGAATCAAATTACAAACACGTAGGAAGAAACGGTAGGTCAAACGGACAAGCGGTTTGAAAGATACGGAAGATTTCGTGTCAAATTACGGCAAATTGGAAAACTGGATGCAGGGTCCACCGTAAATTACGGTGCCACCGTAATTTACGGTGGAGATGAAAAGTTTTACGGCGGCCCCCTACTGGTTTACGGTAGGGGCATGTCAAACCAGTGGCCACCGTAAATTACGGTGCCACCGTAATTTACGGTGGAGGCCGAATTGAATTTTTTTGTTTTTGTTATTAATTGTTTCTCGGACTCGTATAGACACGCTTTAAGCCCTGTATGACTAAAGCATTTCATGTTTATGAAATGTAGGTACACCTTGGATGCCGGAAGACGATCAAGCTCAACGAAGAACCGAACACGATATAGATACACGCTTCCGCACTTTGCCATGTTGTAAATTTTAAACAACGAATTCGATCACGTTTTGTAGAACAGCTTATGAATTGTAAAAGTTTTAATAAACCCGTATTTTTATAGCATGTGAAGTCTTAACTACACATCTAAGCGTTGGTAATTACATACAAAAATCGTTGTTTAGTAACTAGGGTGTTACATCCAAACTGGAAAAAATACACAAAGCTCATTGCTGACCTAACTGCTGAGTATAAGAGAAAGAAAAAGGAGCTGGTGGATGCAAAAATGAATACTGCTGAAGCCATATCAAAATGGTCAAAACAGCAGACTGATGAAGCCTATGAAAGGCTAAAGAAAAGAAAGATAACTGTTTCAAGCATCTCAAAGAAGCATGAACAAAGAATGAAGCTTGAACAGCAGATAGAAAACCTCAAAACACTGTTCCGGTCTACTTTTGTGACAAACCAAGAAGAAAAAGAACAGTTGACCAGTGAAGAGGTTAAAGAAAAGGAAGTTGAGTACTTCACAGAATCCATCATGAAAATGGGTCTAAAAGAAGAGAGCTCAGAAAAACTTCAAAACCTTTTAAAAGGGATGTTCACCAAACCTGCATCATCAGACACTTCAACAGACATGACAGACATTGAAAGGCAGGAGCTGATTGAAAGAGAAACTGCAGAAGATATAGCTGCAGCAAATGATGTCATAGAAATGGCTTTCAAAAGAATGTCTGAAAGTCTGCAAGTTTTCTCATGGCCAATATCTCAAAGCTCATCTTCAAATAAATCTCTCCCAAGAAATCTATTGGGTTTAAAAGTACTAAAGTGGCTCTCTGATCAAAAGACCCACGTATTGACTCTGGTCAGATCCAATGGAGAGGTGAAGTATATATCAAGGAAAGAAGCACTAGGCCTTAGTGTTCAAGATTTGCAGGATCTCCTTGAACTTACACTGTGCAGGGATGAAGATGATATAAGTTCCAGAGACTTTGAAGCAGATTTTAAAAGAGAAGCAAAGGAACTTTTGATGAGGAATAAAGATCCAGAATAATGAATGGTTTTGGCATTATCTGTTCCAGGGGGAGATTGTTGGGATTGAACCCTTCCAGAGGAACAGATAATGTAAAGCCAAAACCAGGTCACAACAATGGATTCACAATAAGCAGCAGTTTACATTAAGCTTTCCCCTTGAAAGTGATTTATAACAACTGATGGTCTCTATCCACTGTCCATATACAACTGCTGCTGCCCTTTCAACTGCTGATCAAAACCCTGAAGTATCCAACACTGCTGGTCCTATCTACTGATGTTAAAGCACTGCCAAGTCAAGGACTGATCAACCTTGAGTAAAGTACTGACATAAAGGGAGAGCAGCTGTTTAGTGAATTATTTGTTTTATGTATAGTCAGTGGTTAGGATAGCAGTGTTTGTGTAAGGACAGTAGATACAGGTTGTTAGGCTGTTAGACGTCGCTTTCATGGTGACGTCAGCTGAGATACCTCAGTGGTTTGGTTTGCCTATAAATGTAACAGTACCCTGTACTGTTACATTTGATTGACTGAGCGGGTTCTTCTCCTCATGTCTAATCCTTTCATCTTGTGTGCAACCAACCTTGGGGCATCAGGTTGAGGGGGAGTTTAGTTTGTAAGCATGTCTGTAATCTTTTGCTTTGATTTGTAATCATTTGACTCTATGAGAAGCTAATGCTATCAAACTATTTTCTCCATTGATTATGTTTACAAAGTTTGTATCTATTTCCGCTGCACTTTACATGTTTTCATATTCACTAATTGTTCAAAACATACAAACAAACATAATCGTGAAAGCCTCCGATCCTAACAGGTATAGACTTCCCACAATCAATGTGTCATGGTGATGAGTTAAGACGATTTAAGGAAGATTGGTATGATGCATATGAGTATAAGGGGTGATTAGAGTATAGTGTAAAATCAAATTGTGTGGTTTGCTTATGTTGCTACTTTTTAAGGGAGACTTTGGAGATCATAGAGACAAATTTGTTTCTGAGGGGTAAATGGGTGGAAAAAAGTCCATGCAACACTTAGAAAACATATAGGCCTACTTAACAGCGCCCACAACCAATGTTTCAAAAAATGTGCAGATTTGGTTAACGAAAATCAATCGGAATAAGCAAAAGTAGACAAAATGATCGATAAGGAAAACATAAACACCGACTTAGATTGAGTGCTTCAACTATGCTTGGAAAAAGCTTGCTGAATCAAGGATTGTCATTTTGTGGTCATGATGAATCAATAGATTCCTTAAATAGAATAAATTTCTCGGAGTTTTTAGAACAAATGGGTCAAATAAATGAAGACCTTGGTAAGGTTATCTTAGGGAATGCACTCGGGAATAACCAAATGACAAGTCCTAAAATTCAGTTAGACATTAAACATTGTTATGTTCAAGAGGTACTTAAACAAGTTTTTGAAGATTTTGATGGTGATGTTTTTTTTCTTTATTGGTTGATGCATCATGTGATATATCCAAAAAAGAACAAAGGGTTGTTCTTATTCAATTGGTGAATAAACTTGAGATTGTTAAGCAACGTTTTATTGGGCTCAAATCGGCTATTGATGATTTATTTGCTCGACATGGCTTGAGTTTGGCTAGGATTAGAAGCCAAGTTATGATGGTGCAAGTAATATGCCGGGTGAGTTTAACGTCTTAAGGGCTCTAATTTTAAAGGAAAATGTTTCGGCATTCTGTATTCATTGTTTTGCACACCAACTTCTACTAGTTGTTGTGGTGATTGCTCATAAACATACACTTATTTGGAGACTTTTTGAAATGGTAGCAAGTTTAACAAATGTTGTTTGTGCATCTTCCAAATGACAACATATGCTTCATGACCGGAAGTGGGTTGAATCAAGAAATGACACTTTCAAGTCCTAGAGATACACGTTGGGACTACAAAACGCTATCTCGTTTGCTTGCTTTATATCCAAACATTATGGAAGTTCGTTTGGGTTGAAAAAACGGGTTTGAATCTTCCTTATGCCAAACAAGCGGACAGACTTCAAGGGGATATAAAAAATACGACTTTGTGTTTTAAACCAGTTTGTTTTAGGACCAAACTAGATGTTGAACCGGTCTACATACCGGTTGATTGGTCGTGTCGGTCGAAGTGGATGTAAGAACCGGGTGATGTTGTAAATACTATAAAATAAATAGGGTAAAAATGATTTTTTTTAATAAAATTCCGGTTCGCCCAGTCGGTTTTTTGGTCCAACCGACAGGTTTGACTCAAAATTGGTTTCTTCAACAAAAACCCAACTTGAAAAGTTTAGATTGGAATGTTATAATGAGTTCATGGCAAAAGTTAACTCTTTTTATGACAAGTATGAACTTGAAGTGAAAAATATGGATTATGAATATATTACCCAAAATGGCCAAGAAGAAAAACAAACATCACAAATCGGCACTATTATGAGTATGATTTCTTCATTGTGGTTCTAGATATGCAAATATAAGAGTTTAAGAACCGTTTTAATGTGGCAACATCAGACATACTTGTTTATATGAGTTGTTTGAGTTTGTGTGATAATTTTAGTGGGTTTGACATTCCAAAAATACAAATACTAACCGAGATGTATCCATATGATTTCGATAAAATTGAAAATAAAAGGCTTTAGGTTCAACTCACGACCTTTATTAATCATATGAAAAGGGATACACAATTTGCCAACTTGGATGGTTTATCAAGTCCTGTAAAGTTAATGGTTTTAACAAAGATTTACCTATCATTTACATTGGTGTATCGTTTATTGAAGCTTGTTCTCATATTACCCATCGTAACGGCAACCGTTGAAAGATGTTTTTCAGAAATGAAGCACGTGAAGACCGACTTACATAATCAGAGTGACGATGAAAATTTAAGTGATAGTTGTATGTGTTATATTAAGAAAGACTTGCTTAGCAAAGTCTCTTTAGACGATGTTATGGATAGATATAAAAAATGAAACTCCGTATGGCACAGTTTTAAATATGTTTGTAATGACGTTTGACGTGCTTTTAATGATTATACGAATTTAGTTTGATTTTTTTTTTCACATGACCCGACCTGCTACGAACAAAAAAAAATATTATATAGCTATTGGGCTAAAATCGTTAAATATATTCCGCACCCCTAAAAAAAATAGTGCCAGGCAGCTTGCCTGGCAGTTCCCTATTGTACCTATCCATTTTTAATTTAATTTTATTCACAGTTTAAAATTACGCTTTCGTCCTTCGCTTAAAATTACGTTTTTGCCCGCAACTCAAAATAAAATTATAATTTTGCCCCTAGCACAAAATTACGCTTTTGCCCTTGGGTCAAAAACTCATTTTTAATTTTCTTCCCAGTTTAAAATTACGGTTTCGCCCTCCGTTTAAAATTACATTTTTGCCCCCCAGTTCAAAATAAAATGTTGTTTTTTCATCTGGCTCAAAATTACGATTCTGCCCTCAGCTCAAAATTACGTTTTTGCCCACAGTTCAAGTATTTCAAGTTGAAAGAATAGTGCCAGGCAGCTTGCCTGGCACTTCACTATTTGACAAACCCATTTTTAATTTAATTTTATTCCCAGTTTAAAAGTACGCTTTCGTCCTTCATTTAAAATTACGTTTTTGTCCTCAGCTTAAAATAAAATTATAATTTTGCCCCTAGCTCAAAATTACGCTTTTGCCCTCGGTTCAAAAACTCATTTTTAATTTTGTTCCCAGTTTAAAATTATGGTTTCGCCCTCCGTTTAAAATTACGTTTTTGCCCCAGTTCAAAATAAAATGTTGTTTTTTTCCTCTAGCTCAAAAATACGATTCTGCCCTCAGCTCAAAATTACGTTTTTTCCTACAGTTCAAAATAAAATTATGTTTCCCCCGTAGCTCAAAATTATGATTTTGCTCTCAGTTTAAAATTTTAATTTCGCCTCCAGTTCAAAATATAATTACGATTTTGCCCTCTGTATAGACATACATGTTATGAGAGAGAAATATTCGGCTTATTGCCCCGCAACGCGAGCGGGGCAAAAACTAGTTTATAACAACAAGCCAACTTTTGAAAATTGGACACAATGTTGTGACTGATAAGTGCAACATCAAAACTTTTTAGATGAACAGACTAAAAAACCAAAAGTTGGACAGAACATATGTTTAGTGGGTTTGGGTTAGGATTGGTAATCCTTATTGGACCCAATTAATTTTAGGCCCAAATGCATACAAGCATGGGTATTATTTTGAACCCAAAAAAACTATCTTATTGATAGTTTGAGGCCACTGTTGCTTCCGGATTTCGTTAATGGACTAATGGGCCTTCTGCTTAGAAAGATAATTTAGTTTTTTATTTGGGCCTCCCTCTTTTTCAAGAGAAGAGAGACACAAATCATAGAAGCTCACTTCCACTTCAAAACCCAGTTCCATACCCAACCCTGTCATTGCAATACCCGGTTTTTGACCCTCTTGTCCATACCGGGAACTGGTTCCATACTGATAACCGGTTTTGAGAAAAAACCGGTTTGTGCACCTCTAGTTCCGAGGCTCGCATATGATTCTGGGCCTCTGAATTCTAACCATTCATTTAAATAGGCATCCAATATATATGAAACTACAAATGCAACAAAACATTGCATTCAAACAAGGTCAAGTTCATTATCAAAGCTAAATAAACAACCTTATACATCAAGGGAAAATAAGATTACAAGCTACAGAATTAACCGATTAACACACTAAATCTTTTTAAGCCGTTGATAGAACATAACGATCATAGATCTCGTGCTGTTGCATTTCATCACAACCCGGGGGTTCCACAGGTAGTTTGGACCCGCCGAAACAAAAGTACTGATTCACCGACTTCCTGCTGTGCACGACACCTTGTTCTTTATTTGAAGAACTAGCAACTCCGTCATCAAACATCGGGTTTGAGCCCGACCCGCTTGCAACATCAACACCCGTATGTGAATTGAGTGAAGACACAGATGATCTCGAGAACGAATTAGAACGCGACCGCCGGTTCATATGTGGCATCGCTTGCATTACTCCGTTCACGAAACCCGAAGCAAGTTTTTTCTTTGCAGTTGGACTAGCATTGTTACTCCTAGCAGCAAGCGTTCTTTTGTTGTTTGGAGGCGAGCCGGGTTTAGAGTATCTCTGCCTTAGAGAAACCCGAGTCTCCTTCTCCGTTGTTGTCGGGGCGGGCCCCGAATCTCTGGCTTTTTTCATTTTCGCCCACCGTAGGAATCGTTTTATCCCTTTATGTTTCTTCTTGTTCGAACTCTTCCTTTCTAATCTCGGGCTGGTGCTCGGGCCCGGGCCCGCAGCATTCATCGTCAACGTTGGTGTCCGGGGAGACGTCTCGATTCCGGAGTACAAGAATATTTCGGAATCGGAAACACTAAACGTCGTTCCCGGGCTTCCACCTGCACTCCCTTTTCTCAAATGATTAGCGAGAACTTTTCTAGTAGAATAATAATCCGGATTACTAAAAATCGCGCCAGCCGAAACGAGTTGTCGCATGAGGATTTCTGACGAAGACGAAACGGGCCCTTGTTTAAGAAGATCAAGCGGGGTCATACCGTAATTATCGCGTTTATTAACGTTGATTGAACGAACGGACATGATCAATTCCACTAGATCACTATCAATGTTGCCGTGAATGGCTAGATGAAGAGGCGTTCTTCCTTCATTATTCGTAGCGTTTATGATTTCTTCAATGTTGAATGATTTTGAGCAGACTAGTTGTTTCATGAGGACGATCTGGCGGTCGAGTCTTCTGAACGTTGGTGTTTGGAAACCGGTAATGGCGGTGTGTAAAAACGTCTCGCCTGTGTTGTTTTTGGTATGTACAGATGACGGTGATGCTTTGACCAAAAAGTCAACCACGGAGATGTGGCCTCTGCAAGCTGCTACGTGTAGTGGTGTATTGCCTTGTTTGTCGGTGGAGTTTATGATATCATATGTAGAGACCAGATATTTAACCACCTGCATTTTATAACAAATTTCATCATTTGGGTTCTCGATATCGATCTTCACCCAATTTTCAAGCTTTTTTATGTTTGTATTTTACTTGATTTTCATGTATATCGTGTAGACTTCAAGATTTCCTACAGCCTAAGTCCTAACATTGGACGGAATCACAAAAAATTCAGAATTTTGGGCATAAATTTTAAAAAATGAAATTTTGATCTACCCTATAAAAGGATTTAGATATTTTTAAGAGTAAAATGTCATTTTCGTCCCTAAGGTTTGGCTAGTTTGTGACTTTCGTCCAAAGGTTTGTTTTTCCGCATGTGGATCCAAAAGGTTTGAAATCTTGTCATTTTCATCCGGCTCATTAACTCCATCCATTTTTCTCCGTTGAGTCAAGGGTATTTCAGTCTTTTTTTGCTAACTTAACGGGCAATTCGGTCTTTTTCACTTTATGTAAAAAGACCGAATACCCCTGAAAAAGACGGAATTGCCCTTTAAGTTAACAAAAAAGACGGAAATACTCCCGACTTAACGGAGAAAAATGGATGGAGTTATCGAGCCGGATGAAAATGGCAAGATTTCTAATCATTTGGATCCAGATGCGAAAAAAAACTATTGGACGAAAGTCGCAAAACTTGCCAAACCTCAAGGACGAAATGGCAATTTTTATGCATTAAAGAAACACTTTTGAGTGACTTTCAAGTCTCAACCGTTTGACTTGTAAGAAATAAAGCATAACCCAAATCGACCCATTCATAAATGGGTCAAAGCTTACGTCTTTACTCCTTTAGTCATTTCTAAAGAGCAATCCAAATAACTTACATGATCTAAAATAATAAATAAGAATATACCCATGAAAAGATTAAGCAAATCATCAAACGGTTAAACTAAACGAAAATTGACCGTAAAAAAAAAAAAGAAGTACCTCGACTTGTCCTCGTCCTGCTGCTGTGTGCAAGATAGTTGACCCATGAATATCTCTATAACCCAAAACCTTTTCATCACAACAATCACCAAGAACCTCCGTCAAAATACTCAAATTACCACCTCTTGCCAACGCATGAACCGCTCGGTTCTTCATTTCCTGCTTATAAGCAGGCGGAATTTCCCCAATATGTTCTTCGAATTCTCTGCCATTACCACACATAAACCTAGGAGACATTGCAAGATCATAAATCAACCGAAACACCTCAGTGTTCTTACCCCTCGCAGCAGCGTATAATATATCCGTCACACCATACTCCCCTTCACCGAACACCAAAAGCGGGTCTTTATGCAGCAATTCTTGAACGAAATCAAAGTCACCAGCCGATGCAGCAGTGTACAGCAGCCAGCCTCCATAACCCGACCCAATCAGCGAGTTCTTCCCCTTTTTCGCGTCACCTTCGTGTAACAGTTTTTGCACGACTGACGAACGGTTCTTTGCCACGTCATCAAACTGTTCTTCGTCATCCCAAACAACCTCGAGGCGGCGTAGACGCCTAAGTGATGATAGTTTGATCAGGTGATTACTATCTAACCGCAGAAGCTCGCGGACTAAATCGTAGTGGCCGTTGGCGGCTGCCCAATCAATCGGGGACGCGTACCACCACTGATCTCCGGTGCTCTCCCACCGCAGAGGAAAATAAGTTGGAGGCATTGTGAAAATCAGTAGAATTCAACTGAAAATGTAGCAAAAACTAAAATAAGATAATCACTTAAATACAAATCCTGCAATATAAGCCTGTAGATTTTACCCGTACCTGATTAACCCGCCCGATCCGATTTCACCCGACCCAACCAAACGCGTTACCAAATACCCGAAAACTGATTAAATCATTTGGTTATCAGGGTCGAGTATCGGTTAGACCTTTAAACATAAAAAAACACAAATAACCCAAAACCCGAATACCCGAAAACCGACTGCTATTAGGGTCGGGTATCTGTCAGACCTTTAAACATCAAAAACCCGAATACCCAAAAAACGATTAAACCAACTGCTATTAGGATTAGGTATCGGTTAGACCTTTAAACATCAAAAACCCGAATAACCCAAAACCCGAATAACCGATTAAACTGAGTGCTACAAGGATCCGGTATCGGTTAGACCATTAAAAATCAAGAAAACCGAAACCCGAAACCCAAAAACCAAACTTGATCAACACCCTTAAGTACAAAATCAAGAACAAGAAGAAAAGTTATGATTTTTATAATATATATTACCTCCTTAACAATAAAATAACTGAACATGTGAACTGCATAGAATTTTTTTTAGAAATGGTGTATTTTGAATAGATTTTTAGGATAATGGGGAAGTCAAACAAAAAGAAAGGTTTTTGGTGTATCCGCTATTGCTAATAGCGGATTAGGAAGGAAAAGTAGCCCGTTCTGCAGCCATGCTCAGGAGGTGTCAGCTTTCTCAGGAGGTTTTTACTAATCCTCTATTCTCAATAGAGGATTAGGAGGAAACCCTTAACCATGGTTCCAAACTCACCTGAGACCAAACATAACCCGGTTAAAATGTTTCCTCCTAATCCTCTATTCTCAACAGAGGATTAGAACCATGGTTAAGTGTTTCCTCCTAATCCTCTATTCTCAATAGAGGATTAGAAAAACATCTGACACCTACCTGGCACCTACCTGAGCAAGGCTGCAACACAATTTACTTCCCTTCCTAATCCGCTATTAGCAACAGCGGATACACCAAAAACCTTTTTTTTTGTTTGACTTCCCCATTATCCTAAAAATATTTTCAAAATACACCACTTCTAAAAAAAATTCGAACTGCATAAGACTATTAAAAGAACTACAAAACGCACATCCCCCAAATTAATACAGACCCTACTGATATTAAATAGAAATTAATGAACAAATGAAGCAAGTAACAGACAGCATGTGAGGGTAACCAGTTGAAGATATTATGACAACTAATAAAGGTAACACACATCATAATTACAATTACAAATCAATCAAAAAGTAACATGATCACGGATGAACAGAAGAATCACATGAAAAAAGATTAATGATAAAAAGGAAACGAATCAAACGATGACCTACATACCAATTTGGAAAAAAGTTAGAACCTCAATTTTGATCAAACGAGAAAAGATTGTGCCTGCATGTGTGTGGAATTGTTGTATTTGGGATCAGGGGGGAAGATTCGATTGTTGAGAAGTGTGAAAGTGGAATGATTAAAGGAGGATTACCAGTTGCAGATGAAGTGTTCGACGAAATGGCTGAAAGGCGAAAAAGCTGAAAAAAGAAAGTTTTGGTATGTTAGAAAGGTTCCATTGTATGGATGATGAGACTTGGTATTTGTTATTGTGGACTGTCGTTATCGTTGCATTGGGTGCGTTTTTAGAATTTTGATTTTATTTAAGTTGATAAAGTTCTCATTTTGGATTTTATGATATTTGATAAAATGTCACCGAATCGGCTGTTAACAATAACAATTAACAATCGTTTCATAACCGTATTGTACCATTCACCGAATCGGCTGCTATCGGTCCACTGGTCGACAGTTTTATAAACGGGTGATTTTATATTAAACTACTTTATCTTTTAGCTTAAATATGGGTGGAGATACAATAGGAAGTTAATTTGGCTAGGAAGGCTAGGAAGTGATCTTGACCATCCATTTAGTTAATCAAGGGCTAAGATTAAATCAGGGAAATTGAAAAGAAGAAAAGAGGCGTGTGGGTTTGTTCAAGGGCATTCTAGTCAATCCAAGCCAATAGTTTCTCTCTCCTCCAATTCCCCCCATTTTTTAAACGTTAATAACTCTTTCATACGACATTATTTTTTTATAAAAATTGCACCAAAAAAACGAGCGTTTTTTTATCTTTAAAACGAGTATACTATTGCTATATTTAAAAAAAAAAAATTTAACCCAGCTGTGTAAAACGCAATAGAAAAACCACAAGTTATGTAAAACGCAATGAAAAAAAACCCCTAAAAAATGACATTTTTCTAAAACGCAATGCACAAAAAACACAAAGAAATGACTTATTTGTAAAATGCAATGGCCAGAAAACACATAGAAATGTCTTATTTCTAAAACGCAATAGACTGAAAACACATAAAAAGTGTTTTACCTAAAACGCAATGCACAAAAAACACAAAGAAATGTCTTATTTGTAAAACGCAATGGCCAGAAAACACAAAGAAATGTTTTATTTGTAAAATGCAATGGCCAGAAAACACTTAAAAATGTCTCATTTCTAAAACGCAATGACCTAAAAAAACAAAAGAAAGTGTTCTCTGTAAAACGCAATGGACTGAAAACACCTAAAAATGTGTTTTACCTAAAACGCAATGACTAAAAACACTTTAAAAATGTGTTTTACCTAAAACGCAATGACTAAAGATACTTAAAAATGTGTTTTTTCTAAAACGCAATAGCCAGAAAACACATAAAATCTCTTATTTCTAAAACGCAATGGACACATAAAACTGTTTCTGAACTGTTTGTGAACTGTCTGAATTGTCTACGAATTACTGTCTTCGAAATGAGCCAATTTCTGGAAAATTAATTTTTCTGATGCGTTTTTAGTACAGCAATTTAATCGAAAAAAAAAATTTCCGAGCTCCCAGCCAAGGGCTCTGCCCCTTGGACCCTGCCAGGGGCTGCCGCCCCTGGGACCCCGCTACCGGGGGCTGCCGCCCCCGGACCCCCGCCAAGATCGTAAAACGCAATGACTAAATAAAAACCCAGATCGTGAAAATGAAATTAAAGAATTTCTTACATGGATCGAAGCCGGTTTCTTCATCAATTGACGAATTTTGAAATGATAGAAACACTTATCAGCGATTGAATCGAACAAATCGAGTGATTATCTTTAAAATCACCGGAAAAAACGAGATTTTGTATGAAATTAAACTGGGTTTTCTTCAAAAAAAATGAAGAACACGTTGATCGAGGGTTTGAATCATTGATTGGTGATGAAAATCGCACTATAATGTAGTGATTATTGAGATAGAAAGTGAAGAAATGGTTGAAGATGGTGGGTTTTGAAAATGGTGGGTTTTGAAGTTACTGGGTTTTGAAAAAGGAAGAAAAAAGAGTTGGATTGACTAAAATACCCTTTTTCTTTATTTTAAATGTTGCCACATGTCATCCTCTTATTGCTTCCTGTCCTTCCTAGCGAAATTAATCTTCCTATTTGATCTTTTCCCGCTTAAATATTAACGAACAAATAAAATTTAATATTAACGTAATAAATGAATCTAAATAAGATGTTAAAGGAAAAAAAAAGTTAAAAACAGATCCTTTTTGTAAGCTTAGCCTACTTGACACCAAATCAATAATGAACCAGAATGGGAATTTGGTTCAAGAATATGTAACCAGACCGGTTATATAGACAATTTTCAATCCGGTTCAGTTTTAAAAACGACTCGTAAATTATAGAAAGTTCTATATTAGGAGAAAAGGGGGGGGGGGGGGGGGGGGTTTATTACTACCTCAAATGGAAAATGGAAAATGGAAAATGAATATGAAGTGTAGTTTTGTCCTTTCCAATATTGTTAGAGCACCTGTACTGAGGTTTCTGAGCGTTTTTTTTTTCCCGAAAAACGCACTCACACGCACCACACCCGCCCCCGGGCGTTTTTTTCAAAAAAATAAAATGCGTTCTTTTTTCCATGCCTTGCTCAATCTCTTTGGCCAATGACAGGTTGGATGGTTTTTGTTTGTCCAATAACATTTTTTGGATGATTTTTTTATTTAGTTGTTTAACACCCCTTTTAGACTATGGGGTATGGGGCTTGGGTTGGGGCGTGGGTTGGGGGAAAACGCCCAAGCCACCACCCCGGGTGGGCTTGGGTTGGGGCGTGGCCCTTGGGGCTTGGGTTTCAAGCCGGGCGTGGGGCGGGGGAAGCGAGCTAACATGGCGGGCTGTGAATGACCAATTCAAGCTAGCCGTTGGGGGCATGTTTAAAAAAAAATTTCCTTTATAAATACCTTTCCATATTAAACATTTTTCTCACACAATATCAAACACATAAACCACAATCTTGCCATGAGTTCTTCAAGTTATAGTGAATCGTCATCATCATCTGACGATGGTGCGGAAATATTTCTACAAACGATCGCGGCGGTGGTGAAAGCTATCGTGGAAGACGAAGACGATGAGGTAGAGACTCAACAACCTAAACGGAGGAGAAGGTACATCGCTCGTGAACGGCACACCGCTAACAATTTGTTGGTAAGCGATTACTTCTCAGCGGAACCTAAGTATGATGAAAAAATGTTTTTCGTATGAGTAGAAACTTATTTTTAAGAATATCTAGAGATCTTGAGGAGAAGTATGTTTATTTCCAACAAAAACCCGATGTAACCGGACAATTAGGATTTAGTACGTGGCAAAAGGTCACGGCCGCACTTAGGCAGTTAGCGTACAACAATAGTTCGGACATTATGGATGACTATTTAAAAATGTCTGCACGTGTAGCTATAGAAAGTCTTCACAACTTTTGTTCGTGTACTCTAGAACTTTATAGGAAAAGATATTTAAGAAAGCCCTCCTTCGGTGACATGCAACAAATATTGGAACATCACGCAAATTATCATGGGCTACCCGGGATGCTCGGTAGTTTAGATTGTATGAAACGCGCTTGGGAACTTTGTCCTACCCAATGGCAAGGCGCTCACACTAGTGGATTTCACGGGATGCCAGCCATCATGCTTGAAGCGGTTGCGTCCCAAGATCTTTGGATATGGCATGCGTTTTTCGGTATGCCAGGTTCACATAATGATATTACCATCATAAATCACTCGCCCCTTTTCAATGATCGGGTAAATGGTATAGGACCCAAAGGAACTTTCTTTGTAAACGGGGTTGAGTACGTGTATGGGTACTACCTAGTTGATGGGATTTACCCAGAGTGGGTGGTTTTTGTAAAATCGTTCACAAGACACGGTACCACAGATCCAAAGAGATTAAAGTTTAACAGGGTCCAGATGGCTGCACGTAAAGACGTCGAGCGAGCATTCGGTGTTTTGAAGAAAAGGTGGCAAATATTGGCAACGCCTTGTCGACTATGGGACAAGGATCAGATTGGAAACGTGATGTACACATGTATCATTCTTCACAACATGATTTTGGAGGATGAAGGTAGAGCGGTCGTTACCTACTATGATGGCGATGACCCCCAACCAGGTAACGTAACAGACGAAGATAAAACGGCAAATGAATTTTTGATAAAGTCAAGGGATATACATCACACCTTCGATCTGATTTGGTGGATCATGTTTCAACGATTCCTGGGTTCGAAACCGACGAAGACGACGAAGAATGATTGTTTTTATTTTGATAATTATTATGTATGTTTATGTAGTTTTTAAAACAAAAATTATGTATGTTTATTATTTATGTAGTTATAAATATATATATTAAAAAAATGTTGATGTGGCTTGGCCACGCCAGCCCAGCCACGCCCAACCCAAGCCCCACCATACCCCCTACAACTTGGCTTTGGGTTTGTTCATCTTCAACATCCACGTGTCAACTAATGCCCCAACCCAACCCAAGCCCAACCCAAGCCTCACCATACCCCACGGTCTTAACATAATGCGTCACAATGCTCACATCCCCACTACACCCATTTTAGAAAAATGTCCCATGATGCCTCTTTGCTGACTAGACAGACATATGTCACAAAACACCCAAAGGTGAGGGCATTATTCATGTGTACCACTATACGTTGTGCTACAAGTAGTTTTACATTTTGCCGATTAAGCAATAAAAGATTATCTAGATTTGCTTCTTGTTTCCTTTTTATTGGAAAAAATGTTCTTAATACCAAATAATATTCTATTGCCCGAAGACATACGTTGGTACAAATCACCGGCCTCATTAACAACCGATTTTATCGACCATCCATTGAAACTTTCAACAAACACGGATATTTTATTTCATTGAGTTTAAATCGTAGTTACATGTTTATCTTATGTTTACAATTTTTTGAAAAACATAATCAATCAACCAAATCTAAATTATTACATGTATACCTATGAATCATAACTCTATAAATACTTGACACCCCTCATCCACTTGAGTAAAAAAAGTTCAGTTTACAACTTGAAATGAGTTTTGCGGTTCAGTTTAAGATTAAGGTGTGAATTGAAAGAGTAAACCGTCCCAGCCGATGTAAAGATTATTAATTCCTTCACTTTTTCTTGGCCTCCTTCTTCTTCTTCTAAACTTTCAAAGATCTTAAACCAAACCGTTTTGCTAGTTTGGCAGGTTCGGCTGAGCACCCGGCCAACCCAACCACTTTGGTTTAGTTTTTTTTTTTTGGTCGAAACCGACTAGACCGAATTGGGGTCTTCCCTAATTACACAACCTTAAGTCGTTTATCATGTCATAACACATCACGACATACCATAAAAGAAGTTTTCTCCGCAATATAGCAAGTTTTGTCTCACAACACTAAATACTTGTTCTTTTATTTTTTTTATGTAATTTGTTTGATTTATAACTTAGGATTATTGGATTTTAATAATCCTAAGTTTCACCTGTTGGCCGATAATAATCTCAACTTTAAAAATTCTCTCCAATAATCCCAACTTGTAAAAGTTTGGCCGCCATTGATCCTTTTCAAACATATAAGAATTTGGTATCCTCAATAGATTTAATTACATCTAGAGACTCCTTAATTGATTTAAGTGCACCTATGTTAGAAAAGGATCAATGGCGGGCAAACTTTTACAAGTTAGGATTATTGGGGGGAATTTTTAAAGTTGAGATTATTATCGGCCAATAGGTGAAACTTAGGATTATTAAAATCCAATATCCCTATAACTTACTACTTTATGTACATCTTAAAACAAAAAGAGTATGTGCTTCGAGACAAAAAAAAAAAAATAATAAAAAAAAAAATAATAAATAAATAAAAGGATAAAGTTAGAGTAAAAGATATTTTGAAAAAAAGAAAATTTATAGATAAATGAAGATATTAAATTCCGAAACTTAATAATGTAAGAAGATGTTTTATATCGTGTGTGATATACACCAGTGGCGAAGCTTGACCCGAATGACCGGGGGGTCGAAAACGTATATACCAAAAAATTCCTACAGAACTGGGGGGGGGGGGGGGGGGGGGCGAAAACGTATACACCCAAAAATTTCTATACGAAAACTACATATATAACACTACTGAGCGAAAAGTTCGGAAGGTCGGGCGCCCCTTCTATACTTCGCCACTGATACACAGACACATTATATATAGTACATTAATACATACACATATATTTGCACTTGGTGTTTAGAGAGGTCAGAGTCCATGGTAGAGACAAGTGAAGCTGTGATGGACCACGCTCACAAACAGGGACCTGACTCTTATCTAAGTATCACCATGTGATATCCAGCTATATTTTTAGTACCACTTTTTTATTCACACACACGCTTCAACTTCAAATCTCTTAATATAATTTTTTAACTAAGATTTCATAAAATCCATATATAAATTAGTTAAATTGTATATCAGATGGGATCACTATAAATCAGAGGAAGTTTACCGACTAATGAATCCGTTGGTTATCTGGTGAAGACGACAGAAATAGTAATAGTTAGTGAAGGTATGTGAGGTATCCGGACGTGGGTAGAGACATCACCGACTAATTTTACTGACGGATTATCGATGAATAGTTTACATATGGATGTTACCTAAGTAAGAGAGGGTGGTGATTATCGATAATATCGTGCTTCGGTGAAAGCCATTTATCTAGTAGTGAATGTTATAAATATTAAATCATGTTAACAATTCAAAATATATATAAAACACCTTTTATATAGGTTTCATATTTCCTAATATTAACAATTTTTTTTTATTAAAAGGATAGATAAGATTAGATATTATAATTTAAGATTATGGTGATGGGTGTTTGATTTGGAAGATGTAGCTTTCATGTATATCCTGCTTTTGGCAACAATAATTCATGTCATAATGTCATTCCCTATTAGTTTCTTCAGAATTATCAAACTCTTTTTCCTCCACTATGAAATAGTACTTGTAAAGCTACCTTTTCACATGGTCTTAAACTCAAAAAGAAAGGCATGTCATGTTTCTCTCTATCCCCCCATCCTAACTAGTAACGTTCATCTCAATATTCCTTTATTCATTAACATATATTTAAATGGAGCAAACCTTTTTCTTTAAAGATATGGTAAATTGATAATTGAAGTTGTTAGTAGTGACACATTTCTATAAAAGTTATTATATATAATTTAATAACATAACAACGAAACAAGTTTTTGGGTCTTAGGGGTTGGGGAAAAAACATAATAGATTATAGTTTTTTTGAATTGAATAAATGTTATGTTGTTTTGAACTATTCAAGAAACTAGGACTTTGATGTGTAACCAACTACCATATAGATAAGGTATCATCGTACTAATATAGTTAGTATACAAGGCAAACAAGCATGATGGTGAACAAAATTTGAGTGTTCTAGAGGAGGGCCTCCACACTAATACGACCCTACACCGTGTAAATACGATCCAGTTTTTTTAGAGTGAACTATACTATGGAAAATGATCGACTCTCTATCCATAAGTGAAGATGATTAAAGACCTCCTTTGTTCCATTTTCAAGTGATTGGTTTGTTGGTCATATAAGTATCAACGATCCATTTTAGTTTAATTTGTTGATGATTTAAGTATTAACACGTTTGCTCAAGGCTATTACGATTTATGACACCTTGGTAGTGTACGATTAGGAGCTCTCTGGTAGGGTCAAAATATATATCCATCCTATTTTTTCATGAGATTGTATTTAGTAGTGTACAATTTAAAATAAATTATATATATATATATATATATATATATATATATACTAGTCTAAGTACCCGTGTAATACACGGGTGGCTTAACACCAACTAAACACATACAAATTCTAAATGTTTAAGCGTTAAACTGTTATTTGGCAACCATAATATTTTAAGATTGTTGACCAAATCCCAATACTACATCTCCCTAATGTTCGTTACATATTAAGTTTTTGTTAACGAAATGTTCATGATGTTTTCATGTCTTTTGGCCAATAAGACTTGAACCGGAAGTGTTGACATCTAAATTTACATTAACACATGAAAGTAGAGTCATAGATAACACACACCAATACATGTTAGTAAAGCTACTAAGGAACATTGGCAATAAGATGGGTAATAAAAGGACAAATGGCAAAACACGGGTTGCTAAACAAAAAACAATTTATACTTTAATGCGTAAATACTTTATTACAGGTTCGTTCAAATAGAAACAAAAATGGTAGAAAGTACGTGAACTAAGATAAATAGATGATAAACATAAAAAATTCATAATCCATTGAATATCTCTTTATATACAACATTCATTGTTTTATTTGTAGGTCTGCCTTCATTGTCAAGTATTAGTAACTTGATTCCATCTCGTCTTGTAACCCTGGATAAAGCTACGTACAATTGACCATGTGTGAAAACTGGTTGTCTTAAGTACAAACCAACCTTAGATAGCGACTGGCCCTGCCTTTTGTTAATCGTCATCGCAAAACATACCGTTATTGGAAATTGTCTCCTTTGAAATGCAAAAGGAATCTTTCTGTCCGAAGGTACCAAATTCATTCTAGGTATGAATGTCCGAGAACCAATATTTCCACCTGAAATTATCTCAGCTTCAATTACACGACTGTAAAGTTTTGTAACCTTTAACCTTGTACCGTTACACAAACCATTTCGTTGGTCAATATTTCGTAACAACATTACTGGAACACCAACTTTAAGCACTAACCTATGATTTGGTAAACCAGATACTTTAAGACCATTCAGAACGTCGGGTGAGTATATTTTTTGCTGATCAGCATTGCCATCTTCAGTAGGGCATAGACTGTCAGAACTAAGATACTCTTTTTCTTCACCTGGGAAAAGTGCCAACAATCTGTCATTAATCTCGTGAACAACCTCATTCTTAGGCGCAAGTATAGCTCTAGTACTAAAATAATTCAGATCATTGTAGTTCTCCAAGATTGACGGATAGACAAAATCAATCAGGCTAGAAATTGGATCAGATGCGCTGTCAATTAAAAGCTCAGGTGGTATTTCAATTATTGCTTCTCCATCATTCGAACCACCAACATTTCCCTCACCAATGTCCAACAACCATTTTGCAAAATTATTGATCTCTTCAACTTCAAATGACGGTCTTCCAACGGTTAACCTCATGTTTCTAGTTAACGTCAACAACTTACACTTCATCCACAAATAAGACGAACGTAATGAGGCATTCACAATTTCTTGTCGTCCACCGTTTGGAACAACAGGTAATATTTGCCTAAAATCACCACCAAAAACAATAACCTTTCCTCCAAATAGAACATCAGATCTGGATGAATTAGAGATATTGAAAATGTCATGCATAGTTCTATCCAAAGCCTCAAATGCATGTTTATGAACCATAGGAGCTTCATCCCATATAATGAGTTTGGTCTGTTGTAGTAATTTAGCTACATCATCGTCAGGTTTAATGTGACAATTGGAATCCTCATTAAGATTCAAAGGTATATGAAACCTAGAATGCGCCGTTCTTCCTCCATCCAACAACAATGATGCAATTCCGCTAGATGCAACGTTTAATACAATCTCACCTTTTGACCTAATTGCAGCAGACAATGTTTTCCATAAAAATGTTTTACCAGTCCCGCCATAACCGTAAACAAAAAATACTCCTCCATTGTCTCCATCAACTGCGTTCATAATTTTTTCATATACTGAACGTTGTTCATCCGTTAACAAATTCACCTGAGCTTGATAAACATTTTGTAAATCTGTTCTGTCGTATGCAAGCTCTTCGTTAATCAATCGGCAGCGAAAGCTATCTAAAGATGAAGTATCTGGGTAAGGCATTGATACTAATCTTCGAAGCGATGAATTATTTCGAGTTAAAAACTTCTTAATTTTGCATAAAACATAGTTCTTTAGTTGCTCATCAGGAATTGTGTCACGGCCCCCGACCCGGTTTTACCCGTTTCAGGAGCCGCGGGACAGAAAATCCCGTGGTATTTAATTAACAGCGGAAGTTTTCTTCAGAATCTTTTTAAAACTGAAATATTTCCTGATTATTTTATTTCACAACTTGGGATAAAACCCGAAAATTTACAATCGTATGATTTCACTGAGAAATCTTTATTTTACAAAACATGTTTCTTTATTTTATATTGAGCCACTTCCTTAAGCTTGTAGTGCTTCACGGCACTTTTCCTGGATCACAACAGATCACCTGAAACATGTTTGAAAAAGGTTTTGTCAGCGGGAAATACTGAGTGAATCATTCTTTTTACTAAAACGACCTGTTTATTATAATTTACAGTATTAAGGGTGATTACATTGTTTCCATATATCAACCAACTATCCACAGTATTTGTCACTCTACCAGATCTGTGACTATGGTCATATCACCATTGGCCACCCGTTTGTCCAATGGCAAAGATTATCAAGTAATGTATACAAAACCCCACATACTGGCTGTAATTTGGTGATTACAAAGACTTAATCCCTGTAATTATAACTTTGAAAATAAACATGCTTTTGTAAACAAATTTGATAAAAAGAGAATGACTCACTTTGCAGATTTATTTGAGTAGAGCCTAGCCTACTGATTAGCCTTTTAACCTAAATTTAATAATATGCACACAACTCGGTTAGTAACTTAATACAGCATTTACGATAACTCACGAGATTAAACCCTCACATCGAATGACAAAGTGCGATACTTAAACATCCATTGAATTAACAACGAATGACAAAGCATAAACCCTAATGTGGGCAGCACTTAAACATCCATTGGATAGTTTAATCGATCGGACATTGAATCGTAGCAGCGATCGAGTTAATACCCGGTATTGGAGCAGCGCCTCGCTAATTATATATGAAATATTGACTTCAGAGTAATATGAATTCGTTTTTGAAAGTTTTGATCGACACCAGTGGATTGTGCAAGTGACGGGCTATTTATAGGTGAAATTGAGTCCTTACGCGGCCCGCGTAAGCTTTCAGCTTAACCTTACGCGGCCCGCCTAGCCGCCCAGTCTACGAATAGGCTGGACCAGTCATAAGTAGGTTAGCCAGGTGGTTGTTACGTGGATCCGGAACACTTATCCGGTCAACCCATCATTGACGCGGCCCGCGTAAGACATACCTTGTCTCTTACGCGGCCCGCCTGAGAACCAAGATTTTGTTTTTCTTGATTTTTGATGTAGGGTAAGGTTTCAGGGGTTCGTGTTTATACTTACGAGTATTTTTAGGACAATTTTGAGAGTCCTTACATCCTCCCCACCTTATTTAAAATCTCGTCCTCGAGATTTATTGGAATAATTGAGGATACTTTCGCTTCATCTCTGATTCCAGCTCCCAAGTGTATTCAGGTCCTCTTTTTGAATCCCACTTGACTTTGACAAGTACTAACCGTTTGTGTTTGAGAAATTTTACCTTTCGATCTTCTATTTGTAATGGCTTTTCAACAAATTTTAACTTTTCGTTTACCTCTATATCTTGGAGAGGTACTACCAAAGATTCATCTGATAAGCATTTCTTGAGGTTAGATACATGAAATACATCATGTACTCCAGTTAATTCTTCTGGTAGTTGTAAACGGTAAGCAGCTGATCCTATACGTTGGATTACCGAAAATGGTCCTATGTATCTTGGACTTAGCTTTCCTTTCTTACCGAATCGAACTACTCCTTTCCAAGGAGAAACTTTTAATAGTACTTTATCTCCCACTTGGAATTCCAACGGCTTCCGTCTATTGTCTGCATAACTCTTATGGCGATCTATAGCCATCTTCAGTCTTTCTTTGATTTGAGTAATCTTGTCAGTAGTTTCTTGCACTATCTCAGGACCTGACAATTGACTTTCTCCTATTTCTGCCCAACAAACTGGAGTTCTGCACTTTCTTCCATATAGTGCTTCAAATGGGGCAGTTTCAATACTTGAATGATAACTATTGTTATAGGAGAATTCAATTAAAGGTAAATGGTCGTCCCAATTTCCACCAAAATCTATCACACATGCTCTGAGCATGTCTTCTAGAGTTTGGATTGTCCTTTCATTTTGTCCGTCTGTCTGAGGATGATATGCTGTGCTTAGATTTAATCGAGTTCCCATTGCTTCTTGAAAACTTTTCCAGAAATGCGAAGTGAAACGACTATCCCTATCTGATACAATGGAGAGTGGAACTCCATGTAGGGATACGACTTCATCTACATACAACTTTGCTAACCTTTCCATGCTAAAGGTTTCTTTCATGGGTAGAAAATGAGCTGATTTGGTTAATCGATCTACAATTACCCAAATCGCATCATTTCCTTTTCTGGTTTTGGGTAACTTAGTAACAAAATCCATTGTTATAAGTTCCCATTTCCATACAGACATTTCTAATTGTTGTAGTAGACCTGAAGGTTTCTGATGTTCTGCCTTAACTTGTGAACAAGTAAGACACTTAGAAACATATCGAGCTGTGTCCTTTTTCATTCCTATCCACCAAAAATTATTTCTTAAATCTTGGTACATTTTATTGTTTCCAGGGTGCATAGTATACCTAGACTTATGGGCTTCTTCTAAAATCTTATTTCTTAATTCTCCCTATTTAGGTACCCAAATTCTTCTTTTGTGGAATCTCCAAATTCCATCAACTCCTTGTTCTAATTCTTTTATTCGTCCCTTCATTCCTTCAGCATCATCCTTGATTGCTGTTTCTTGAAAATGCTTTAATTGTTCCATTAAATCTAACTGTAGATTTAATCTAAGAGCACGAACTCGTCGTTGTTTCTCATGGTACTTACGACTTAAGGCATCTGCAACTACATTTGCCTTTCCTTCGTGATACTGAATGTCACAGTCGTAGTCACTTAGGATTTCCATCCATCTCCTTTGCCTCATGTTTAACTTTTTTTGCCCGAATATACATCTTAAACTTTTATGATCTGTATAGACAGTAAATTTACTTCCGTACAAATAATGTCTCCAAATTTTAAGAGCAAAAATTATTGCGCCTAACTCTAAGTCATGAGTTGTATAATTTTCCTCGTGCTTTTTCAATTGTCTTGAAGCATACGCAATTACTTCTTGCGTTGCATTAGCACACATCCTAATCCTAGTTTTGATGCATCACAGTAAACTTCAAAATCTTCAGTTCCTTCTGGTAAAGCTAGGATTGGGCATTGGTTAACTTTTGCTTTAAAATCCTAAAAGCTTCCTCTTGCTTAGGTCCTCATTCAAACTTAACTGCTCTACAGGTTAGCTTAGTTAATGGTACAACTATCTTGGAAAAATCCTTAATAAACCGTCTATAGTATCCGGCTAAACCTATAAAGCTTCTAATTTCCATGGCGGATTGTGGAACCTTCCATTTGGTAATTGCTTCTATCTTAGCAGGATCTACGTGAATACCTTCGTGATTCACCATGTGTCCGAGGAATTGCACTTCTTGCAACCAAAATTCACACTTCGAGAATTTGGCGTACAACTTTTATTTTCTTAACAAAGTTAAGAGTGCATGCAAAATGCTCACAATGCTCGTTCTGACTTTTTGAATAAATAAGTATATCGTCGATAAAAACAATTACAAATTTATCCAAATACGGTTTACAGATTCTATTCATCATGTCCATGAATGCGGCAGGTGCATTCGTTAATCCGAAGGGCATGACTGTAAACTCGTAATGACCATACCTAGTTCTGAAAGCAGTTTTAGGTATGTCTTCTTCTTGTACCTTCAATTGATGATATCCGGAGCGTAAGTCTATCTTAGAAAAATATCTAGCTCCTTGAAGTTGATCAAAAAGATCATCAATCTTAGGTAATGGGTATCGATTCTTAATTGTAACCTTATTCAATTCTCTATATTCAAAACACATTCTCATCGAACCATCCTTCTTCTTTACAAACAACACTGGTGCTCCCCACGGGGATGAACTAGGTTGTATAAAACCTTTACTTAGTAATTCATCTAATTGCTTTTTCAGTTATAACATTTCTGTAGGTGCTAACCGATAGGGTGCCTTGGCCATCGGTGTAGTTCCTAGAATTAGATGGATTCTAAATTCTACCTCCCTATTTGGTGGTAATCCTGGTAAATCTTCTGGGAATATATCTGGGTATTCTGAGACTACTGGAATTTCCTTAAGTTCTTTTCCCTTAGTGCTAATGATTACTGAAATCATATACACTATTCCTTGTTTTCGTTCATAACTAGCAACTTTCATTACTGATATGAACTTCATGGGTTTACGTGGTTTATCCCCTGTAATCGTGATTATTTCACCAGTAGGTGCCTGAATTTCTACAGAATTCTTATCACAAAGGATTCGAGCATGGTTGGCTACTAACCAATCCATTCCTAATACAACATCGAATCCAGTTAACTTCATTGGCAATAGGTTTGCATGAAATTTATGACCTGAAAGTTCTATATTTTCTTTTTGCAAAACCTTATCTATTTTGACAGAATTTCCGTCTGCCGTTTCGACTGAAAAGATTTGCCTAAGGTTGGTTAATGGTAAATTAAGAGCTTGGCAGAATGAAGTATTTATAAAACTTTGGTTTGCACCAGAGTCAAATAATACTTTGGCATAAATGTTGTGAACTAAGAACGTACCAGCTATCACATCTGGAATGAGTTCTGCTTCTTGTGTGGTCAGCTGAAATGCTCTGACATTCTTTTTAGTAGCTCCGTCAGCTGGCTTGGCTTTATTATTTGCTGGTTTACCCATTTTAGGACATTCTGTTTTGAAATGCCCAGCTTCTCCACAGTTATAGCAGATCCTTGTTTTCCGTTTGCAATCTTCTTCATGATGTCCTATGGCTTTGCAAAAGTTGCAGGTCACATTACATCTTCCATAATGTTTCTTTCTGCAATTCTTGCAAAACGGCATATTTGAGGATTGTCCCGTTCCTCTTCTTTTGAAATTGCTATTATTACCTGTCATGGCCCTCGGCCCCGGTTTGACCCGGTCCAGAGCCGCGAGGCAGGAAATCCGATGGTATCTAATTAAGTGACAGTGGAAGTCTTTTTAAACAGGATCGATTAATATTAAAACTGCTCGTTTATATATAATATAGAGATAAATCCCATAATTTACAATCATGTGATTTCACTGGGAAATCTTTATTTCTTAAAACATGTTTCTTTATTTATTTACATTGAGCCACTTTTCTAAGCTTGTAGTGCTCCACAACACTATTCCTGTGCTCACAACAGATCACCTGAAACATGTTTGAAAAAGGTTTTGTCAGCGGGAAATACTGAGTGAATCATTCAGTTTTACTAAAACGACTCGTTTGTTATAATTCACAGTATTAAGAGATTACAATGTTTCTGATATCAAACCAACTACCCACAGTATTTGTCACTCGACTCTTTTCGGTGACTGTGGTCATATCACCATTGGCTGCCCCAATGAATGACGAATATCACTAATTTTAGGTTCGCCCACCTAAAGTGATAAAACAGCAATACTGTGCACAATACCCCACATACCGGCTGTAATTTGGTGATTACATAAACTTAATCACTGTAATTATAACCTTTGAAAATAAACATGATTTTGAAAAGTAATTTGATAAAAAGAGAATGACTCACATTGTAGATTTAACGAGCAGAATATAAGCCTACTGATTAGCCTTGATTAACCTAATTTAAATAACAATGCACACACAAACAGGTTAGTAACTAATACAGCAGTTACGACAATTCACGAGATTAAACCCTCACAACGATTTACAAGTGCAATACTTAATAATTCAGCGGATTCACAACGAATGACAGAGTATAGTCCGATTTCGAACAGCACTCAAACATTCAAGTCGAAATCACGATGAATAACAAAGTATAAAGTCAATGTGAGCGGCACTTAAACAATCGTTGGATAGTTATAATCGATCGGACGTTGAATCGTAATAGCGATCGAGTTATTACCCTGATTGCGGCAGCGTTTCAAGATTAGTGTGTGTTTAGTGGACTGTTTCTGTTATAACTCAGCCTACGTAAAGCGAATTTACGTCGTTCCAAAGACATAATTCAAGTCCCAAGGCCCTGTATTTATACGTGAAGTTGGATTCCCCCGCGTGTCGCGGAAGATGATGATGATTATGTCGCGACTCGCCTGGGGTGCACATCTACTCTAGGGTAGCCTTGTCACTAGTATAGGCCTGGTGAGTTGTGATTTGAACGTAACTAAATTTTGACAGCGTTTTTCGAAGATAATTATCAATTAGGGTTTACCCCCCCTGAGTTTTAGGGGCCCTGATTCTAATTCCAACTATTCTGAAAATTTTAGGGTTAGTTCAGAATTACTTGGGTTTCTCAATTAGAGTTTCCTATTGGCCAAATTAAAATAATAATTAGAACTTTTGATGAGAGTTGTTACATTCTCCCCACCTTAATAAAAATCTCGTCCTCGAGATTTACTGGAATAAATGAGGACACTTTCTCTTCATTTCTGATTCCAGCTCCCAAGTGTATTCTGGTCCTCTCTTTGAATCCCATCTGAGTTTGACTAAAACTAGTCGTTTATGTTTGAGAAACTTAATCTTTCGATCCTCAATTTGAAGAGGTTTCTCAACAAATTTCAGCTTTTCGTTTACCTCTATATCTTGTAGAGGTACTACCAGTGATTCATCTGATAAGCATTTCTTGAGATTGGATACATGAAATACATCATGTACTCCAGCTAATTCTTGTGGTAGTTGTAAACGATAACCAACTGGTCCTATACGTCGGATTACTGAAAATGGTCCTACGTACCTGGGACTTAGCTTTCCTTTCTTACCGAATCGAACAACTCCTTTCCAAGGAGAAACTTTCAAAAGTACTTTATCTCCGCCTGAAATTCTAACGGTTTGCGGCGATTATCTGCATAACTCTTCTGACGATCTCTAGCTGTTTTCAGTCTTTCCTTGATCTGAGTTATCTTGTCAGTAGTTTCTTGTACAATTTCTGGACCTGATAATTGACTTTCTCCTATTTCTGCCCAACAAACTGGAGTTCTGCATTTTCTTCCATATAGTGCTTCAAATGGAGCAGTTTCAATGCTTGAATGATAACTATTGTTATAGGAGAATTCAATTAATGGTAAATGATCATCCCAGTTTCCACCAAAATCTATTACACATGCTCGAAGCATGTCTTCTAGAGTTTGTATCGTCCTTTCACTTTGTCCGTCTGTTTGGGGATGATATGCAGTACTCAGATTTAGTCGAGTTCCCATAGCTTGCTGGAAACTTTTCCAAAAATGAGAAGTGAAACGACTATCTCTATCTGATACAATGGAGAGTGGGACTCCATGTAAAGATACTACTTCGTCTACGTACAATTTGGCTAGCCTTTCCATGCTAAAAGTTTCTTTCATTGGTAGAAAATGAGCTGATTTGGTTAATCGATCCACAATTACCCAAATCGCATCATTACCTTTTCTTGTTTTAGGCAACTTAGTAACAAAATCCATTGTTATAAGTTCCCATTTCCATACAGGCATTTCCAATTGTTGTAGTAGTCCTGAAGGTTTCTGATGTTCCGCCTTTACTTGTGAACAAGTAAGACACTTAGAAACATATCTTGCTATATCTTTCTTCATTCCTATCCACCAGAAGTTCTTTCTTAAATCTTGGTACATCTTATTGTTTCCTGGGTGCATAGTATACCTAGATTTATGGGCTTCTTCTAAAATCTTATTTCTTAATTCTCTTTGCTTAGGTACCCAAATTCGTTTCTTGTGGAATCTCCAAATTCCATCATTTCCTTGCTCTAGTTCCTTTATATAACCTTTCATTCCTTCAGCATCGTCCTTGATTGTTGTTTCCTGAACTTTCTTTAATTGTTCCAATAAATCTATCTGTAGATTTAATCTGAGAGCACGAACTCGTCGTTGCTTTTCATGATACTTACGACTTAAGGCATCTGCAACTACGTTTGCCTTTCCTTCGTGATATTGAATATCACAGTCATAATCGCTTAGAACTTCCATCCATCTTCTTTGTCTCATATTTAACTCTTTTTGCCCAAATATATACCTTAAACTTTTATGATCTGTATAAACAGTAAACTTACTTCCATACAGATAATGTCTCCAGATTTTCAAAGCAAAAATTATGGCTCCTAATTCTAAATCATGAGTCGTATAATTTTCCTCGTGCTTTTTCAACTGCCGGGAGGCATACGCAATTACCTTCTTGCGTTGCATCAACACACATCCAAATCCTAATTTTGAAGCATCACAATATACTTCAAAATCTTCTGTTCCTTCGGGTAATGCTAAAATTGGAGCATTCGTCAATTGGTTCTTTAAAATCTTAAAAGCTTCTTCTTGTCTATGTCCCCATTCAAACTTAGTGGCTTTACAGGTTAACTTAGTCAAAGGTACAGCTATCTTAGAGAAATCCTTAATAAATCATCTGTAGTATCCGGCTAAGCCTGGAAAACTTCTAATTTCCATAGCTGTTTGTGGGACTTTCCATTTAGTGATTGCTTCTATTTTAGCAGGATCTACATGAATTCCTTCGTGATTTACCATGTGACCTAAAAATTGTACTTCTTGCAGCCAAAATTCACACTCCGAGAATTTAGCATAAAGTTTTTCCTTTCTTAACAAAGTTAAGAGTGCATGCAAGTGTTTGCAATGTTCTTCCTGACTTTTGGAATAAATAAGTATATCGTCAATGAATACGATTACAAATTTATCCAAGTATGGCTTACAGATCCGATTCATCATGTCCATAAATGCTGCTGGGGCATTTGTTAGTCCAAAGGGCATTACTGTAAACTCATAATGGCCATACCTAGTTCTGAAAGCAGTTTTAGGTATGTCTTCTTCTTGTACTTTTAACTGGTGATATCCGGATCTTAAGTCTATCTTAGAAAAATACCTAGCACCTTGAAGTTGATCAAATAGATCATCAATCCTAGGTAATGGGTATCGATTCTTAATTGTAACTTTATTTAATTCTCTATAATCGATACACATCCTCATTGATCCATCTTTCTTTTTCACAAACAACACTGGTGCTCCCCAAGGGGATGAACTAGGTTGTATAAATCCTTTGCTTAATAATTCATCTAACTGCTTTTTCAATTCTAGCATTTCGGTGGGTGCTAATCGATAAGGTGCCTTAGCTATTGGTGTAGTACCCGGAATTAGATGGATTCTAAACTCTACTTCTCTATCAGGTGGTAACCCAGGTAATTCTTCTGGAAAGATGTCTGGGTATTCTGAAACTATAGGGATGTCTGGGAGTTCCTTACTTTTAGTGTTAATGATTACCGAAATCATATACACCATTTCTTTTTTTCTTGAATAACTGGCCAACTTGATTACTGAAATGAATTTCAGTGGCTTTCGTGGTTTATCTCCTGTAATTAAAATTACTTCTCCTGTGGAAGTACTGATTTCTACGGAATTCTTATCACAAAGAATTCGAGCATGGTTGGCTATTAACCAATCCATTCCTAACACTACATCAAATCCGGCTAACTTCATAGGTAACAGGTTTGCAGAAAACTTATGGCCTAACAGTTCTATCTTTCCTTCTTGCAAAACCTTATTTATGTTAACAGAATTTCCGTCTGCCGTTTCGACTGTAAAAATTTGCCTAAGGGTGGTTAAGGGTAAGTTAAGGGCTTGGCAAAATGAAGTATTGATAAAACTTTGGTTTGCACCAGAGTCAAATAATACTTTTGCATAAACGTCGTGGACTAAGAACGTACCAGCTATGACGTCAGGAATTAGTTCGGCTTCCTGAGTGGTTAGCTGGAATGCTCGGGCATTCTTCTTTGTTGTTCCATCAGCTGGTTTGCCTTTATTGTCTGTGGTTTTAGTCAATTTAGGACATTCTGTTTTGTAATGTCCTGTTTCTCCACAGTTATAGCAGACTATGGTTTTCTTTTTGCAATTTTCTTCACGATGTCCTGCCATTTTGCAGAAGTTGCAATTTACATTGCATTTTCCAAAATGATTCTTTTTGCAATTGCTGCAAAAAGGCGGTTGTGCAGATTGTCTCCGTCCTCTTTTCTTGAACCTATTATCATTACCCACACGAAATCCTTGGGTAATCTTTTGAGCCAATTCCTTCTTTCGATCTTCTTCTCTTGTGCGCACTAGTTCATCAGTTAGGGTATTAGCTAGTTCCACAGCATCGTTAATAGTGCGAGGTCTCGCAGCTTTAACGATGTTACGAATTTCACTAATTAATCCCCAAATGTAACGGGAAATGAGTACCGGTTCTGGCGAAGCCAGTGTTGGTACCACTCTAGCATATTCAAAGAATGTCGAAGTATAACCGCGACACTCTACGCCTACCATACGATGATTTAGGAACTTATTTGCCATTTGTTCCTTTTCATATTCAGGACAATATTTTCTTTCTACAAGAATTTTAAATTCTTCCCAGTCCATAGCATAAGCTATCCTTCTTCCTTTTGCTTGTAATACGGTGTTCCACCATTCTAATGCCCCTTCTTTAAATAAATTTGACGCATACATAACCTGATCTTCTTCGGAACACTTACTTATTGCAATTACTGCTTCGGTTTTCTCTAACCAACGCAGTACTGCAGTTGCTCCTTCGTTGCCTGCAAATTCAGCAGGTTTACAAGCAAGAAATTCTTTGAAAGTGCAACCAGGTGTTGCAGCTTTCATTTTCTTAGGAGGTGGAGCCTGTCGTGGATTATTATCGTCATGATTGCCGCCTCCATTTACACTATGACTAAAATTATCTTCCTGAGTACGTTTACTAGGAATGATTTGTTGCGGTTCTATTGGATTTTTAACAGCAGCAACGAATGCTGGAATAGCATTGGCTATCCGTTGAGCAACAATATTTTCTATATCCTGCCTAGTCATATATTGATCCCCCGATTGTTGCTCAGATTGATTAATCTCATTAACTGGTTCATTATTAGCGTTTTCCATCTGATAATTATTAAAAATATAACTATTAGTATCAAATGATTGTAAATAAAACAATTACACAGAAGCACATAAAATCTTACAACACAGATATATATCCAAAATTGTCGATGTTTCGACTTCTATTTTGTTTTATATATTATATAGGCATCCATACACACTGTTTATCTTACAATGTTTTATTTCCCATTTTACAGATTTATATTTAACTATTATTATTATTATACAGATATTCTTCCCAACCCCACTATTCTTTGGTCAAGTGGCAGTTTAGTAGCGACGCTCCCTTTCGTCGTATTTCCAGGAAATTTGCTCCCCCATTTCCCGGATCCTATTCCTTGTACCTATCAGCTCTTCACCGAACTGACGGAGTTCGGCTAAGTTTTCATTGCTCATTGGAGGATTGGGGATAGGTTCTGGATCCCACTGTGGAAGGAAAGAATAAGGACTATTGATAATATTTTCGAATTGCCAGTCATTTGTCCACCATTCTTCCATTTGACCTAAAGGTCGAGTGTGGATTAGTGGGTCTGGAATAGCTGGTTCCAGATTTACAGGAAGTTGGGTTTCTATGTAAGGATATAGATTATTATGGATAGGGCTAATGACATCACAATTTGCCAGTAGACGGTCTATTTCATCTTGAAATGTGATTTCTTCAGTTTGTCTAGAACTCTCTCCAATTTCTATTCCTTTTTGTTTAGAATCTTTCCTGATTTCTATCTCTGCTGGATTAGAACTTTCTCTGATTTCGATTCCTTTTCCTTTGTCTATAGGGTTTTCTATTTTGGGGAGTTTCCTAGTAACTGGCTTTCTCTTGCGCACTTTCCTCCATCCTACATATCTTCTTTTCTTTTTAAGTTTTGCTTTTTCCAGCGGTGGAGCTTGGAATTCCAGGGGTTCCTCTATGTCAGCAATATAACCAGTAAAGTCGTGGGAGACTTCAATTGGTACTGGGTAGAGGTTGAGATTCTGAAATGCTTCCGATATCTCACTCATGCTGGATAGCATATATGCAAAATGCACAAAAATGCTAAGTTAAAACTTTGGAACAAAGTTTTACAAATAAACATTAAAGTTTTATTGCATACGGATTTGTACAAAAGACTATAGGAAAGTGAACACACTATAATTTATTTATTTACTGGGTATTAATTTTCTACTAGACCAGGCTTATTGTTCTTTTAGAGGTTTGCATTTTCTGCTACGGTAGCTAGCATATAAAGGTTTGCCCATTTTTCATCTAATGTGTCTTCCCAAGGTGACTTATTGCCTAATTCCTGGATTTCTGAATTAAACCTCACTTTCTTGACTTGGGGTTTCTTTATTTTCTCCTGTCCCTTTCTAAGAATCAAATTTCTTTTATCTTGGGTGAGAGGATTTTCATAATTTGCTTTACGGACAAAAATCCCTTCTTCCAGATCTGCTGGTTGTTTGGAGGAAGAGATTCCTTTTTCTGTGGGTGCAGTATCTAATTTGTGGTAGATAGCATAAATCTTTTGTTTACCCATACTGTAACTCAACAATTAATCAGTTAATAAAACATGTTTTCACAGAATGGCAATTAAATTTCATAAGTATCTCTCAATAACTTTAATAGGCTAAAATCAATAGTAAGCTTAAATCAGTGGCTCTGATATCACCTTTTCCTGTCACGGCCCTCGGCCCCGGTTTGACCCGGTCCAGAGCCGCGAGGCAGGAAATCCGATGGTATCTAATTAAGTGACAGCGGAAGTCTTTTTAAACAGGATCGATTAATATTAAAACTGCTCGTTTATATATAATATAGAGATAAATCCCATAATTTACAATCAAGTGATTTCACTGGGAAATCTTTATTTCTTAAAACATGTTTCTTTATTTATTTACATTGAGCCACTTTTCTAAGCTTGTAGTGCTACACAGCACTATTCCTGTGCTCACAACAGATCACCTGAAACATGTTTGAAAAAGGTTTTGTCAGCGGGAAATACTGAGTGAATCATTCAGTTTTACTAAAACGACTCGTTTGTTATAATTCACAGTATTAAGAGATTACAATGTTTCTGATATCAAACCAACTACCCACAGTATTTGTCACTCGACTCTTTTCGGTGACTGTGGTCATATCACCATTGGCTGCCCCAATGAATGACGAATATCACTAATTTTAGGTTCGCCCACCTAAAGTGATAAAACAGCAATACTGTGCACAATACCCCACATACCGGCTGTAATTTGGTGATTACATAAACTTAATCACTGTAATTATAACCTTTGAAAATAAACATGATTTTGAAAAGTAATTTGATAAAAAGAGAATGACTCACATTGTAGATTTAACGAGCAGAATATAAGCCTACTGATTAGCCTTGATTAACCTAATTTAAATAACAATGCACACACAAACAGGTTAGTAACTAATACAGCAGTTACGACAATTCACGAGATTAAACCCTCACAACGATTTACAAGTGCAATACTTAATAATTCAGCGGATTCACAACGAATGACAGAGTATAGTCCGATTTCGAACAGCACTCAAACATTCAAGTCGAAATCACGATGAATAACAAAGTATAAAGTCAATGTGAGCGGCACTTAAACAATCGTTGGATAGTTATAATCGATCGGACGTTGAATCGTAATAGCGATCGAGTTATTACCCTGATTGCGGCAGCGTTTCAAGATTATTGTGTGTTTAGTGGACTGTTTCTGTTATAACTCAGCCTACGTAAAGCGAATTTACGTCGTTCCAAAGACAGAATTCAAGTCCCAAGGCCCTGTATTTATACGTGAAGTTGGATTCCCCCGCGTGTCGCGGAAGATGATGATGATTATGTCGCGACTCGCCTGGGGTGCACATCTACTCTAGGGTAGCCTTGTCACTAGTATAGGCCTGGTGAGTTGTGATTTGAATGTAACTAAATTTTGACAGCGTTTTTCGAAGATAATTATCAATTAGGGTTTACCCCCCCTGAGTTTTAGGGGCCCTGATTCTAATTCCAACTATTCTGAAAATTTTAGGGTTAGTTCAGAATTACTTGGGTTTCTCAATTAGAGTTTCCTATTGGCCAAATTAAAATAATAATTAGAACTTTTGATGAGAGTTGTTACATTACCCACACGAAATCCTTGGGTAATTTTCTGAGCCAGTTCTTTTTCCTATTTTCATCTCTCGTGCGTACCAATTCGTCGGTTAGGGTATTAGCTAATTCCACAGCATCGTCAATAGTACGAGGTCTCGCAGCTTTAACGATGTTACGGATTTCACTAATTAGTCCCCAAATATAGCGAGAAATGAGTACCGGTTCTGGCGAAGCCAGTGTTGGTACCACTCTAGCATATTCAAAGAATGTCGAAGTATAACCGCGACAATCTACACCTATCATTCGATGGTTTAGGAACTTATTTGCCATTTGATCTTTTTCATATTCGGGACAGAATTTTCTTTCTACAAGACTTTTAAATTCTTCCCAATTTATGGCATAGGCCCTATTTCTTCCTTTAGCTTGTAACACCGTGTTCCACCATTCTAGCGCCCCTTCTTTGAAAAGATTTGACGCGTACATGACCTTGTCGTCCTTGTCACATTTACTTATTGTAATTACTGCCTCGGTCTTCTCTAACCAACGCAGTACTGCAGTCGCTCCTTCATTGCCTGCAAACTCAATGGGTTTACAAGCAAGAAATTCTTTGAAAGTGCAACCAGGTGTTGCAGCTTTCATCTTCTTAGGGAGCGGAGCTTGTCGTGGTTCATTATCATGATTAGTATGATTATTGCCTCCGTTTACGCTATTACTGAAATTATCTTCAGAAATACGTTTACTAGGAACGATTTGTTGCGGTTCGATTGGATTTCTAATAGCAGCAACGATTGCTGGAATAGCATTGGCTATCCCTTGAGCAACGATATTTTCTATATCTTGCCTAGTCATATATTGATCCCCCGGTTGTTGCTCAGGTTGATTAACCTCATTAACTGGTTCATTATTAGCGTTTTCCATCTGATAATTAATATATATAATTTATTAGTATCCAATAAATAATAATCATACACAAAACAATTATACAAAGTTCATAACAAAAATATAGCCAAAACTATCGATTTCTCGATTCCCATTTTTATATATTTTATAATATGCATCCATACACACCTTTATCTTACAAGTTTTATTTTAGTGATTTTACAGACTATATTCTACTTATTTATTTTACAACCCATTATCCTTTCGTCAGTTGGTATTTTAGTAACGACGTTCCCTCTCGTCATATTTCCAGGAGATCTGCACTCCTACCTCCCTGATCCTATTTTCTGCATCCATTAACTCTTCGCCAAAGTGGCGGAGTTCAGCTAAATTTTCATTACTCATAGGTGGATTTGGTATAGGTTCTGGGTCGAACTGAGGGAGAAAGGAATAAGGACTGTTGAGTAGGTTTTGGAACTGCCAATCATTGGTCCACCACTCGTCCATTCCTAATGGTTGGGTGTGAATTATAGGTTCTGGAATTGCTGGTTCTAAGTTTATAGGAAGTTGATTTTCGACAGGATAAGAGTAAAAATTAGTATTGACAGGCCTGACTACATCACAACTTGCCAATGCACGATCTAATTCATCCTGAAACGGTAATTCCTTAACTTGTCTAGAGCTTTCCCCAATTTCTCTCTGGGTTTACCTAGAAACTTCCCCAAACTCCTTTTCCATCTGCCTTGAATATTCCCCAAACTGTATTTCCATCTGCCTAGAACTTTCCCCGTCTTCAATCCCCTTTCCTTTATCTAAGGGATTTTCTATTTTAGGAATCCTCCTAGTTGTAGGTTTCCTCCTGCGCACACGCCTCCATCCCACCAATCTCCTCCTTTTCTTGGGCTTGGGTTTCTCTGGAGGTGGAGCGTTGAATTCCATAGGTTCTTCTATGTCTGATATATACCTATTGAAATCCTTGGAAACCTCTATTTTTACCGGATAGAGATTTAGATTGTGAAGGGCTTCAGACAAGTCATTCATACTGTTTAGCACAAAAATACACAAAATTTGCTAAGTTAAAATTTTATACCAAATTTCATAAATAACCTTTAAATATTATTGCATACCGTGTGAATCACTTAATACAAAAACAACTGAAAATTTAAAACACACTAAGGTTTATTTGTAAATTTATTTATTTACGGGATAAGGTTTCTGGCTTGTAGGTAATAAGGGTGCTAAAACTTGAATCAATTTTTTTTAAAGATTTGCATTTACTGCTACACACTACTAGAAAACTAGGCAATAGCCACCAAAATTTGCAACCCAAAGAAAATGGTAGCAAAATCAGTTACCATTTTTCAACCAAAATATTATTGGTAGCAAATATATCTCAAATATTCAAAATAATAAAAATTTATATAATACGGTGGTAAAATGGTGACAAATATGTAAAAATATAATGTTTTATAGAAGTTGCCACCGTTTTTTGACGGCCATTCAGCTTGCCACCGTCACAAGGTCACAATTTAGAGAAAAAAATTAAGTGGAAATATCAAAATTTTACCCGCTCCCCAAAATTTAAACGTGAATATCAATTAAGTTATCAGATCTAGGGTTTTGATTCTGAATTCTGCTCCCCAAAATCACTAGAACCATAAACTTCGCTCCACCATCATTGATCGAATAATCCTCCAGGGAAAACCATCACCGATGGAATCATCCTCCGCTCCACCTCACTGTCAACAATCTCCCCTGAATCACATGGCAACGATTGGACTTCAACAACAAGAACAAAACAAAGATCGATCGTTGAGTCCACAATCTGAGATCGATCTATTCCTTTAGGGTTTTAGTTTCACTAATATTTGTTGTGTTTGATTCTTCGATCACGGCAGCTCCGTTCTTTTCAACGCCGTTTCAGCCCTTTGTTTATCAGGTATTCATAATTTCAGTTCCAACACTTTGTTTTGATTTTGAATATGATTCGATTGCATTGTTTGTTGAAAGCTTATTATTTAACATATGTGTGTATATATGCATCTGAATGGTATAAAAATCCTTATTAATTCGAATTCACCACTAAATCTCTGTGATATTTATCGATGATAATGTAAGTCTGAGTATGAGATAACCCTAGGCATGACGTCATGAGCCATGAAGTGTGAGATGTAGGGTTTGACTCTGTGGTGCAGCTATTGATCCTGTTGTGGGAGTTTTGTCTGGTTCAGGCGTTCACCTGTGTAAGTTGGTGAACTTGAATTCTCGATTACTTAGCTATAGGCGAGTTATAGAAACTAGAAAGAAAAGTATGGAATTGTGTAGGGTTAATCTTGACGTTTCCGGTTCGGGTCATGGATACGGAGCTTGGTGGGTCAAGTGGGTTGCATAAGTTTAGTTAATTAGTCAAATGTTTTTATTGGTTTAGATAGAACATGGGTTAGTGGTTGTTTGTTGAGTCAATAGAGAAGTGGCATAATCGGTTAGGTTTTCCTTTATTTATGATTGCATGAGTTGTATATATATCAGACATTGAGAATGAATAAACTGTGGGTTTTAAGCAGTAAAAAGAAATCTCTATTAGTGAGTTTATCTTTGTGTGTTTGTGTGTGATTGAAGCTTGAAACCCAACAAATTGAAGGGAAGTTAGGTTTAAGTGCTATCTAATGTATGATTTGTTCTTCATTTGATCACCAGCACAACAGGTGCTATTTCTAAGACTATCTGTAGTCACGCGCCCTCGCTTCTTAAGCGCCTTGCGTCTAGGCCCAAGGCTCACCTTTTGCGCCTGTGACAACTATGGGCCACATCAGTACCATGTACTATCAAAGTGACGATCTGTCCTGAGTTAACCGATTACTTGACTGTTGGCTTCTGATGATTGGTGCTGGTATGCGGTCTGCAAGGGTGCGCATTTCTATGTATACAAGTTTGAAATAATCTTATTTTTATAGTCACACAAGTAAGGTTTAGAAAGGAGAGAACCAAAGCATTCCCAGTTCATTTGGATCGCTTGTTCTCTTTTCTTTTTTCTTATTCTTATTTAATTTGAATCGTGAAAAGAGGTTTCATGTCATGCTAGTTACTGTAACTGTGTATTCTTGAGACAGTTCAATCTTGTCATACATATATTATTAACTTTGCTATTTTATATGGTATGTGGAAGAATTCAGTGATACTATAACCCAGTATATTGAACCTGCAACCCAATGTCAAGATATCATCGAGTTGTGTTTTTTGTGATTTGAAGATATGAACCTGCTAATGTAGTCGTCTTCTTATGTAGTTTAGGTTCAATGACTCGTGTATATATTTGATGCATGTAGACGTCTTCTGTTTAATTAATTCAAGTTGTTGTCTTTATATTTGATGCATGATTCGTATATATGTTGTTGGATTAACCAATGTACTTTGCGATTAGACCTGGCAAACGGGCCGGGACGGGTTGGGTCATGGGTCAAAATGGGTTCGGGTCAAAATGGGTTCAGGTCAAAACGGGTCAAATAAAAAAAGGGTTGTTTTGGTTCGGGTCAAAACGGGTTCGGGTAGGAACGTGTTCGGGTCAGAACGGGTTTCGGGTTGGTTGAAAAAATTGTTTTTTTTTAGAAAAAAGAGATTGTACATCAAGGGGTTCGGTTTGGTTTTCAGTTATTCAGTTTTGGCATAGGTTCCGGTTAGCCCTCACCAAAACAAAATTTTTGATTTTTGGCGAACATTAACCGATTGGTTTTCAGATATTCAGTTTTGGCATAAGTTCTGTTTGGTTATGGGTCGGTTAACTGATGAAAAGCTGCCGAGAAACTCACCCATTGTCGGCCTAAAACCCGTTGCGATCCGAAACCCGTCCCGTGTGAAAACCCGTGTCGGCACGAACCCGATCCGAACCCACCCGTTCCGATCCAAAACCCGCCCCGTGCGATTGAAACAAAAGACAAGAAAAGAAAATATATTGGAACAGACTCATTCAACCAAACACAGTTAGCATATGGTTTTTTGGTTTTGGAAACTTATATTTTATATACATTACTATTTGTTATCTTATTTAATTTAGTGTATTAATGATTGTATGAATTAGTAAAATTTAATAATGTTCTTAAAGCAACGGATTTGGATAAAAGTACCTCCTATATACTTGTTATACCCCTTATTATACGGGTGTATAGCACATGTTATACGCGCGTATAACATAGGTATATCTTGGGAGTGGGTGATTTGAAAGATAGAGTAATATATATATATATATATTATAATGAAATGATAATGATGATTATAACCCAATCCTAAAAAGCGCAAGTCGGTTTCGACTTAGGCTCGTATGATTTAAACTAATAACATTGGTGAGCCAAGCTCGAGTCAAGATTTGACTTGTTTAAGCGATATTATAGCGAGCTCAAGCTGAGCTTTTAGCTTATTTTAGATTGTTCCCAAAATATAGCTTTTGGTACAACAAATATAGCATATATTTTTTTGGATTTTGAATATATAGAAGTTTTATAACATTGTTTATAATAATGATTTTTGGTTTTTATGTACAGTTGTGGCAATTCAGATGTTTAATACTTGAGTCTCTAAGTGCAAATTTGCATCATGAATTAGACTATCAGCTACTACTATGGTTACTATGGTGAGACAATATCCATTTATACAATTCTTGTTTCTTTTCTATGCTGGTAGTAGATAAAGACCAGCGAGTCTTTTTGTATTCAAAATTTTTCTATGGTGAGATAATATCCATTTAGCTTCTAGCACTTGAATTGTAGCTCACAATTGGATATAGTTATCTTTGCAACCAACTTGACCCGTTATTAGTTTTCGTTAATTCTGAATTCTTGATTCAATTCTTTGGTTGTTTTCTAGATTGAAAAGTTGAACTTAGTTATCAAGGAGTTCATTAAAGAAAAGGATGAAGAAAAAGAAAAAGAAAGGCTAAATGGAATTATTGCAGGGTTGTTGTTGTTGGCTGAAAAAAAAAAGATAAGGTGGATAAAGATGCTATACTCGATACATGTCACAAATTGAAGCTGTGTTAACAAGTACAATTTGAAGATAGGCTACAAACACTTGGTTTTGAATGTTTCGATGTTTATCGTATTAGGATTTTTTTAGTTATTTGATGTTTTAGCTGGTATTTCTATTAGAATGTTTTGTATGCTTTTGATACATAGATGTTTTATATAATTTTGGGTTTTCGTGATCCTATTAGACTCTTTATATAATTTTGTAATTTTATTGATATGTAATTTTTGTGAAAAAAATAGAGAAAATGAAAAATCAAGCTGAATAAAAAACCAATATTCAAGCAATCACAAAATGGTAGCAAATAATGGTAGCAAATAATTCAACAAGCTCGCTAAATGCCCACAGGTTTTCAATGAAAATGGTGGTTAAATGGTGGAAAATTGGTAAATGAAAATGGTGGTTAAATGGTGGCAAATCGGTAGCAAACTAAATGGTGGCAAATCGGTAGCAAACAAGGTGGACCGTAGAAAACAAGAAGCGGTGGCAAATAATTTTGACCAATATTGTGGTGGCAAAAATAAGGTGGCAAAATATAAAAATGGTGGCTATTTGGTAACAGTAGGGCAATTGACACGGGTGTTTTTGTCACCGCATTTTTTGTGGCAAAATGGTGACAACAGGGAAATTGCAACTATTTTGTGACCAAAAGTTTCATAACAAAAACCTTTTTTTCTAGTAGTGACAGTGGCTAGCATATAAAGATCTGCCCATTTTTCATCTAACTTGTCTTCCAAAGGTGGTTTACTGGTTAATTCCTGATTAACTTTCTTTTCTCGGGATTTCTTTATTTTCTCTTTACTTTTCCTAATAATCAGACTTCTTTTACTAGGAGAAAGTGGTTCCTCATATTGTGCCTTTCGCACAAATATTCCTTCATCAGGAATTACAGAGTGATTTGAGGATTTGGTTTGGGATGAACTTCCCTTCTCGTTGGATGACCTATCTAATTTAAGATAGATATTTGAAAGCTTTTGCTTACCCATACTGTACACAAATATTCAATTAATAAAACACATAATCACAAAATAGCAATTAATAAAATTAAGTATTTCCTAAATACTTAATTGGCTTAAATCAGTGGCTCTGATACCACCTTTTTCTGTCACGGCCCCCGACCCGGTTTTACTCGTTTCAGGAGCCGCGAGACAGAAAATCCCGTGGTATTTAATTAACAGCGGAAGTTTTCTTTAGGATCTTTTTAAAACTGAAATATTTCCTGATTATTTTATTTCATAACTTGGGATAAAACCCGGTAATTTACAATCGTATGATTTCACTGAGAAATCTTTATTTTACAAAACATGTTTCTTTATTTTATATTGAGCCACTTCCTTAAGCTTGTAGTGCTTCACGGCACTTTTCCTGGATCACAACAGATCACCTCAAACATGTTTGAAAAAGGTTTTGTCAGCGGGAAATACTGAGTGAATCATTCTTTTTACTAAAACGACCTGTTTGTTATAATTTACAGTATTAAGGGTGATTACATTGTTTCCATATTGATGCGTGTGAAGTGTTATATATATTAGGTGTATATTTTAAGCCCCTTTAACACTTTTTAGTCAAGTTTTAAATTTATAAAACACGATATTTACTAACACTAGACACACATATGGGCAAGTGCACCCATCGTGAGCGTAGTATAGTGTTGGTAAGATACCGAGGTCGTCCAAGGACACAAGAGCTTTTAGTACCGGTTTATCCTCAACGTCTAATCAAATCAAAAAGTTTAGAAAAATGTTTTAAACTAAGAAAAATAAAAACTAACTAAAATGCTGAAAAATAAAAATAAAAGAAAAACAGATAGACAAGATGAATCACTTGGTTCCGACTCGTATCTAGTGTAACCTTTGATTATTTCCGCACTTTTGCACTATTTTAAGAGATTATCTTAGTTATTGTAGTAGGCCCCTCTTTTGAAGGTGACGTTACCCTCACCCCAGTAGTTTGAGTCAGCAAGGATACAATCCTAAAAGGGTGGATTATTGGAAGATAATTAATTAAGTTATTAATGCAAATTATGGTAGGCCCCTCTTTTGGAGGTGACGTTACCCTCGACTAAGTAGTCTGAGTCAGCAGGGATACAGTCCTAAATAGCCGGGTTATAGTATTAATAGTAGTTAACTTATGAGGGGGTCAAAGAGTTTGGACCCCCGCCATCCAATACCGTTAAGTATTGAAGGAGGTCCTACTAAATTTGACCCAGGTCCATTGCAGGACCTCTAAACGCTGAACAATGGCAAGACCTTTACCAAACCGTTCCCTTAACCCCCGACCAGGTAGCCAACATACCTCCATATAGACCGTGGAGATATGAATGGTGAAAATCTTTTATTTTATATAGACAGTAAAATAATTTCAAGACACCACGGACAAACGATAAAGAAAGATCACCTTCAACATAAGCAACTAGTTATTAAAGTCATTAATACGAAACCAAATAAAAAGTGCGAAAAGATTAGAAATAAAAAGTATTACACTAGACACTTTGTCTTCACCAAGTGATGTAAGAGACTTAGGCAAACATGGCCTTGATGTAAGTGGCTTGACAACTTCTTCCTCCGGGTATGGGCTCCTCATACATCGGCGAGCCACTCTTCGATCTCCCTAGGGAGAAGAAAAGCGGGCTCATGAGCATTGGTTTGAGGAGGTGTAACTTCCACCGGAATTTCTTGGAGTTCTTCAAGAGGAGGCTCCGCCGGAATGTCGTCCTAACCGGTAGGATTTTGGATTCCAAGTGCGAGGTTCCAATCCTCTTGAGGGAGGATTGGTTCCACAGGAGGTGTTACCAGAATGTTTAACCTCTGGTGCAAGAGGTTTATTTCCTGGAAACTGTTTTCCAACCCCACCGAGAGATAGTTTATACGGTCAATGAGGACCTCCTCCACTAAAGTCATCTCGTCAAGTGCTTCACGTAGCGCCATTACGTATCTTACGAGAGTTGCTTCAATCGATGGCCTCCTTTCCCGTCGACTGTTCCTTGAGTGTGCAGAAGAGGTTCTGCTGTTTTGGCTAGACATTCTACGAAAACAAACAAAAAACAGTTCATTTTAATGAAACAGTACCACGGGCACGGCCCCGTGCTCAATGAGCACGGCCCCGTGTTCAACTTTCTGCAGATTTTTAGAACAAGGAATCTTGGGGTTTCAAATTATTTTCTTAACTTATGAAGCTTTTTGAGCAGAAATAACTTAAAACAATGTTGTGTAACTTATTTTTTAAGATTCCTTGAACAAAAATTCAATAAACATCACAACAAAGCTTGACATCAAGCTTTAATGGAGTTGATGGTGCAAGAAAGATGAAGAAGAAGGCAATAGATAAAAGAGGAAAGGACAAGATGCTTGTAAGAACCTTCTTTTAGAACATACCTAGGATGGTAAGTCAGAAAATCCTTTCAAATCTCTGTCCCTGGATGGTCCAAATGTGCAGGGTTCTTGGCTGCATTTATAGAAAACGACAGCGTGCTGGACACAGCCCTGTGTCGGCTGGACACGGCCCCGTGTGCAGGCAAGATCCTGACACGTTTTGTCCGTATTCTGATAAAAGTCAGAAGGGAATCTTTTGGTGGACACGGGGACGTGTTGACCTGGGCACGGCCCCGTGTCGGAAGGCTGTTTTATGAAGTGCGTCTATTTTTAAGGAACGTTTCCGGATCGGGCGGTTCCTTACTGGATGGAACAACCCCAAAGTGCCTAAGATACCTTAATTGTTCTAGATTGAGACGAGAACGCAAGAGGTTGTCGGTGAGGGTGATTCCTATGCTATAAGTAGGTGGACAAGTCCAACCCTTTCCCGGGTTCTCGTTAAAGAAGGTGTATGTCGAATCGCTCAGGTCTATGTATGCACCGAACGAAGTCGATGGGGAGTCCTTCACGGCACAATCGACACAGGGACGACTATCGCTCAAGTCCTCACTAGAGTTAGAAGTATCATTAAAAACAATGAAGTTGTTTGAATGCGTTTCCAACCTCTCTTCTTGGTTATCGTCTTGGAAAAGATTATTGAAATCTTCCCTAAGTTCTTTTAACCAATTAATAATTAGATCTTCTAGTTGAAATAATTCATCAAGAAGCATTTCTCCTAGAATATCCGGTTGGGCGCATTCGAAGGAGCGATAGGGATTATTTTTACTTTCGCCCCTCTTAAGGATACTAGGAAATGATGGGTCTATATAGTGGGGTTTATAATTTAGAAAAAAAGCATTCTAATTCTTTATGGTTACCACCACATAATTGACACCACATAGTACCATAAGAGTGCCGAAAGTAAAAAGTATCAGTATCACTCATGTTGGTGTCAGAAATTACCAACCGTCGGGATCTTACGGTTCTGTTTTCAGTAACTGAAACTTGGGCACGGGGGCGTGGTGAGTGGGCACGGCCCCGTGTTCAGCTTACTGTCTGACTTAAAACAAGATTGCCAGTTCCAATGATTGGGCACGGGGCGTGTTCAGCGGGCACGACCCGTGCTGAGTTCTGCAGAAGCTGAAAAACTAAAAAAAAAATCCTAAAAAAAATGAAAAACAAGAAAAACGATTAGGCCGTTGATTCCTAACTTTCTTAAAATCCTTGTGTCCCCGGCAACGACGCCAAAAACTTGATGCGTGTGAAGTGTTATATATATTAGGTGTATATTTTAAGCCCCTTTAACACTTTTTAGTCAAGTTTTAAATTTATAAAACACGATATTTACTAACACTAGACACACATATGGGCAAGTGCACCCATCGTGAGCGTAGTATAGTGTTGGTAAGATACCGAGGTCATCCAAGGACACAAGAGCTTTTAGTACCGGTTTATCCTCAACGTCTAATCAAATCAAAAAGGTTAGAAAAATGTTTTAAACTAAGAAAAATAAAAACTAACTAAAATGCTGAAAAATAAAAATAAAAGAAAAACAGATAGACAAGATGAATCACTTGGTTCCGACTCGTATCTAGTGTAACCTTTGATTATTTCCGCACTTTTGCACTATTTTAAGAGATTATCTTAGTTATTGTAGTAGGCCCCTCTTTTGAAGGTGACGTTACCCTCACCCCAGTAGTTTGAGTCAGCAAGGATACAATCCTAAAAGGGTGGATTATTGGAAGATAATTAATTAAGTTATTAATGCAAATTATGGTAGGCCCCTCTTTTGGAGGTGACGTTACCCTCGACTAAGTAGTCTGAGTCAGCAGGGATACAGTCCTAAATAGCCGGGTTATAGTATTAATAGTAGTTAACTTATGAGGGGGTCAAAGAGTTTGGACCCCCGCCATCCAATACCGTTAAGTATTGAAGGAGGTCCTACTAAATTTGACCCAGGTCCATTGCAGGACCTCTAAACGCTGAACAATGGCAAGACCTTTACCAAACCGTTCCCTTAACCCCCGACCAGGTAGCCAACATACCTCCATATAGACCGTGGAGATATGAATGGTGAAAATCTTTTATTTTATATAGACAGTAAAATAATTTCAAGACACCACGGACAAACGATAAAGAAAGATCACCTTCAACATAAGCAACTAGTTATTAAAGTCATTAATACGAAACCAAATAAAAAGTGCGAAAAGATTAGAAATAAAAAGTATTACACTAGACACTTTGTCTTCACCAAGTGATGTAAGAGACTTAGGCAAACATGGTCTTGATTGTCAAGAACTCTTACGATCAATCTTTGTACTATGCAGATTTGCTGGATTGTGCGAATCTTATAGTTGACCACGGCCCCCGTGTCCGCTGAGCACGGCCCCGTGGTGGGCAATAGAAGCTTCTACCACTTTGTCTTTTCTGTTGACACTTGGGCACGCCCCCGTGCTGGCTGAGCACGGGGCGTGTTCAGGCTTCTGATCTCTTGTTTTGCTTGGGAAGATGCTGTCGTGGGGTCGGGCATGTCACGTCTTGTTCCTTTTCTTGTATTTATGTTAGATTTTGATGTCTTTTTGCTTCTTTTGTCAATTTGAGCTCATTTAATCCTGAAAATACAAAAGGAAGACAAAAGCACACTTTTTCCAACATTAGTACTAAAAAGGGGTTAGTTTTATGCCTCATTTGATGAAATTTATATGTTGCATTTTTAACACATCACATATATCAACCAACTACCCACAGTATTTGTCACTCGACCAGATCTGTGACTATGGTCATATCACCATTGGCCACCCGTTTGTCCAATGGCAAAGATTATCAAGTAATGTATACAAAACCCCACATACTGGCTGTAATTTGGTGATTACAAAGACTTAATCCCTGTAATTATAACTTTGAAAATAAACATGCTTTTGTAAACAAATTTGATAAAAAGAGAATGACTCACTTTGCAGATTTATTTGAGCAGAGCCTAGCCTACTGATTAGCCTTTTAACCTAAATTTAATAATATGCACACAACTCGGTTAGTAACTTAATACAACATTTACGATAAATCACGAGATTAAACCCTCACATTGAATGACAAAGTGCGATACTTAAACATCCATTGAATTAACAACGAATGACAAAGCATAAACCCTAATGTGGGTAGCACTTAAACATCCATTGGATAGTTTAATCGATCGGACATTGAATCGTAGCAGCGATCGAGTTAATACCCGGTATTGGAGCAGCGCCTCGCTAATTATATATGAAATTTCGACTTCAGAGTAATATGAATTCGTTTTTGAAAGTTTTGATCGACACCAGTGGATTGTGCAAGTGACGGGCTATTTATAGCTGAAATTGAGTCCTTACGCGACCCGCGTAAGCTTTCAGCTTAACCTTACGCGGCCCACCTAGCCGCCCAGTCTACGAATAGGCTTGACTAGTCACAAGTAGGTTAGCCAGGTGGTCGTTACGTGGATCCGGAACACTTATCCGGTCAACCCATCATTGACGCGGCCCGCGTAAGACATACCTTGTCTCTTACGCGGCCCGCCTGAGAACCAAGATTTTGTTTTTCTTGATTTTTGATGTAGGGTAAGGTTTCAGGGGTTCGTGTTTATACTTACGGGTATTTTTAGGACAATTTTGAGAGTCCTTACAAATTGATAAACATGAGAAAATTCAGAATAACATATAAATTTAATGATAAATTTTTAGTAACTGTAACAAAATATAATATGAAATTTATAATTTTACCTGAAACACGATGATACTTTGAGAATCTATAAAGAAAATCATCTGTCATATACTTCCATGTTCTTTCCCAGACTACTTCAGATCTAGATAAAGTGCTTGACAGTAAAATGGTGGCGAATAAATTGCGAATATAACCTGCGCTACCTGATATATTTGCTTCTTTGATGGCCTCAATGTACTCCGAGTCGTCATCCAACAAACCAAGCGCATAGCAAGCATCTCTAAAAGTATCGTACACTCGACCATTAACTTTTTTAATATCATAAAACGATGTTGGTCCTTTAACTTTGTTAAGAATAATTCTTAAATAGTACGCTTCACCGGTAGATGGAGAAACAGAATGAATTCTGCCAATTGTTTTTCCTTTTATTCTCGGAACCCATGTACGCTGGTCAAGCTTCCACACATAAAAACGTGGAAACTGTACATATGTTAGTGTACGTGCATCGGTGTCGTTAGGATCTTGATTACGTTGCATCCAAGACAAAAATATTGATGAGTTCACAGATGGCTTGTTTAGGACGTGATTAATATCTTCATCAGGACCGAAATAAACTGTTTGTTGTCCAGGAAGATGGAAAGGCAACCTCATAACATAAGGACTACTATAATTAACTTCATTCGAAAAAATCCTCCAAGAGGCTTCACAAGCCGATATATACATACAATCATAATACTCTTTAATTTCATCATTTTCTGCTTGCTCGTTTTCATTATTGCTTGGAACCACAGCAACTGTTATTCTATCAGGCCCTTTATTAATATATTTGAACAAATACTTTATTGATGCCGCTTGGTTGCACCATTCAACGTTTATATGCGCCTGATATCTTTTCAAAAGTTTTTTGTTGTAAGGTACAACACTTCTGTTATCTAACTCAATTCTATTTTTTAAAACGAAAGCACCGTAATCTCTTCTTCTGTATAAGGGAAATCCGTTACAATCCAAGGTTGAGTGATCTTGAAATTTCTTGGGAAAACCTTTTGAACATTTTCTATCAACCATACATGGAGAGGCTCATTCTAGCGTTACCACATGGACCGTGAATCATATGGTCTTTCACAAGCGTATATAGTTCCGGGTCTTCGTTTATATCAGGGATTTCTGCAGAAATAAACTGATCAACATGGTCTACAGTTGGAAGTTTGTAATCGTTCTCCATGAATAAGCACATATGCGCATGAGGCAATCCTCGCTTCTGGCAATCCTCGCTTCTGAAACTCAATAGTGTAAACAACTACACAAAAAGGTAAGAAACTGTTACATATCATTGAGATCATGTTTAAAAAAGTAAATTTAATAACATACCAGCTGCAGCTTTTCCAAACAAATGACGGTCTTTCAAATCTTTGCAAATTGCATCCAGCTTTATTTTAAACATTCGCGATAGAATATCAGGCCTATCCTCTGGATTAAGATTTGTGTCCTTAAGAAACCTTTGAACCTCCGGCCACTTGGGATTGCAGGTAATGGTTATAAAAAAGTCGGGATAACCATACCATTTAGAAATAGCCATAGCGTCTAGATAGTTTTGCATCATATATCGTGACCCGCCTGTAAACGAAGATGGAAGGAAAATACGTTTTCCAACCTTAGACAAATCTTGTTGGCCGTTAGATCTTAGTTTGTGGATACTCTCGTATGTATCAGACCTGAGATCATGTTGCTAAAATCTTATAAAGTTATGTCGCTCACTCTCAATCATCGTATAAGCATCAACCAAGAACTGTTGGAATAACCGTCGAGAATTTAGAATCAATGAAAACTAGTTACTACGATCTTGTACACGATACGCAAAGAACTCTCTCATTGTACAATTCGAACGTTTCTTGTTAGTAACATCAATGACACACCTATGAGGTATGTCAATTCTGTAACCGTCGTCTCCATATGGGAACAAAATAGGATACTGAAGTGCAAGATAGGAAGGATGCAACTCACTTATTCTTTTTAATGACCCTGTTTGTGTCTCGACAACGATATCTCTATTCTCAAGAGCGTTATCAATATCTCCAACAATAAGAGCGGCAACCTCGGAGGAAGTAGGTAAGTTATAAGTCCGACCATCTTGTTCTCTTTTCCCAATAAGGCGAAGCTTCAAAGTAGTATTAGGATTCTGTTGAAAGCAATCTCTAACCATCCTATAAATTTTCACAAGCACATTGTTGGCATCCAACATTGCTTTGATTTGTTGTATCAGCTTATTATCAGTTTCGTCTGAAGAAGTTGATGAGGAAGCATCGTCTAAACACCTGTTTAATAAAATTGACATAGTAAGTAAATATATAGTTAAAATAAATGTTATAAAAAAATTAAGTTTTTGCATGGTACCTAAAAACTGATTGCCTGTTTGCCAACTCATTTTCAGTATCATATATGTATAACTAACAAAATTTAGGTTTCCCTCCGTTTTCTGGCACAAGACTACCAATAGCATGATAATTTTCACCACTAATTCTGTAGCAAAAAGGAGCATTACCAGTATTAACGGTGTGATCAACCTTACCACCCATTGACGTAAACGCAAACATAGAATTGTAACGTCGAATGTTCTTCAAAAAGTGCCTGCTTTCATTATCATTGGACATGAATAGACTTTTATAATAAGGTGCCGCAGATTTGTAATCAGGTAACACAACTTTGGCATAACCACAACATAACATATGACATATTTTGCCACCCTCTTTTCTTCCGTTTCCTTTCTCTGCATCCCATAACTTTGCATAACAAACTTCGCAAGTAATAACTTGATCACCATTAGAGTTATATATACAACATTCATTAAAATAATAAGATATACATATTTATAAGTTGATATTTTTACATTATGTAGAATTACTTATCAACAAACCTAACCTGTAGAAACACCTTTATAAGGATCTCGTTCTACGGTTTCCTCTGTGGTCAAGTCGATCATTGGTATAGGAGATGAAATACGTGGTTTGCAGACCAACTTACGTTTCCCAGATGATAGCCTTGGCAAATTACAATTCAAAGATGATGTGCGGGTGGTTGATGTGATGCCAGTTGAAATATTTATTCTAAAACCATTTGATCTCGTTGTCAGATTGCTCGTACTACAACTAATGTTACCTAGTACAATTAACAAAAAAACATAGTCAAAATATCGATGCAAAACAATACAAACATAATAAAATATATAAACATTAAATTAATAAATTACTTACTTGTTACCATACTTGAGGGACTTGGAGTAACATTATTAGCCACATCAGGACTGGATTCAAAATTGTGACAACCAATAACATTGACTATGTTATCCGATGTAACACCTATGGTAGTAGATCTTCTTTTGTCAATAATAGATCTAGGTAATCGAATGTTATCTCTATCCTTGTTTTGTAGAATCCGAGTAACTAATAGAAAATATTAAAGCACAAAAAATAAATTCATTGTCACGTATTTATATAAAATTTAATTCATACTAAACGTAATTAAAATAATAAATAATAAATTAAACAAAAGTATAGCTTATAAAATAACATACCATCAGGAGAAACTGGACGATGTTGTGTAACACATGGAGTGGAAGTGGAATTAATACTCTTATTATCCAAGTATAATTTCCTTAATTTCCTTCTATGAGAAGCCTCGTCTTGAGTAACAATTGGGAGGACAACTAACAGAAAATCGTATACATATTGACAAAATTATAATCAACAAACAAAAACAAATCAAAATAGTTAGTTGTAAATCAAGAAAGGATAATTTTCATTTTGTTATAAAAATATATAGCCAAAATAATACCATTGGTTATGCTTGATAAAGGTCTTCTGCCTCGTCGAACTTTGAAGAGACATAAATACAAAAATGGAAGAATTAATGAACAATTCGAGCATAATAGTTAGCTAACTAAGTAGGCGTAAAAGAATCGAAATGGACAATGAAAGAATTAGTGTTATACCGTTAACAATGTCGGTGGATGTGTTTCCATTTCGGTGAACTGCGCATAAAAAATATATATATATACTCAAATAGTTGTTAAACTAATTATCATGTGCTAACTAATTTTAAAGTTATTGTTTTTTAGGAATGAGTAGGAAAAAAGTTGAAAAACTTTAAATAACTTACCATCCTGAGTGTTTTCTTTATCAATGTCATTGTATACGGAGTCAGTCTTTGGTCGTTTAGGCATTGCTGGAAATTAAAAAAAAAGTGTTATATTAAAGAGTTGGTATGTTGGATCATATGTTAAGTAATATTTAATCAATCCAGATTCAGATATAAACTCTAACTAACCATTATGGTGGTAATTGTGTACATCGATCTCTATTTTATACGGACTCATAAATGATAAAATTTATGTAAACGGATATAAACAAAAAACGGTTACACACCAGTCTATATTAACAATGGAATGAATTAACATTAATGAACAAAAATTAATATGAAAAACATCATAATTTATAAAAACAAAATAAAACCAAAAATTTATATAAATAAAGTAAGTACTTGGGAACAATAAAAACAGAACCAAAACAAATTATATAAGTTCTAACTAAAAGGAGTAATAATAGTCTCTATGAATAACGCTCCGTTAACTCCATTAAATGTATCAACATCTTGTACATATTCCAACTCTTCGCCCGTTAGTTTAACGGCAACCATATGTCCCCATTCACTCATTAAAATCCATGTGTTGTACTCCATTATATGTGGTTGGTGCCGCCTACTTTGGAAAGAAACTGTTTGAGAATTCTGAAAAGATAAAACCTTCGAGTTTGAAGAATTCAACAATAAGCTCTTCAGGATCGGAAACAACAAACATGTGAATCTTCCGGTTTAATGTGATAAGATGCCCTTGGCTAGGAATAAGATCTTTACTCAAAGGAAAATTAATAAGTTTGAATGTTTCAGATAAAACATCAAAAGCAACTATAAACTTCTTTCCAATTACCCCCCAAGATTGTGAAATAATGAAGTATACAGTCTTAGCGGATAGTGTTCCAACAGACCACGCATAAGAACTTGAACCAAAGTTAGTTGCATTCATGAATTCGACATCTCTCCATATACCAAAACGTCGAGAATAGACACTTGCAAATACATTATTGTATTGACGTTTGATGTGGTGTGCTTTAAGGTCGTTAGATTGATTGTAGTAGATAGCGCCAGTATCATATTCATGATCGTATCCATGTTTAGGGTAGTCATCAGATAAAATAGTATACCAATTAGTAGTTGGATTCCAAAGGATAAGTTTTCTAATACAGTAAACTAATAAAAGTCCGTCGAGAGAAGAAAGAAAACGTAATGACATTGGTGGAGTCTCGAAAGGAAAAGATATACTTTTCGTTGAACCAAATTCAATCTTGCCACAGATTACGTTATAAACATCTATTGACATATCATTCAAAGATATTAGCTTCCGATTTTTAGCTTTATTAAGGCATACACAATGCAACATGGCAAACTGATTAGTTGATAATTCTGCACACCATGCTTTACTAACACATTTGAATTGACAAATTGATTTTGCAGGGAGCCTAGACAAAACTTCCACGACTAAGGTGTCTGTTAGGATCTGAGGCTCTCATGATTGTGTTTGTTTGTGAGAATTGAACAAATCAAATAGATATGAACAGTTTTAAGTGCAGCGGAAATGAATAACAAACTTTGTAAACACAATCAAAGGAGAATATAGTTTGATAAACAATTGCTTTTCATAGAGTCGAAATATTACATCAAAAGCAAAAGGTCACAATGCAAGCTTACAGACTAAACTCCCCCTCAGCCTGATACTTCAGAGTTGGTTGCACAAGATGAAAGGATTGAATTGAGGAGAAGAACTTTCTCCAAAACGAATCAAATATAACAGTACAGAGTACTGTCATATTTATAGGCAAACCAAACTACTGATGTACCTCAGCTGACGTCACCATGATAGTGACATCTAACAGCCTAACAAACTGTAAACACTGGTCTATACAAACTACTGATGTCTAACAACTGATTGATAATAAAATACAAAACAAGTCTAACACTGTTCATGTTCCACTGTTGTAGCCTAAGCACTGATTACTTAATCATCAGTGCTTTCTTCAAAAGGTGATCAGTCTTTGAATGAGCAGTGTTTGGGTCTTCAGCAGTACTTAAGAGACAGCAGTAGATAGAGCTTAGTGTTTGCCTTTTAGCAATCTTTAGCTGTTTCATCAGTGTTTGGTTTATCAGTTGTTCTTCAGAGCAGTACTTAGAGTGTATCAGCAGATAGATAACCACTGTCAAGGGGAGAGCTTAGAGTAAACGTCTGCTTATTGTGAATCCACTGTTGTGACCAGGTTTTGGCTTTACATTATCTGTTCCTCTGGTAGGGTTCAATCCCAACAATCTCCCCCTGGAACAGATAATGCCAAAACCTGTCATTATTTTGGATCTTTATTACTCATCAGTAGTTCCCTTGCTTTACTTTTAAATTCTTCTTCAAATGCTTTGGAACTTGTATCATCTTCATCCCGGCACAGTGTAAGTTCAAAGAGATCCTGCAAATCTTGAACACTAAGGCCTAGTGCTTCTTTCCTTGATATATACTTCACCTCTCCATTGGATCTGACCAGAGTCAATACGTGGGTCTTTTGATCAGAGAGCCACTTTAGTACTTTTAAACCCAATGGATTTCTTGGGAGAGATTTATTTGAAGATGAGCTTTGAGATATTGGCCTTGAGAAAACTTGCAGACTTTCAGACATTCTTTTGAAAGCCATTTCAATGACATCATTTGCTGCAGCTATATCTTCTGCAGTTTCTCTTTCAATCAGCTCCTGCCTTTCAATGTCTGTCATGTCTGTTGAAGTGTTTGGTGATGCAGGTTTGGTTAACATCCTTTTAAAAAGGTTTTGAAGTTTTTCTGAGCTTTCTTCTTTTAGACCCATTTTCATGATGGATTCTGTGAAGTACTCAACCTCCTTTTCTTTCACCTCTTCACTGGTCAACTGTTCCTTTTCTTCTTGGTTTGTCACAAAAGTAGACCGGAACAGTGTTTTGAGGTTTTCTATCTGCTGTTCAAGCTTCATTCTTTGTTCATGCTTCTTTGAGGTGCTTGAAACAGTTATCTTTCTTTTCTTTAGCCTTTCATAGGCTTCATCAGTCTGCTGTTTTGACCATTTTGATATGGCTTCAGCAGTATCCATTTTTGCATCCACCAGCTCCTTTTTCTTTCTTTTATACTCAGCAGTTAGGTCAGCGATGAGCTTTTTGTATTTTCTCCAGTTTGGAGCATTCTTCTTCTTTGTAGGATCATTCTTGGTTTTCTCAATCCTTTCTGCCTCATGCTTTAGAGCGACTATTGGCCATTCTTCGAACTGTTGTTCTTTAGCATGATAGAACTTCTCTTTCATGATGTAGGCTAGATATTGTTTTCTTAACTTTTTCTTTTGATCAGCCTTTTCTTTGATTAGGTCTTGTGCAAACTCTTCTATCTGCTTTACTTTTGTGAAGTAGAACTCCAGTCTTTTAGCAATGCCATCTTCGCTTAAACGTTCACGTTCACTCTCAACTTTAGCTCTTAGTTTAGCTTGCCTTGCCTTGATTTTGAGGTAGTCATCCATATCATCTGGTGGCATGTAGCCTATAAGTGAGGAGAATCTTCTTTTTGAAGGATCTTCTTCTGTATAGAATTGCCTCATCTCATTTTTGATAGCTTCAAGTTCCAGTGGATGTTGTGCAGCATTAGGATCATGTATACCCTCATCGGCAGGGATTGGCTTTCTTTTTCTGTTGAAGAGCTTTGGTTGTGATGTAAGAAAGGTGAGAGCAGTGGTGGATGACTGACTAACAGCTGTTGAAACAACTGGTGTCTCAACATCTGTGGTCATTACAACTGCTGATATGTCAGCAGTTGTCTTCTGCTTTTGAGTAGGGGATGAAAGTGGTGAGGTAGTTTTTGATGGTGGTGGTGAATCATCATCTGATATGAGATTCCTTCTCCTTTTTAATGAAGAAGGGGCAGATGATGTTTTGGGTGAATCAATGGTTTGAGATTGGATAGCAGTGGTTTGTGATTGTGATTGACTGACAGTGGTTGAAACAACTGGTGTTTCAATCACTGTTGTCATTACAGCAGATGTTGTAACATCTGCTGTCTTCTGCTTTATGGCAGGAGGCAGTGGTGGTGATATGATTGTAGATGATGATGGTGGTGGAACAGTGGTTGTAATGGTGTGTGATAGAGTGGTGTGTGTTGAATGTGTGTGTGTTGATGAAATGGCAGCTGTTTGGCTACTGACAGCAGTTTTTGTAACTACTGCTGTATCAGCTGTATGACTAACAGGTTTTGAGACCTGCTTTTCTTTTTCTTTTTCTTTTTCAGGCTCAATATGAAGGCCATGTTCTATTCCCATCTTATTCATTTTTCTCAACAGCTTGATATTCTCCCCGTTTTTGGCATTATCTGAAGGGGGGTTATCAAGAAATGATAGGGAAGAAGGAGCTTTGCCAGAGACACTTTGAATGTTAGCCTTTATAGCCTTGATATCTGCTTGCGTGTCTTTAAACCTTGATTCCACCATGTTGGTCAGCATTTGCACATGAATAGCATGCTTTTGATCAGCCATCTGTTGCTGTTTTTCAAGCATGGGTTTAAAAATATTCCAAAGCTCATTTTCAGCAAATGCATGTTGTGCAGGTGCTTGAGCAGGAACAGCAGTGGCTTGTGCTTTTTGAGCTTTTAAAATCTCTTGCACCATATCTTTAATTTCAGAAACTGATTCTTCTAGTTTCTCAACTCTGCCCGTCAATTCCTTATATCTTGAATCATCTCCCATTTTACTAGGATCATCTGATTCCCCACCAGCAGTGGTTATATCAATGTGTGACTTAGGAACAGAGTCCCAAAAATCACCCATTGATGCCCCTTGTTCTTGGTACTGGGGACTTCTTTCTTCAGCACTCGATAAACCTTTGATGGTACCAGTGGTTAGATCCAACTCACTAGTGGTTACCGAAGTTGCCATGGAAGAAATTGCCTTCAAGGGAGTCTTACTTATGAAACAACTGTCCAACTGAAGATCTGTTGATCCACCAGTTGTAGTTGCTGCTCCACTTGAACTACCACCGAGAGTTACTTGTAACTCAGGGGGTGTAACCTCCTCAATTGTTGCTGGGATAGCAGGAGTAGTAGCATCAGACCCAGTCACATGTGGGGGTATACTCTCAGTGACAGGTGATAGAGAGGAACTGGTTTGTGTCTGAGCTATAGCAGCTGCATGCAACAAAGGTAGCATGGATTGTGGCATTATTATTGGTGAGGGGATGGGAGTTGAAAGAGACATGTCCTTGGGATCAGGACTGAGGAAGATGGATCCGAGTGGATTCAGAGCTTCATATTGTGGTGTCCCTGTGCTTACAACCTGATCCTTTTGTGAGGATGCAGGAGGAGTTTTAGGCATGGGTTGAGATCTTTCTTCCAACTGCTATGAGGAAGTAGCAGCAGTGGTTTGTGGTGACTTTTGTGTTGTCACTGGCAGTTGCTCTGGGATCTCATCTTCCAGAGTTGCCTTTGTTTTGGGTTTGGTGGGTTTTCTGGATGTTTTTCTTTTGGTCTTTTTGGTGATGTCAGGTGTGGGTTTCAAAGCAGTGGTTGTGCTGCTTTGATCACCTGGAGCAGTGGGCTTAGCAGCAGATGTCTGAGGAGCAGTTGTAACTGCTAAATTTTGCTCAGGCACCTCGGCTTTTGTTTTTATAGGTGCCATCATCCTTGAAAATGTTTCATTTGTTAAGCTTTTTATTTGACAATGAACACCTTGTTTGAGCAAATTTACATTTTCCTTTTCAAATTTTTGTTCAAAATAATAACTCAAAAATCTTGGAAAAAGTAAAAATGCTTTGCTATCAACATTTTTTATCAAGTCATTAAAGATCTCCTGGGAGTAGTTGTAGTTTTTGTTGTTTAGAATAGCATATCCCAGGCATTGAATCTTTAATGGTATTTCGTTGAACGATGTTGTTTTATTCGAAACACACATCAAAAGTGTGTGAAATAAAAACCTAGGTGCAGAAGGAAAATAACCTTTTTGTAAGGTATCTACCTTTGATTGTTCTGCATATCCCCTTTTTACGAAATCAGTTTTCATCTCGGCTTTATCAAAAGAGATTTTACCTTCCTGATCGTCGAGTTTAAAGACTTCGGAGATTGATTGTGGTGTGATTTGAATCACTTTACCCAGTATCGAGGAGTTAATGGCTATGACTTTATCGTCTTGTTTTTCAAGCGTCGCCTTTTTCCAAAACTCTCTCTGGGTTTGCAGATAAATGGGAGCATTTACTGACAACAAAGTTTTGTACTTTGATGCAGATATTGTATCAATGATGGAGTCAAAAGTGTGATTGTCTTTGAGTTTTGTGAGTAAACCCAAATAGTTGTGAGATTGTTTGTATGGTATTTCGATGGATTCTTCGGCCGTTTGAGCGACCTCTTTTGAAGATGGCGGTGATTTTGGTTAAGATTTTGATTTTGACTTTGATTTTGTCATTTTTGCAGAGAAGAACGAAGAATGATTTTGAAGTTTTTGAGAAGAAGGGTTGGAAACTGCTATGAGAAGAGAATTTTGGAATTCAATTCGACAGTGTAAAACCCTGTTTGGGGTTTAGGGCAGGGTTTTATTTAGGGAAAAAAATGATCGCTGATGTGGCAGCGGTTATTACGATCTGAGGGCTAAAAACTGACCACGTGTCAAACACAGATGAAATGGATGAAGTATGGAGAACAGTTGTTTTAAGGGCCACTGACGTATCAAGCATCAGTGGTTACAACGGTAAAAATTGTGGGCAGTGGATGATTTTTACTATCAGTGGATAGCATATCAGTGGATAAGACACTGATTTTGAACATCAGTGCTTTTCAAGAAAATGAGGGATCAGTGGTTAACTTTCAGCAGTGGACAGTGGTTAGAGATCAGATGTTGGAACAAAACAGTGGTTAGGGTAAATGGTACAGATCTGAAGGACAAGTGTTTCAGCAGCAGTTTTGAAAATTTTCATTCAAGGTTTTGCCACATGTCAATTTTGAAAGACAGTGGTTTAGTACCCCAGATGATGAAAACTTTTTGCTAAGGCAACTCATTTTCGTTTAATATTCAATTAAAACATGAGTACCCTAGTAATTCAAGCACAATTTGCAATCAACCTTTGATTAAAAATTTTGGGGCAAAACTGAGTATGACATGATCTTGGCATATGTACCATTTCCTTTTGACCCATTTATGAGGACAATAATACCACCAAAAATAAGGTATTACATCCTGACAGGAGCTGAAACTATTGCCAACAAAAACAAGCAAAAGTTCCAAATATATTATTCCAAAAAAAAAAAAAATATATCCTGGTTATTCGAGAAAATTCTTTGAACGCAACAAAAAAAATGGTTAAAGGATTTTCTGAGAATAGTATCAAAAAGGATCTGGTATAATTTCAATAGAGTATATAATCACATCATTCACAAGTTATTGAAAATGGTCAGTGGTTTGACAACAGTGGTAGGAAACTTTTGGATACATTTTGACCACTGTTTGGTACCATTTTCTTTGTCAGTTGATTGCAAACATGAGGACACATGGATGAATTTTTGAACATTTGTCTAGTCCTCTTGAAATTTAATCACTGGAGACACTATTATCACCTGAACTTACTTGAACCAAAAAGCACAGACAGTTGCTTAATGACCATTATTACCCCAAGCTTTGACTCTTAAGTGTTTTACGTTTATACTCTTTTCTTTTGACTTCAAAAGTTTTGAGATAAACACACTTTCGAGTTTTTGTGAATTTTAGTCCAAAATCATTTTGCAGTAATGTTTTGAGAGACTTGGTCATGTTTGCACAAGTTTTTCAGCCAATCTCACACTACATATGATACGGACTATGTTGACCCCTGTTTTCTTAATGTATTTAAACAAGGTTGATTTGTTCCTTTTGAGGATCTCAACCTGTTTTCAACACATAAGATCTAAATAACTAAAGTCTTAATTCCCTATTTATAGAAAATCAAAACACTAATGTCTTATGAATCATAGGTTTTGTTAATCTGAGGTTCATACTTTAGTATTTAATGAAAACATCACAAATATCAAAACAACAGTTGAAATCAATTCTAAGAATATGAAATGATCTCACAGTTTAACAGATATGTTTTCAGATCTAGAAACCATGAGTGTCTTGTGCATGAAATCACTTGTTGTGTGAATTTTGTGTGTCATATGACATCTTGGTTGATTTACAGAGTTTTTTGAATAACCATTTTGAACATGATTTACTCGATACTCTGTTTTTCAACTAAATACAACCAACCTTAGTATCAATGAATTTTGAGCCGAACTGTTATGTCAATTTGACTGTTAAATCAAAATTGACTGTCCAAGCTCTGATACCAATTGTTAGGATCTGAGGCTCTCATGATTGTGTTTATTTGTGAGAATTGAACAAATCAAATAGATATGAACAGTTTTAAGTGCAGCGGAAATGAATAACAAACTTTGTAAACACAATCAAAGGAGAATATAGTTTGATAAACAATTGCTTTTCATAGAGTCGAAAGATTACATCAAAAGCAAAAGGTCACAATGCAAGCTTACAGACTAAACTCCCCCTCAGCCTGATACTTCAGAGTTGGTTGCACAAGATGAAAGGATTGAATTGAGGAGAAGAACTTTCTCAAAACGAATCAAATATAACAGTACAGAGTACTGTCATATTTATAGGCAAACCAAACTACTGATGTACCTCAGCTGACGTCACCATGATAGTGACATCTAACAGCCTAACAAACTATAAACACTGGTCTATACAAACTACTGATGTCTAACAACTGATTGATAATAAAATACAAAACAAGTCTAACACTGTTCACGTTCCACTGTTGTAGCCTAAGCACTGATTACTTAATCATCAGTGCTTTCTTCAAAAGGTGATCAGTCTTTGAATGAGCAGTGTTTGGGTCTTCAGCAGTACTTAAGAGACAGCAGTAGATAGAGCTCAGTGTTTGCCTTTTAGCAATCTTTAGCTGTTTCATCAGTGTTTGGTTTATCAGTTGTTCTTCAGAGCAGTACTTAGAGTGTATCAGCAGATAGATAACCACTGTCAAGGGGAGAGCTTAGAGTAAACGTCTGCTTATTGTGAATCCACTGTTGTGACTAGGTTTTGGCTTTACATTATCTGTTCCTCTGGTAGGGTTCAATCCCAACAGTGTCAAAATCAATAGCTTCCATGATCTGAACTACATCGGAAGAAAAAAAATATGAAATACATAACGATGATGATTTGTGTATATCTATATATATATTAATATAAAGATACATTCTAATCCAAGCATGTAACTTAAGTGAATGATACTATGCGAAAACAAATATTGTGAAAAAAAAACATATAAGTTCAAATAAAATGTTAAATCATTAGCATAACAATAGATTCAAATACAAAGTGAACAAACTAACCGAGTTCAAAGGTTGAATCACCAGGAGCAAATTAGCAACGGAAGAAACGTGTTTTGATCAATTCTTATTGAATCAGCCAATACGAAATGAAATGGTGATATAGAACTAACAAATTGAAACCAACTCTATATCAATATATAGAGATAGAATATACAAAAAATGGAAATATATTTATGTAATATGTTACTTTTGGAAGTGATTAAATTGTAATATAGATTTCCATAAATAAATTTACTTACCTTATATTCAATATTTTTTTAAGGAAAATGAGATTGATCACATCTTTCAAATTAAATAACAAAATTGTATTGTGGAAATATGAAGTTGGTAACTACTTACTAAAATAGACATATCAAACACTAATAGGGGTGTTCAAAACCGGATATCCGAAAATTCGGATATCCGAAATTTTTGGATACCAGATTTCATTATCCGAATCCGTATCCGAAATTTCGGATATCCGGAATTCGGATATCCGAAATTTCGGATACGGATTCGGATAGTTAATCGGATATCCAAAAATCCAACTTTTTATTTAATTTTTATTTTTTTATTATTTTTTTCATATTTGGAAACGGATATTTTGGATAGTTTCGGATATCTGAATATAAGTTTCGGATATCCGAATATAAGTTTTCGGATATTCGAATATAAGTTTTCGGATATTTTCCGGATATTTCGGATATTTTTCGGATATTTTCGGATATTTTTCGGATATTTCGGATATTTTCGGATACTTCGGATATTTTCGGATATCCGAAAAAAATGAAAATTAAATTTTCGGATATTACGGATATCCGAAATATCCGAAAATTTTGAAAATCACTATCCGAATCCGAAAAATTCGGATATCCGATTTTTCGGATATTTCGGATTCGGATATCGGATATTTCGGATCGGATTTCGGATACGGATAGTTTTGAACACCCCTAAACACTAACACCATTGAACCTATTACAAAATAAGTTATTGGTATCATTACAAAACATCTAAATAAACTAAACCATAGTAAAGTAAGCAAAGTTTTCATGTTCATCAACCCAACCACCAAAATGTATCTATTTAAAAGACTAACAAACAACTTACCAAACCATAGCTGTTTTAAACAAAATGTATACCAGTCTTCCTTAGATCGAAGTTACATCATTCAACACAATCTTCCTCTGTGAAGTTACATATGTGAAGTGCAGCATGTGTCCAAACTGCAACTGGTTATCTTCCATGAATTTCCTCCAACCATCAACGGCGTAACGTAACGTACCACCGTTTAACTCTGTCTTTGTTTCATAAACTTCAACATCACCATTCATGTTTTGCACAGATAAAGGTTGCAAGCTTTCAGACAGGCCTGCTCTATTTACAACCTCAATAGGAAGCCGCTAAATGCGTTGAAAGAAAGTAAAATATAAGTGAATAGAAAAAAATTTAAAAAAAATATGATGGTAAATCATGTAAAAAAAAACCTAACAGCCTATATTCTGTTTTACGACTAAAGTTGAAGAATTCAGGATCCATGCCGACACCGGAAACTTTGCTTGCATTCCTTGTAACCTTCTTTTGATGCTTCACATTTTGAACAGCAGTTAACCGTTTCTTTGCCTTGTTTAAGAAAAAAATATATATAGAGGTAGTTAACACCAAATATAGTATATATTGTACAATTAAAGTTATCTTGTACAAAGACTATTTGTGAAATTGGATAACATACTGATTTGGCTGCCAAACAATTATTTTACTTAAATAAATTTACATATAATATATACACTTTGTACGACTTATAAACAATTAAGAACATTGAATCTAAACGTATTCACTTTTTACTAAATTAATACTCCTTTCATTATACTTGAACATGAATCTCAACAGATTCAAGTTGACCACAAAAAAACAATATGAAAGATTCTATAATTTGAATTTAAAACTTGTTATTTAGCAACAATTATAAATTTTCTCTCAAACGTTATGAATATAAGTAAACAAACAATGACAATAAAAACGGATATTAGTAAAATTAATAAAAATACATTAAATATTTAATACCTTGACGGTTTCAGCAGATGTTGTAAAACGTTTTCTGCCTTTGCATTCTGTGTTCAAATTCTCAACAGTCTCGGATCCGTCGACAAAAAGTTTAGCTTTTCCTTTTCCTTTAACCTGTTGTGAAATAATAGACTAAGCACATCCATTATTTTACATCTAAAGCGAAAATTAAACCAACAAAATGAGCCAGAATAACCAAGGTTTGTTTATAAACTGAAAGTTACCCACCTTGCTCCAAAACCATACCAAACCAAACCATAAAACCAAAGCGCACCTTGTTTAAATGCTTGTTATTGGATTTATTGACCAAATTCATTTTTAGGGCAACCATTTAATCCTGAAATTCATTATTAGGTGATTCACAACAACTTTAGGCCAAAAGTTTAAAGCTCAAATTTAGTATTTTTGTTCAATTATTTTAAACATAAACATTTCAAACCCAAATGTAAAACCAATAACTGAACCATAACAAACCCATGCAAAACACCAAAACCAATCAGTTTCCTGAAAGTGAAATTTTGGTTTTGGTTCGGTTTAAGCCCAAAACCGGCCAAAGAACACCCTAAAGTCGCACATAGATAGTTGTTTTCATTTTCTATATTTATTTGTTAGTGAAACGTTCTATTCCAAGCTTTGTGGCATCATCTCTTCACTGTTTGTGAAGTAGTGGTTTCCTTTCTAAAAAATGGGTCAATGAAAAGCTATGTTTTGGTTTATAAATTTATAGCTAAAATTATACTGCATCGTATTTCATATACAAAATGTAATATATTTTGACAAAAAAACGACTAAGAAACATCCCAGACCGACTTTCAATAAAATCTAATCAAGCTGCAGTTTTTTTTTCTAATATACTAAAGTTATCAAATTAATTGTACAATGTCATCAATACTGAAATACTATTTGACTGGTAAACCTAGGAAATAAACAATGTAGTTGTTAATCCTCTAATACAACTAATATGAGCATTGAAACTATTTCATGTACCTTACTTATCCAGCAAATTGATTTAACAATGTGTTTGTACAAACAAATAACCAAAAACAGCCTATAACACTAATGATATAGATGCAACCTTAGGTTTCAAATCAGTACTAAAGTTCGTATGGGTTAATTCAAACTTGAATTTCTAAACATGAGTTTTAATACGCAATTATCATAAATTAAATAATATAAATATATTTTAGTCGTGGTAAACTTACATCTTGCATTGTCTTGAAATGTAAAACATCATCTTCTTTCAACGTCTCTTTAACATGAACCTTCTTCGGTGTATGTGACGGGACTGTTCGTGATGGACTTTCATCAGGAATATCTTGGTTATCATCTTCATCTATGTCCTGGAAAACATCATTTTGAAGAAAAATCAAAGAAGGATAAAAATGGATACAAAATGTATTACTTAATAAATACGAACCTTCAAAAGCGTTTTAAAGTAATCGGCCTTAGAGATATGAAATACATCATCATCAGATTCAACCTTCTTGCTCAACCTTATCTCAACCTCGTCTCGATACACGGTTAAGCCAAATAAAACATCATCAAGTTTTTCAAAAACCAGTAAATCATCTTCTTGAACGCCAAGATCGTTGCAAAGTTGAGTTCAACCTTGTGAAAATACATAGTTTGAATTAAACTTACTTGTTGACACTGTCCACGAAGAACCCTTATAATTTATTTCATATGAGCCAGCCACTACATTGTCTTCAAAAGATTGTTGAACAAAAGAATCTTCAATGATCTACATAATATGAAGCATAATACATTGAGTTTTCACTTGTACGTTAGATTATAAAGTGTGAAAAACATGTTAACGATAAAATGTAATGAAAATAAAATGAGATTAAGTACCGTAAAACCCAATCTTAGATGACGATTAATTGTGAAATAAGATTGATCACAGACGCCGTTAACATAAGATGAAAGATGGAGACCAAAATGGTTCAATGGAAGAAAGGTCAACAGACAATCCTTTTGAAGTTTGAGTTCTGAAACAACTGTTTGCCAACCGTCAGTTAAGACTGGCATACATTGTACTCGTTTCAACATTACGACCCATTTTTTCCCACTTGAGTGATATATACGCAGCTTCCTATCGGCCCAATTCTCTCCATAGAATTGAGTAACAAAGGTGATCGGGACATCCTGTATATATATATATATATATATATATATATATATTAATATTAAGTATATTTAGTATTATAAGTTTTAAACATCAAAATACTAAAAAATAAAACTCAAAAAACTGAATTATAGGTAACATAAAGAATGCTTACTATACTCAATGATGATGGGTTCAGAAGATACTTTACAAACGAAGTATACATTCTCAAACCTGCAACAATAAATATGCTAAGATGAATGATTTCAAAAAACAAATAATTTCACATTCTCGTACTTTACCGAACACTAATCTATACAGTATACACAAAAAACACTACGGACAGAACACTGATTCGACTATAAATACTGAAGATTCAAATCATGCAGAAACCAAAGTTATATGGTTCAAAAATTCAAATTTTCTATGACCTTACAGACAATATTATAACTAACTTTAATGATTCTGAAATTTAAAGTTCATATACCCGTATCTATCAAATTTTAAGTGAATGTTTAAATATAGAATCATCATTTAACGTTTATGTCTAAAGTACGATCGGTATATACACACAAGTTGAACATAGCATAACAAAAATAAACTACAAACACTAATTTTCTAACAATTAAAGACTCAATCTTACAAAAACAACAATATAAACGGTTAAGATTCGAAGTATATCAATGTAATGGTAAAAAATCAACGATAGGAACGATTAAATCAAAAATTTATGAATAATCTTAAGGAACTTAAATGTTGTTACCTTTAAATCAAGATTCCAAGCCCTAGTTCCGGCGCCGAAAACCTTAAGACCGATGGTTCTGGCGATAATCCGAGCAGTAGTTCCGGTCGCGATTAACTTTCTCCTTGGGATGATAAGAGTGATGATATGATGGTAGAGTATGGTAAGGACAATGTCCATAACTACAACCGCCATTTGAAATGTTACATAAACATCCCCTATAGTTTGAAAATTGACGACAATAAAATGGATTTATGTCACACCCCAACTTTCCACGTGTCACCGGTGGGCCCGGTGGGGAGTATCGTGACATGGTTGGCAACATAATAGTCAAACAACACAATTATATAAATGCACAGCGGAAGCAAGAGATAAATATTATTACATTCCGAATATAAAGTAATATCCAGTATTACAACGGAAAGTAAAGGATCCACAGGCGGATCTTTAAACATATCATTTGTTCAACAGACTTTAGACGCCTAGAACTTGCAAGATTCCTTATTAGCGCCCTGAGCTTCCAGCCAATTTCGTTCAGTACCTGTCACTTAACCTTTTTGGAAAATACGTCAGTTTTCACTGGTAAATACACTCAACTGACTCATTTGAAAAGAGTTTAAGAAAATTGATTTGGATGCACGTGGCACAAAAATATCTTTTATAATTTGATTAAAATGCACAGAGGCAAAGTTAACCTTTTATACTTGGGAAAATTATTTGTATATAATCTTGTATACAGTTTTACTTATTTGTCGTCCGTTAGGGCCGGTTTGTAGGGCCGGACTAGATTAACTGACACGCCACAGGTATAATGCCCACGGGCTATCATCCTCTAAGTGGATTACCAGTTCCGGTATAATGCCCACAAGGATGATACCTCGGAGTGGATTACCAGTTTTTACATAATGCAGCTGTCAGGTGTATGCCTACACCCCGTGCTTAGGTCGTGGCCATTTCTTAAAATGATGCCAAGGATATCCGGGACATGGTCATTAACCCCCAAAGGCCATACACCAAATAATACATATTAAATGGGTTGTAAGTATATCAATCACAATACGATTTAAATAACTACACACCCGACCAAGCGGTACTTTTATAGTGCCGTATCCCAAGCCCGTATAGGGAAAATAAGTTAAGAGTATTTACCTGAGCTAGCTCCTGTCTTAAATAGCAAGAATCTAATAACTCAGCCGTATTCACTTAAGTAAGCATAGGTACCATTTACCGAAATGCTCTAGTCTGGAATGATGGTATAAATAACCAATTAGAATGCTAACGGGTCTTTAATTTAGCCTAAGCTTAGACCGGTTAGTCTTAAGGGAATATACGGTTCAGACGCATGATTAAGCGAAGACCGGAATAGAATGTGGTTTAGACCCGACAAGTTTGAAGACTTGTCTTAAATGGGTATTTCATACACATTCTGGATTTTGAGATAAAACCAATAAGGTTTGACCCGTTTTGGCTAATTTATGTAAACTTGTTACATAAACCGAACCGTACGTGTAATAAGCGTGACGGGTATTCCTGAGAGCCATATACAGGTTTCCTAAGTTAATTATGTCTCAAATATGTTGTGACCTCAGTAAGATGTCTTTCATTATGCCCGAAACGTATATAAACACAAACTAGGCCCCGTAGGGGTAGTTTGGTCATTTAAAAGGTTATAAAAGAGTTTAAGTATTTACCTGAGTTACAGGTCTGATATAATCAGCAAAATACTTATTTTGATAAGTTATAACAGTAGGTTAAAGTATATATGTGAATTTACCAAGTATAACTAAACTATGCACCGTAGGGGCATTTTGGTAATTTCATATAAGCCATAAAGCTCGAAACTGAAGTCTGAGTTAAACAACTTTTTCTTACTGTTAAAATATTATAATTTGCTTCAAATATCAGTAGGTATCACCCTTGGTATGTTTAAAATAGTTTTAATACATATTATGCGTTAATAACGCTTAATTAGGCGATTAGAAGCCATTTCCGGGTTCGATACATAAAGCTGATATTTTTATACTTCCAGGAGGCTTAAAATAATTTATTTAACATATCTAATCAGTAGAAAAAGGTTTGGAGTCGTTTAGATATGTAAAACTCATTTTATGGCCAGTAAGGGCAAAACCGACAATTTCCGGATTAAGCCTACGACTACTAGTTATGCTCAGCCTAAAATTAATTAAAAATCTTCAAAAATCCCAAAATAATATATTACATCAGTGGGTATTAAGTTTGATACCAAAAAGTAGGCTTAACTAGGCTATACGCTAATTTCGCCGTTTTATTAACATAAAGCGTTCATTTTACGCTAACGAGCATAACTCTTAATCTACACCTCAAATTGATGTCAAACTTTGCATACAAGTTTATATATCAGTAATTAAAGTTTCCACTCTTTTACATTTCCAAAAATCACGTTTTAAGATAATAAGGGCATAATGGTCAACATATGAGCAATTAACGGAAACGCGTAAACGAATGGGTCAATCAATGAACCAACCACAGAGGGTTGTGCTAACATGTAGCCTGGTCCTAAAGAAGCTTTAAGACATTTTCAAATCATAATAAAGCGGGTCAGAACTGAAAGTCAAAGCGAAAGTCAAACTATGCGACTTTCGGTTCCGAACCGGGTCTCTACAGTAAATTGTCGGGTTGAACATGTTTAGACATGTTCTTACACTAATTACCAAGTTCTATTCATGATCAAATAGGTTGCACGCCTTCTAGATTGCTAAATATGCGTTTTATGCTTCTGTTGACTTTTTCGGATTAAGTTTGACCCGACAAACGATCTAGTTAGAGTGGGAATCAGGGGGAACCCTTTTGAGGTTTTATTACCCACATAATTACCAACTTATAACTACTTTTGATTCGACTAATCACTGGACCATTTGTGATTAATCTTAAAGTCAACCGTTAATTACGACGGTTTGACTTTTAAGCTAAAACTCAAGTGAGAAAGGATTAGAACACTTACAAGGGTCTAATGGTTGATTAGGAAGTCTTGGAATCAGCTTTGGAGTTCCAGAGATGATCAGAAGTGAGTGCAAGAATGTTTGAAACTTGGAGGCCTTATATAGTGTTTGTAAACACCACAATTTGTTGACAACTAAGTCTACAATTGACCACAATCATCCCACAAGTGTCCCTGGGGTCTAGGAACATTTTAGGGGTCGCCCAAGATTGAGAATTACCAGCAAGATCGGTTAAAATCGCGCAAAACAGGCTGCTGCCCGTTTTTCTGCTTCTGGGCGTCCCAGGCGGCCCGCCTACGGTTTTGTTAAATGCCACGCGGGCCGCGTGGACCTTGAATTCAGGTTTTATTTTTTTCTATTTGTTGCATATTCGACTCTTGGCCCTTCCGAAAGGTCAACTAACCTTTATATTGCAATTTGAACCCTCTAATTTGATACATAAGGGCTTCAAGATATATACCCACTTTGTTTAGTCCTCGGTTAACTTTATTGTCACCCGAAAAGTCCAAACTTTCAACGTTGACGCTTTAACCCCTTGTACACGAATTTGATCATAACTTTCTCATACGATTACGAAACTTTATGAAATTTATATCATGCATTCTAGTGAGCATACTTTACCGTTACAAAGCTTCGGGTTTGTCAAAAGGTCACTCAGAGGTATAACTTAAACATGTTGACACATTTAACCCCTGTAGTTTGTAATCTCTCACTTTTAGTTTCGTATGATCCATGATTTATTCGTTTGAAGGTATGAGCATCATATAGTGTTAATATACTATATATTTATTCACTGTTGACATCTAGAACTCGTATATTATCATACTTTCCATGTTTGTCAACTTTAGTCCTTTCAGATCATTCTTTCACACGTTCAAACATATGACACGTGTCAACACATTATAGGACGTGAATTTTCGAGGTGTTATATCCTCACCCCCTTAAAATAAATCTCGACCCGAGATTTACTGAAATAAATAAGGGTACTTTTCTTTCATCGTGGATTCAACCTCCCACGTGAATTCGGGTCCTTTACGGGCATCCCACTTGACCTTTACTATAGGCACATGCTTCCTTCGAAGCTTCTTAACCTGTCGACCTTCAATCGACAAAGGTTTTTCACAAATTTTAAGCTCTCATCTATATGCACATCCGTATGTGGTATAACCAGTGATTCATCAGCGAAACACTTCTTCAGATTGCAGATGTGGAACACATTGTGAATTCCACTGAGCTCTTCAGGTAAGTTTAGCTTATAGGCAACTGAACTAACACGTTCTATAACCTCGAAAGGTCCTATGTATCTCGGGCTTAGCTTGCCTTTCTTACCCAACCGCATCACTCCTTTCCAGGGTGATACCTATTGTTGAACCTTATTTCTTAACAAGAATTTAAGAGGTTTGCTATTTTCATTAATCCTTTATTTTCTGCCGGATATTGGCATCTTACAAATAATTAGGGATTTGTGTGATCTGCTTTGTTGTTTCCCCTGCAACTTTCAGATCCTGATAATTGAACTTACCTATCTATTGTCCTAACAATAGATGTTTAACATGCTATTTATACAAGGTCTCCAAGGAGCCACCTTGATACTTATATAGCAGTTATTATAGAAAAGCTTATCTTAAGGTGAGATGGTTATTCCAACCATTGCTCAAAATTAATCTTACGGAATAGCTAATCTTTACAGTTAATCGAACAAATCGACGATCCTGGGTAGTTGATGGCGATTCTTAATCGTTGCCTAATTAGGGTTGCGGTAAACAATGCCTTAGCAAAATGAACCGTCTTTCATAATTTACTATACCGAATTCTCAGGATATTGAGTTTGGCTTTATGAATCTATATCTTTAAAACTTACTTAACCAGGGTTTTCGATTCTGCCAATATGGTACTAGTTGTATTGGGGATTTCATAATAATGCAGCCCTAAATGGGATATTAAACTTAACTCTACCTGCCTCCCAGGGGTAGACAAGGTAATCTTAGGAGAAGTTAATCAAGGTACAAGGAGGTTACAGAGATTTCCATATCTCAGGCTCCAGTTCACCTATCATTGCTCGTGTCAAATAAGTGACACATTCATGTTATGAGTCCACATAGTCCGTTACCAGGGAATATTTATTTGGACACTTCTATTCTGGATATCTTCTTTGAATACTATTAGTTGACTTTAGTACCATATGATCATTGGGATATCTTTGTGGTCCCATGCATTAAACCTCCATATTGATCAGGCATGGAAGCAATCTATGGAACTTATTAAGATACACCAATCCTCATATAGCGCTTTTGTCATACCATTTGGTATTCGAAATCGATAGAGATTAGAGAGATATCAACTATATGTGCTTATATTTAATCAGAATGGAAATTTTCACAAACTAGGCACCTAGCTCGGTTGGCTAGGCGCGCGAAAGGGTGCGGCCTAGACCCAGGTTCGATTCCGGGGATGGCCAATTCCACCATTTTTTTATGTTTAATATTAATTAATCGTACGGATACATGTAATTATGAGGGTTGTCTCATAAGGAGTCTTGATAATTAATCGCTTCTTATTACCCACAATATGGGCTTGATTTTTAAGGTAACCAATCTAAATTTTTATTTTTTTTCACTATATTGAGTCCTTATATTTAACGGAACTAGGACATCGAAAAACTGATTCCTAATGGATATAATAATGCTGAAGCAATCTCCGAGGTATACAGGCTTCTTACTGAATTTACGTTGCTTTTTATTAGGCCTGTACTTGCTCTCTTTCCCAGATTTCTGGGAGTTATCCTCCTTCTTTGGTTCATCCTCATGAGCAATTAAACATGGTTTTTGAATGAGATTTAGAGCGAGAAGCATTCGGCTCTTTGGATTGTCTCATGACCTTTTCCCATGATCCCTCCAACTGCTGCGTCAACCATAGCCTGGAGATTAACTCCATTAGTATTGAGGTTTACGTTTGTAGTTTTTATTTACATTCGTCGCATTATCAATGGCGCGATTGACGGTTGTCTTATCCGAGTTTATCATACTCGAGATTTTGTTCCTATTGCCAGGTGAATCCTTTACTTAGTTGTAATCCAACATCTGCTATTCATTACCCTGATGGCCTTAACATATACTAACCATGGTCTCATCAAACTATACTGGCCAATAAGGCATTATCATTCTTAATGAATGTTATTTTAAAAATATATCAATATCACTTAGCCTAGGTCACAAGAGACCATCAATGGTATTTGAGGGTTGGACCTAGTCCATCACCTCTTTGACAGGGGATCAAAATGTCACATCTGTCTTTAATATACTGATGAATTTGGATAGTTTGAAAGTTTGCCATAAGGGTATCAGAAAAGAGTGATTTCTAATAGATATTAAATATCAATATAGGATTTGTTGGAGCATTTTCTAAAGTATCATCGGTCAATTTCTACCTCGCATTAAGTGACCGGAGTCTTAATCAGGCGGAGACAATAGTTCTCAACATTTATCATTCATTATAGAGTCATATGTGCCAGTATCAAATAAAATTCATGCCTAAACTGTTTGATATGAAAAGGTATCTGCTATATAGTTATCATTCTGCATCATCTCCTTGGCGTTCGTATGGAAGACTCATGCGTTTGCTTTCTTGGCCTCTTCAGTCTTCTTTGCGTACTTAGGGCAGTTGGTCTTTATGTGCCCCTTCTCATTGCAATTGTAGCAGGTGGCATCTTTAATCTTCCTGCATTCAACAGTCTTGTGCTCCTTAGACTTGCATAACCCACATGCAGGTGATTCAGACTTAGAATTGGATTCAGATCTGCACTTTCCAAAGTGGCGTCTTTGACAAGTCGTGCACTTTGGCTTCTCCTCTGTTCGCTGACTGTTCCTTCCAAACCCAGACTTCTTAGAATCAGTGTTTCCCTTGTGCTTCTTCTCTGACCCTCGTGAGTTATCATCCTCACGATTCCTCTTACTTTCTTCAGATTTCTTTAGCGATCTCAATCTGACCGCATCTAAAGTAAGGGATAAGGAAATGTCAGCTACTGATCTGAAATTCGCTGGCCGAGAAGCTTTTACGCTTGCCTTGATCTCGGGGGCTAAACCACCGATAAAACGAGCTATCCGTTTTGGTTCCGGGGTTACCAGGTATGGAACCAACCGAGACATAGTGTTGAAGCTCGTTAGGTAAGCTTAACAGTCGAGGTTTGTCATCACCAAGGATAGAAAATCGGACTCTATCTTTTCCACCTCATGCTGAGGGCAGAAATTTTCCCTGATAAGGGCAACAAATTGATCCCACGACATATTGTACAGTGGGATTTTCCCGGTGGCTTGAATCAGAGATCTCCACCATGCTAAAGCTTCACCCTTGAAAGACTGCGACACAAACTTGACCATGTCTCGCTCAGCGCATCCGCTGATATCAACAACCGTATCCATCTCATCCAGCCATGTCATACAATCGATGGCTCCTTTCTCCCCAGTGAAATCCCGGGGTTTGCAGGAAACGAAATATTTATAGGAGCAACCCTTAGCAAGGGGTCCTTTATTCAGTATGACCTGCTGAGATGGAGCATTGTGGTTTGAGGAGTGTCGGTCATTATTTTTCTTCGGGTCGTCGTTATTGGACGGTGGCTTTGAAGGCTGTGTAGATAGGGTCCTACTACGAGTCCCACTATACTCGTCATACTGCCTTTCCAAAGCCTGTGTAACTGCGCCGTCTATGATCGCTTTTAATTCCGCACTAGTTAGATTAATTCGGGCGTCATTATTAACCTCCGCTGGATGACTATTACCCTCATCTGAGTTAGCCATTACAATTGAACTGTTGCAGAAAACAAGGACAATAGTTTATTTGGGAGTTTATTATGGAATTGCCCCTTAGGGTAATTCATTAACCATGGTAAACAGAGACCATATTTGGTTAATTTATTAATCAAATTTATTTAGGATTTCTATAATAAGTTATCCTAATTATAAAACAGTAACAGTCTTATTCATGGCACCAAAGGCCTAGTCACATGGACAATTATAAATTATATGCTAGGATTTCAGAGAATCGAAGCATTTGAGGTTTGAACCAACGTTCATTTCCTTTCCCTGACAGGGAGTTGTAGGCTACCACTGTCTTTAGTCCCAGAGGACGTTAATTATAGCCCGTGGGCACTTCATCCATAAGGGATGATTATATAAATAAGGGATTTTAAAATAACCCCAAAAAATGACTTATGTGATTTTATCGCATCACACTTTGTCAAGCATGTTAATATGCTTTCAAATGTTTAATAAGGATTTGAATCTCTTGTATAGGTTCTACCATCTTGGCCTTGTCTGTAGTGACACTTAAGCTAGGTTTTACCCTTTAGATTCTTTTTAATAATTAATGCAGAACAATTTCTAAATTGAACTGTTAACAAGGATCTGAATCTAATTGTGGAACTACCATCTTGGCCCTGTCTTAATGTGACGTATGGCTAGGTCTTGTCCTTTTTAGATTTTGCCATTTTTATTATAATGGTAGATCTTATATTATAGGAATGATATTTTAAATACAATCGTTCCTTTAAAATTTAACAAGTATATGGTTGCCCTAAACGGGACTTCTAATAAAACTGACTTGCCCATGCAAAGGCTAATCAGAAAAATAATCAAGGAAGTAGTTAAAAGACAATGAAACGAATTGGAACTTGTCCTATGTTCTTGTCTAGACTCAAGAATGTGCAACTGTGTAACTGAGATTAAACACAAAAGACTAGTGTTTAATTCACTCAGTGTTGGCTCTGATACCAACCTGTCACACCCCAACTTTCCACGTGTCACCGGTGGGCCCGGTGGGGAGTATCGTGACATGGTTGGCAACATAATAGTCAAACAACACAATTATATAAATGCACAGCGGAAGCAAGAGATAAATATTATTACATTCCGAATATAAAGTAATATCCAGTATTACAACGGAAAGTAAAGGATCCACAGGCGGATCTTTAAACATATCATTTGTTCAACAGACTTTAGACGCCTAGAACTTGCAAGATTCCTTATTAGCGCCCTGAGCTTCCAGCCAATTTCGTTCAGTACCTGTCACTTAACCTTTTTGGAAAATACGTCAGTTTTCACTGGTAAATACACTCAACTGACTCATTTGAAAAGAGTTTAAGAAAATTGATTTGGATGCACGTGGCACAAAAATATCTTTTATAATTTGATTAAAATGCACAGAGGCAAAGTTAACCTTTTATACTTGGGAAAATTATTTGTATATAATCTTGTATACAGTTTTACTTATTTGTCGTCCGTTAGGGCCGGTTTGTAGGGCCGGACTAGATTAACTGACACGCCACAGGTATAATGCCCACGGGCTATCATCCTCTAAGTGGATTACCAGTTCCGGTATAATGCCCACAAGGATGATACCTCGGAGTGGATTACCAGTTTTTACATAATGCAGCTGTCAGGTGTATGCCTACACCCCGTGCTTAGGTCGTGGCCATTTCGTAAAATGATGCCAAGGATATTCGGGACATGGTCATTAACCCCCAAAGGCCATACACCAAATAATGCATATTAAACGGGTTGTAAGTATATCAATCACAATACGATTTAAATAACTACACACCCGACCAAGCGGTACTTTTATAGTGCCGTATCCCAAGCCCGTATAGGGAAAATAAGTTAAGAGTATTTACCTGAGCTAGCTCCTGTCTTAAATAGCAAGAATCTAATAACTCAGCCGTATTCACTTAAGTAAGCGTAGGTACCATTTACCGAAATGCTCTAGTCTGGAATGATGGTATAAATAACCAATTAGAATGCTAACGGGTCTTTAATTTAGCCTAAGCTTAGACCGGTTAGTCTTAAGGGAATATACGGTTCAGACGCATGATTAAGCGAAGACCGGAATAGAATGTGGTTTAGACCCGACAAGTTTGAAGACTTGTCTGAAATGGGTATTTCATACACATTCTGGATTTTGAGATAAAACCAATAAGGTTTGACCCGTTTTGGCTAATTTATGTAAACTTGTTACATAAACCGAACCGTACGCGTAATAAGCGTGACGGGTATTCCTGAGAGCCATATACAGGTTTCCTAAGTTAATTATGTCTCAAATATGTTGTGACCTCAGTAAGATGTCTTTCATTATGCCCGAAACGTATATAAACACAAACTAGGCCCCGTAGGGGTAGTTTGGTCATTTAAAAGGTTATAAAAGAGTTTAAGTATTTACCTGAGTTACAGGTCTGATATAATCAGCAAAATACTTATTTTGATAAGTTATAACAGTAGGTTAAAGTATATATGTGAATTTACCAAGTATAACTAAACTATGCACCGTAGGGGCATTTTGGTAATTTCACATAAGCCGTAAAGCTCGAAACTGAAGTCTGAGTTAAACAACTTTTGCTTACTGTTAATATATTATAATTTGCCTCAAATATCAGTAGGTATCACCCTTGGTATGTTTAAAATAGTTTTAATACATATTATGCGTTAATAACGCTTAATTAGGCGATTAGAAGCCATTTCCGGGTTCGATACATAAAGCTGATATTTTTATACTTCCAAGAGGCTTAAAATAATTTATTTAACATATATAATCAGTAGAAAAAGGTTTGGATTCGTTTAGATATGCAAAACTCATTTTATGGCCAGTAAGGGCAAAACCGACAATTTCCGGATTAAGCCTACGACTACTAGTTATGCTCAGCCTAAAATTAATTAAAAATCTTCAAAAATCCCAAAATAATATATTACATCAGTGGGTATTAAGTTTGATACCAAAGAGTAGGCTTAACTAGGCTATACGCTAATTTCGCCGTTTTATTAACATAAAGCGTTCATTTTACGCTAACGAGCATAACTCTTAATCTACACCTCAAATTGATGTCAAACTTTGCATACAAGTTTATATATCAGTAATTAAAGTTTCCACTCTTTTACATTTCCAAAAATCACGTTTTAAGATAATAAGGGCATAATGGTCAACATATGAGCAATTAACGGAAACGCGTAAACGAATGGGTCAATCAATGAACCAACCACAGAGGGTTGTGCTAACATGTATCCTGGTCCTAAAGAAGCTTTAAGACATTTTCAAATCATACTAAAGCGGGTCAGAACTGAAAGTCAAAGCGAAAGCCAAACTATGCGACTTTCGGTTCCGAACCGGGTCTCTACAGTAAATTGTCGGGTTGAACATGTTTAGACATGTTCTTACACTAATTACAAAGTTCTATTCATGATCAAACAGGTTGCACGCCTTCTAGATTGCTAAATATGCGTTTTATGCTTCTGTTGACTTTTTCGGATTAAGTTTGACTCGACAAACGATCTAGTTAGAGTGGGAATCAGGGGGAACCCTTTTGAGGTTTTATTACCCACATAATTACCAACTTATAACTACTTTTGATTCGACTAATCACTGGACCATTTGTGATTAATCTTAAAGTCAACCGTTAATTACGACAGTTTGACTTTTAAGCTAAAACTAAGCTAAAACTCAAGTGAGAAAGGATTAGAACACTTACAAGGGTCTAATGGTTGATTAGGAAGTCTTGGAATCAGCTTTGGAGTTCCAGAGATGATCAGAAGTGAGTGCAAGAATGTTTGAAACTTGGAGGCCTTATATAGTGTTTGTAAACACCACAATTTGTTGACAACTAAGTCTACAATTGACCACAATCATCCCACAAGTGTCCCTGGGGTCTAGGAACATTTTAGGGATCGCCCAAGATTGAGAATTACCAGCAAGATCGGTTAAAATCGCGCAAAACAGGCTGCTGCCCGTTTTTCTGCTTCTGGGCGTCCCAGGCGGCCCGCCTACGGTTTTGTTAAATGCCACGCGGGCCGCGTGGACCTTGAATTCAGGTTTTATTTTTTTCTATTTGTTGCATATTCGACTCTTGGCCCTTCCGAAAGGTCAACTAACCTTTATATTACAATTTGAACCCTCTAATTTGATACATAAGGGCTTCAAGATATATACCCACTTTGTTTAGTCCTCGGTTAACTTTATTGTCACCCGAAAAGTCCAAACTTTCAACGTTGACGCTTTAACCCCTTGTACACGAATTTGATCATAACTTTCTCATACGATTACGAAACTTTATGAAATTTATATCATGCATTCTAGTGAGCATACTTTACCGTTACAAAGCTTCGGGTTTGTCAAAAGGTCACTCAGAGGTATAACTTAAACATGTTGACACATTTAACCCCTATAGTTTGTAATCTCTCACTTTTAGTTTCGTATGATCCATGATTTATTCGTTTGAAGGTATGAGCATCATATAGTGTTAATATACTATATATTTATTCACTGTTGACATCTAGAACTCGTATATTATCATACTTTCCATGTTTGTCAACTTTAGTCCTTTCAGATCATTCTTTCACACGTTCAAACATATGACACGTGTCAACACATTATAGGACGTGAATTTTCGAGGTGTTACAATTTAACCATAAATTACAACAACACCCTTTTATGTTCCACTAATCTATCTCTTATACTAAAGCAAAATAATATTGACTTTTTGACTTTGATGTGGCAATGCTCTTTGGCCAGAGAATTGAGTTTTGAGCGGGCTTTTCCTCCTTTCTCCTCATTTTGTGAAACCGCCTAATGAAGATATGGAAACCCAATCAATTCTCAATCAGTTGAAATTCTTATACAAAATTATCAATGCGTTTCCATTATTAACGCTTATAAACTGTCTATGTTTAATCAGAGAATTCAAACGCTTTTGATCTTTCAATCGCTGCTTAATCTTCAATCAATCGATTATCATTGTGTTGTTCTTCTGTTCCAGGTATGTTATTCAATGGTTGTATAAGATTTTTTCACAGTGTCCTTCTCTTGCTCATAACCCTAATGTGTGTTAGAATTAGGATTTAGGGTTCTAATAATGTGGGGCATGACGTGCTTGTCGTGGTCACGCAAATTTAATCCCAAAAACACAACTATATAGATAGTGGCAAGTGGGTATCGAACACAGGGAGTTTGTGGAAAATGTGTTATTTCAAAGTTTATCTAAATTTTAACTAAATTAATCTAATTGCAAGAGAAATAAAATTCAAGAGTTTATGTGAGTGAATTGGTTTTAGACTAAATTAACTAAGTAAATTGCAAGAGAAAAGTTTGGTTGTAAGCAAATTAGAGACAAATGACCATCCTAGATTTCCGGTTTGTATCGACATTCATATTATCATTCCACTAGAAAGAACTACATAGACATAGCTCATGTGTGATTACTTGCAGTGATGAAAGGGAACTAAGTACTCAGATTCCTAGAACGTGAGGTTGTTACCCGATGATCAATCAACCCTTACCCAATCCTAATTATACCCATGATATCTCGATTGCCAATGGCACCAAGAACGTATGGTTTCAAACTAGATTAACATAAGAATTAACAAGTTACTAACAAACAATCACACACCATAACAAACCAACCATAAAGATAAGGATTGCTATTCTAGAAATTAGGAAATCAAATACAAAATGTCTCAAACAAACCTTCAATCTAGGACAATCATAAAGTGTTTAGCCACACATGGCTCGAATCAACATCATAACAAAGATAGTATTGTTCATACGGATCAAAGACACAAACCCAATGTTAGAGATTGTCCAAAACCAAGCAAGAACACCAAAATTCGCCCCTAGTGAGTTCCAAAACCGACCAATGATGAGAACATGTGAAAAGACATAATAAAACTGCTTAAATGAAGGCAGTTACAATTTTTCCGTCGACTCTACCGTAAATTACGGTCTCACCGTAATTTACGGTGAAGTTAAAAGTGTTACGGTGATTGTTGACTGATTTACGGTAAGCTTTGGCTGAATTCCAGGTCCACCGTAAATTACGGTAGGACCGTAATTTACGGTGGTGAGCTGATTTATCTTCCTTGTTTCATCTTTTGTTCATTGCTCGACCCGTTCATCTCCAATACCCTCCAAAGCTGCATTTTATCCACTTTAAGCTCCCGAACCGCACCTGAAACATATGCAATAGTAGTTATCTAATTCAAGATAATTACACGATTAAGTGAATGATTATTTCATCTTTTAACATGATTAAGGGTTGTCCAATGGACCACCCGTCACATCCCCACACTTAACCGTTGCTTGTCCCAAGCAACTCATCAAATCAGTTTCAAAATAAGTGATCAAATTAAACCAAGCACAAACATGCAATCTTTTTACTAACCCCTTTTTAACACCCAACCAATGCACCCCTCTCTAAATCTCTCCTCTCGGCTACAAGTGAAAACTAGCAAAGATAAGCTAGACACACACTAGGCAAACGGGTGGTTGCACAATCATAAGCTTGTACCTAAATCAATCATTCTCCTAAAATGTGTCAAACATAAATGCAAATCAAAGGGACTCTCAAGGTTGTAACGTGGCTAGGCGTATGGGTAGGAAATGGAATATATATGAAGTAGCGAAAACTTGACCCAGTCTTTTATTACAAAAATAAACAACAAACAACTATCAAACTTAACTACTATACACAAGATAACTAACATCACTTCTTCTTTTTTTTTCATTGCTTTTTCTCTTTTTTTTTTTTTTTTCTTTTCTGATTTTTTTTTTAAACAAACAAAAATACAATAACGCATCAAACATATCTACTTCAAACTACTAAAACTACTAATACTATCACTAACACTATAAGACCGGGTCAAATTTTTTTGGTAAATTTTTAGATAAGTAGCTAGGGGTAACAATTGATAGGCTTTTAAGGCACAAAATGGGCAACTAAATGTCCAAACCCCCGCCCCTCTCACTACCATGCTCATATATATAACTTATGAGGTCCAACCCCCCAAATCCCACACTCGCTCACACCAACGACGAGGCTACCTAAATGCCCTTATCCTTTTTGCATTTATATCTAACTAAGGACTCAAATCGCATTCAAGCACAAGTTCTAATGCACCCCCACCCGTAGCCACACTCATCAAAGAAAATCATTATTTATGTACAATTGTGGCTACAACTCTCACCAAGAATGAAAAAGGTATCAAGGGTTGCCGGCGCATCAACTTGGGGTTAATCTAGGGTGTTCAAATTTTCACATCGTTTCACTTGGCTCAAAAATTTTCAAAATCTTCAAAAAATTCCCCACATCCCCACACTTGGGATACATTGACCCCAATGTATGGTTTTAAGAGGCTTTGACCACTAAAACTTTTTTTTTTCAACATCAACAAAAACGCTTCTTCACTCAAACCCCAAATTTCTTTTTGAATTTTTCATTTTATAATTTTTTTATGTTTTTCTTCTTTTTAACATAAAATACCACCAACTAGCACCAACCCAAACACAACATATCAAAACACCACCCAACCTCCCAATCCTTAAACAAACAAACTATCAAATATGCACAAAAATATACAAAAGGAGAAACACAACCTTACTAATAATAGCGCGGTCCCGGAGGTCCAAAAACGGAAGACATCACGTCATTCCATTCACCGAACGCGAACGAACCGCTACTACTTCCTCCTTCTTGTTGTTGCGCTCCCTCTCATTGCCTCGGGTCAATCCATTGCGAGTGGTGGATCGGCGGGGTTGGATACGACATACTACCATCATATGGTGGTAGAGACGCATAATCCACATGTTGTGGATCCACAACCACCGGCCGCCCGACATGATAATCCGCATGCAATCGCCTTTCTTGATCATCAAAATAACGGTTATTTACTTCCACTTCCCGGGAATATGCATTTGTACGATTCCATAACTCGTGACGATCTAAGTTATGTTTCAATGCCCGCTCTATACTCGCACTATTCCTCGTGTTTTGATCAAAAAGCGTCCTCTCCGAGCCCGACCACGTATCAAACACGGATGCCGGAGGGCGTTGATTTGCAATTACTTCTTGCATTGTGCCTTCATAGGCCCATCCCGGCATATACGATTGCTGCGTATAATCATAAAACATCCCACCATGACCCTGACCATAACCACCTTGAACCACATTTTCACCACCATGCGGCTCGTCCGCATAGTCTTCATCTCCACTCGGAACTACTTCTTCATCGCTCTCTGGCTCATCCGGCTCTCCCGGTAACAAATCTCGTGCACCCAACTTTAGTGCCCTCCACCGTTGCCCTTCCGACTTTAACTTGTGATACCGCTCCGACTGAGTATACGTCCAAACATTCCCCAACTTATCCAACGTAAAAGGCTGATGCCTTTTCGTTGCTCCTCGATCTTCGGATGTAATCGCCTTCTGTTGTTTCATCAACCCCGTAATTATTCGACAGTACGGGACGATGTCTCTTCCATACTTGTTCCGACAGATCCATAAGTGGTTCATAATAAGATAACGTATAGGAAAACGCGGACCCCCGTGCATCAACGAATAAAGAACAGGCACTTCAGGAAACCTCACCTGTTCTTTATCTCCCCTCCTTGGAATAACATTGAGAAGACAGATTGTATGCAACAATTTAGCTTCAATTTTCAAATTCTTCCGGTATAGAATACCACTGTATCTTCCGGGTAAAAACAATGCTGCCAACATATCATTCCATCGTTGATGTTTCTCCGGCTTCACAAGAAGATCATCCAAAGTCGGTATCATATAATCGCGGGCTGGCAAACTGTCATATTTTCCGAGCTTCTTCAAGGTATCAAAAGACATTTCCACGGGAACTCCATTCACAACACCCGTCAGCTTCATATTCGATGGCCTGTCATACGTGTTGACCTTAAGCGTTGCCATCCACTCTTGGATTTCAGTGATAAACAAATTGCTTTTATCCTTGTCAAAACAACTAAGCGCCGACTCCCAACCTAGAGCCCGGAACTTATCAAACACCCCAAACTGCCCAAACTCAGCTTCTCGAACATCCCTTTCACATATGAAGGCCGCTGCCTTATTCTTCAACTTATTCATGCAATCATTATATAACGTTGGCTGCCATGCCTCTGATTGTTCATCCAAAGGCCCCGAGTCCCATTTCGGTTTCTCTGCCGGGTCCAATTCCATCTCTTCTTCGCTTTCACTTTCGCTTTCATCCACTCGACCCAAATATTGTCTCTTCTTTGGTTGTTGTTCCGGCTGTTTACCCTTTCCTTTTGAAGACGAAGACGAACCAGCTCCCGTCTTTTCTTTAGTTCGTGCCATTCCTACACACATTAGAGCAAACAACACAACAAAAGAAACAAAATTAAACCCTCTTTTCAAAACATCCCCACACTTGCTTGTTATTATAATTGTAGATGCTAGTGAACCAAAAGTATATCAAACATTTTTCAAAAATTGGGCATGGTGTCTCTACAATGTAGAGATACCCAAAAGTTCACTACTTTAACCACAAATCCTACATCTACAACCATAACCATGTTCAAATAATCAATTTCATAATCATATCTAAGAACAAGCAAGTGGGTATGGACAAGTAACTTAAATAACCTTACTTTTCACAATGTAGCATCAAAATACAACATATAAGCTTTCATACCTTTGCTTGAAGATGCTAAAGTGCTTGTGAAACAAAAGCTCCAAAAACCCCCAAATTTTTCGAACTAGGGTTTAGAATTCGGACCCTAAAACTGCGTTTTCTCGTATGTTTCTTAGCAAAATCAGATACTACGTTGAAAATTAGTCAAGAAGGACTCTGATTTCACTTGATTTGAGCAAAAATTGGTTGAGATATGAGGGATTGAAGATTGAAGAAGCTATGGGGTTTTGTGGGTTCTTGTGAAGAAGATGGATAGTGATAGATAAAGAAGACTTGTGTGGATAGGGTTATGTCACGTAATGTTGTTATTATTTGTTTTTTTTTTTTTTTTTTATAAATATACACAAGAACCGGACCACATATTAACATAACCTGCGTACCGTAAATTACGGTCATACCGTAATTTACGGTATGATCTGAACATAAGCCCTCACCGTAAATCAGTAGAGATTTACCGTAAAGACCTCGCAAGTTTTATCTCCACCGTAAAGTACGGCTAAGCCGTAAATTACGATGAACACTGAACATCAAACCCTATCGTAAATCAGGAGACTTTCACCGTAATTACCAAATATTTTCATTGCCTACCGTAATTTACGGTTAGACCGTAAATTACGGTATGAACTGGGCATTGATGTTTGCTGAAAAATGTGATCTTTGTGCCTAATTTTTATATTTTTTTTCAATTTTTCCGATTTTTTTTTATGTTTTTAAATTTTTGCAAAAACACGTAAAAATTTCCCTACCCCCTCGAAAGTCCCGTGTTGTCCTCAACACAATGTTAAAATAATTCGTAACCTGAATATCCCCACACTTGTTTCAAACACGAATTTCAAGGAAATACGGTAATTGTGCAAACTATATAAATCAAAATCAAACAAAATACTACTATTTACACTATCAAACCTGGGCCTCTCATGGTTGTTCCTCATCGACCGGGCGTAAGATGTAGCCCGCTTTGTCAAGCTCCAAGGTGTTGATGTCGTTCCCATCCAAGTACGGCTTTAACCGGTGACCGTTCACCGTTTGTTGCCTATTGGATTGTTCGTCTTCTATATCAACATCACCAAATTTTCCCATTCTTCGGATGATGTAAGGACCCATCCACTTGCTCTTGAGTTTTCCCGCAAACATCTTCAACCTTGAATTGTACAACCACACCTTTTGACCCACTTCGAAGTTCTTTTTCCTTATCTTTGCATCATGAACTTTCTTCAGTTTGTCTTTGTATGCGAAAGCACATTCATAAGCTTCATCTCTTATCTCCTCGATCTCATTCAATTGCAACTTCCTTGTTCGACCCGCTTCGTCATAATCCGCATTAACAGTTTTAATGGCCCAATGCGCTCGATGTGCTAACTCCATTGGTAAATGACACCCCTTCCCATACACCATCCGATAAGGGGTGGTTCCAATTGGAGTTTTGTAGGCCGTTCGATATGCCCACAACGCATCATCAAGTTTACTTGACCAATCTTTTCGATCCGTTCTTACCGTCTTCATGAGAATCTCCTTAATTTGACGGTTGGACACTTCAACTTGTCCACTTGTTTGCGGATGGTACGGTGTCGCCACACGATGGTTCACATTATATCTTTTAAGCAATTTTGCAAAATTAAAATTTTTGAAATGTGAACCGCCATCACTTATTATCACCCTTGGCACACCAAAACGAGCGAATATATTGGATTGCACAAACTTACACACCACGGAATGATCATTGGTCCTTGTAGCAATGGCTTCTATCCACTTTGTCACATAATCTACCGCAACTAATATATACAAGAACCCATTCGAATTAGGAAACGGACCCATAAAATCTATCCCCCAAACGTCAAATACCTCCACTACCAAAATCGGTTGTAACGGCATTTCATCCCGTTTCGAAATACTTCCCACTCTTTGACAATTGATGCAATTTCGGGCATACTCACAAGAATCCTTGAAAATCGTGGGCCAATAAAACCCACTAGATAACACCCGATAACCCGTCTTGTTCCCACTAAAATGCCCTCCACATGCCGATGAATGAGCATGAGTCAAAATCTCTAAAACTTCCGTTTCGGGAACGCATCTTCGTATTACTTGGTCGGGTCCAATTTTGAACAAATCCGGTTCATCCCAAATATATTGCTTAACTTGACTTAGAAATTGTTGTCGTCTCTTCTTCGTCCAATGATTCGGAATTGCACCCTTAGCCAAATAATTCACATAATGGGCGTACCAAGGTGCAACAAAAGTAGAAACGGCTAACAATTGTTCATCGGGAAACCGTTCATTAATCTCGCTCGGGTCATCAACACCTTCCAACGGGATTCGGGACAAATGATCCGCAACAACATTTTCACACCCTTTCTTGTCCCGAATCTCGAGATCGAATTCTTGTAACAAAAGCACCCAACGAATCAACCGGGGCTTTGCATCCTTCTTTTCCATTAGATATCGGACCGCGCTATGATCCGAATACACAATCACCTTGCTCCCCCAAATGTAAGCTCTAAACTTGTCCAAGGCATACACCACCGCTAATAATTCTTTCTCGGTTGTGGTGTAATTCAGTTGCGCCTCGGACAAAGTTTTACTTGCATAGTAAATTACCACCGGCTTCTTATCAACTCTTTGACCCAAAACCGCTCCAATGGTCGTATCACTAGCATCACACATAATTTCAAACGGCTTCGACCAATCCGGTGGCTGCAAGATAGGAGCCTTCACCAATTGTTCCTTCAACACATGAAACGCTTGCAAACATTCGTCAGTAAAATCAAAGGGAACATCTTTCAACAATAAGTTACATAAAGGTTTTGTAATTACACTAAAGCCCTTAATAAACCTTCTATAAAACCCCGCATGTCCCAAAAATGATCTCACCCCCTTAACATTCTTTGGTGGGGGTAGAGATGAAATTACCCGAATTTTTGCTTTATCTACCTCCATTCCCCGGTCCGAAATCACATGCCCCAACACAATACCCTCTTGAACCATAAAATGGCTCTTTTCCCAACTTAGGACCAAGTTTGTCTCCACACACCTTTTCAAAACTTTTTCTAACTCATCAAGACAAGAGTCAAAACTTGGCCCAAAAATAGAAAAATCATCCATAAACACTTCAAGAGACTCCCCCACCATGTCCGAAAATATACTCATCATACATCTTTGGAATGTGGCGGGGGCGTTACATAGTCCGAATGGCATTCGCCGAAAGGCAAATGTACCATATGGACATGTAAACGTGGTTTTGTGTTGGTCGTCCGGGTGAATAGCAATTTGGTTATATCCCGAGTACCCATCCAAAAAACAATAGTATTTTTGACCGGGAAGTTTTTCAATGATTTGGTCAATAAAGGGTAACGGGAAATGGTCTTTGGAGGTAGCTGCGTTTAATTTCCTATAATCTATACAAACTCGCCACCCGGTTACCGGGCGGGTGGCGATTTGCTCACCTTGCTCATCTTTTATTACCTGAATGCCCGACTTTTTAGGCACTACCTGAGTCGGACTTACCCACGCACTGTCCGAAATGGGATATATGATCCCCGCATCCAACCACTTGATAACTTCCTTCTTTACCACCTCTCTCAGATTCGGGTTTAACCTTCTTTGTGTTTCACGTGTCGGCTTTGCATCCTCACTTGTAATGATTTTGTGCATTACAATGGAAGGACTAATACCCTTTAAATCGGCTATTGTCCACCCTATTGCCGCCTTGTGAGCCTTCAACACCCGTATCAACTCCTCCTCTTGAGCTACCTCCAAATTAGAAGCAATGATCACCGGTAAAGTGTCATTGTCCCCCAAAAATACATATTTTAGATGCTTTGGTAGCTCTTTCAATTCCACACTTGGTGGACATTCCAATGACGGCTTTGTACCCGAATCAATTTCCACCGGTAGAGTATCCGTTTGGTGAGTCCATGGCGGTCTTCCTTCTTTTACCGCAAGAGCCTCTTGCTCTTTCTCTTCTTTTTCCAAATCACATGCGTGCACCTGCAAAGACACACCACGAACACAAGAACCCAAAATCTCTTCCTCGAACTCCTTTGGGTCATATTCATCTATGAAGTTTGCTACAAAACACTCATCATAAACATTAGTACCATTAGTAAAAACGTTTAATCTCATCTTTCTATTACCGAATGTCATGTCGACCGTACCATATCGACAATCAATAACGGCATGTGCGGTGTTTAAAAACGGCCGACCCAAAATAATATTTTGTTGTTGAATTGGGTCCGCGGATGAGTAGTCTAGCACAAGAAAGTCCACGGGATAATAAAACTCATCAACCTTAACTATCACATCCCGTACAATCCCCCGAGGAAGTTTATGAGACAAATCGGCTAATACCACCGTTGTCTCAACCCGTTTCAATGGACCAAAATCATATTGGTCATATAACCCCCCCCCCCCGGTAAGATACTTACTCCGGCTCCAAGATCCAATAACGCCCTCGCAGTTTGAAAATTTCCTACTTGAATATTTATAAAAGGCGTTCCCGGATCTTGTAACTTAGGAGGAAGATCTCCTTTCAAAACCGCGCTTACCCGCTCCTTCAAATCAACCAATTTAGGCACTTTTTGTTGCCTCTTTTGGGTACACAATTCTTTTAAAAACTTCGCGTAAGCGGGTACCTGTTTAATAGCTTCAAGCAAAGGAAGATTGATTTTAACCTGTTTAAAAACCTCCCACATTTCCTCTTTTTGAGGACCCCGTTTTGAAATAAAATTTTTTCTACCCGGATCCAATAAAGCCGAGGGAAATGGTACTTCACTAGATCCCTCACCCTCATTTATCTTTTCTTTTTCCTTACTAGCTTCGGGTTTTTCAAAATTGGGTTTTTTAGAAGAAACAATAGGTGGTTCATTTTCTTCCTCACTATCTTGACCCGTTATATCTTCAACCACCCCATCAACCAAATCCGGTGAAGGATTGGTTTTATACTCCTTCCCACTCCTCAAAACACTTACATGATGAATGGGAACATGATTACCTCTAGAAGTACCATGAGATGGGTTTACCTTAGTGTCGCTTGGTAATTGACCTTTATTTTTCTTCAATTCTGACACTTCAGTTGCAAGTTGACCCATTTGGGTGGTCAAAGTTTGAATTGCCTTATCTCGGGCCTCATCTTTTTGTATACGAGCATCATCCATTTGGTTTCTCTTTTGCATCTCCGCTTGCATGCTCTTCAACATATCCATCATTTCGTTTCCACCCGAAGACCCCCCTTGTTCTTGACCCGTTTGCCTTTGGTACCCTTGGTTGTTCCCACTTCTATATCCACCTTGATTGTTATAAGGTTGGCGCGAACCATAGTTTCCTTGGCTACCTTGAAAATTCGGGTTTGATTGATTCGAAGGGTTCCCATAACGAAAATTCGGATGATTCCTCAACCCGGGGTGGTAAGTGTTAGAATTCATATTGTTGTAGTTTCTACCACCCCCTCCTTGACCTTGACCTTGACCTTGAACCGCATGCACCTATCAATACCTGCACACTAACACACCCAGCGTAAACCGGAAAAATAACAAACTTAAAAAAGAAAGAAAGAAAATAACACACGTTGCGCACTACTCCCCGGCAACGGCGCCAAAATTTGACGTGCTTGTCGTGGTCACGCAAATTTAATCCCAAAAACACAACTATATAGATAGTGGCAAGTGGGTATCGAACACAGGGAGTTTGTGGAAAATGTGTTATTTCAAAGTTTATCTAAATTTTAACTAAATTAATCTAATTGCAAGAGAAATAAAATTCAAGAGTTTATGTGAGTGAATTGGTTTTAGACTAAATTAACTAAGTAAATTGCAAGAGAAAAGTTTGGTTGTAAGCAAATTAGAGACAAATGACCATCCTAGATTTCCGGTTTGTATCGACATTCATATTATCATTCCACTAGAAAGAACTACATAGACATAGCTCATGTGTGATTACTTGCAGTGATGAAAGGGAACTAAGTACTCAGATTCCTAGAACGTGAGGTTGTTACCCGATGATCAATCAACCCTTACCCAATCCTAATTATACCCATGATATCTCGATTGCCAACGGCACCAAGAACGTATGGTTTCAAACTAGATTAACATAAGAATTAACAAGTTACTAACAAACAATCACACACCATAACAAACCAACCATAAAGATAAGGATTGCTATTCTAGAAATTAGGAAATCAAATACAAAATGTCTCAAACAAACCTTCAATCTAGGACAATCATAAAGTGTTTAGCCACACATGGCTCGAATCAACATCATAACAAAGATAGTATTGTTCATACGGATCAAAGACACAAACCCAATGTTAGAGATTGTCCAAAACCAAGCAAGAACACCAAAATTCGCCCCTAGTGAGTTCCAAAACCGACCAATGATGAGAACATGTGAAAAGACATAATAAAACTGCTTAAATGAAGGCAGTTACAATTTTTCCGTCGACTCTACCGTAAATTACGGTCTCACCGTAATTTACGGTGAAGTTAAAAGTGTTACGGTGATTGTTGACTGATTTACGGTAAGCTTTGGCTGAATTCCAGGTCCACCGTAAATTACGGTAGGACCGTAATTTACGGTGGTGAGCTGATTTATCTTCCTTGTTTCATCTTTTGTTCATTGCTCGACCCGTTCATCTCCAATACCCTCCAAAGCTGCATTTTATCCACTTTAAGCTCCCGAACCGCACCTGAAACATATGCAATAGTAGTTATCTAATTCAAGATAATTACACGATTAAGTGAATGATTATTTCATCTTTTAACATGATTAAGGGTTGTCCAATGGACCACCCGTCAGGGCAGAATCAAGAAGAAGATGTGTAATAGCCCTAATACTATCTACGGCTTCATCTATGGCGATTGTATATATACCCACTACAAAAATCTCTACATCTCGAGCATTCGAACTCTCATCCAGGTATGTTTTCTTCGATGCTTGATGATGTAATATGATAAAACATTATTTACAGAATCACTGTGAAACATTATCTTTTCTTGCAGATTGGTTAAGAATATTCTCCACTGCCTTCTTTTGCAAATACTTGTAGAGATGAAGTTTTAATAGGTAGCTGTAAAGTACTACTGGAAGCTGAGGATGGTTGAATTCTGAAATTGATTGTGTAATTATTATTAGTGAAATTGGTATAATATCGGCTGTAAAGATAATTAGGGTTTAATCTATTTTATATTTTTAGGGGTAATTGATTAAAATTTTCCTAATCTACAGAGTAATTCTTCACAAATCTTTATAGCAAAAAACTAATCTTAGATTGATTTTTATTCAACACTTCAGTATGACAGTTTGGTTCTTAACTATATCTTCTTCGATACCTTTTGTGTAGATGTAACAAATGAAACAATAGTGTGATAGCAAAATTACATTACGGATTTCATTTCGATTTGAGGTAATTGTATTAGTGATGAGTGGTGGTATGTTTAATTAATTAGTGAAAATTATGCGTTTGTGATTTCCTTTAGTTTTAGAACTTTTTTTAGGCTTAAATTTATAATCAAGTTCTATTTCAGTTTATACTTTTTAAGGATGCTTTCAATATTTGGAGAAAGAATGGTTGGGCACAGAAACATGAGTTCAACATTAATGGGCAGGTAGTGTTTTTGAATCTATAATATATTATACACATTTGAGCTCATACTTTCTATTATGGTATGCACTTCGTTTAGGAATTTGAGGTTTAATATTTTTTCCCAGGTTGATGTTATTTTATATTAAGAAACCATAACGACATCACACAGAAAGCCAAAGAGTTCATCTAGGGTTCCGGCGAACTTTCGAACAAGCTCCGGTAAGTCCATCTTTAGCTTCACTTTCATTTTCCATTAAAGCGGTCTATGTTGTGTTGATTGAAAGAAATGGATAATAACATGTGATTGTAACCTTTTAAAATAACGAAAATGGTAAATTTTAATATTGTTTGCAGGTTTATATGTTAGTGTTTACCTTGCTAGCCCTTTGATATGAATTTTGATGGCACCAGGTTTGACACTCAATAAAAATTAATGGTGTAGTAAAGACTATACTAAGACATTTTAAGAAATCGTAAGCATGACTCGAGACGATTGAGTACAGGTAATTTAATAGCAGGTGACGCGTATAAAGTATGAACCATTTAAAATTCTTAAATAAATACAGGGGCCATGGATTAACTGTACTGATCGGATCATGGATTGTAACTATATACACATTATAGCAAATGGTTGAGATGCATGAGACCATACTCGGGAATAGGGACGAGCATTTGGTACCGGGTACCGGTGCCGAATTTCCTGTATCGATTTATTTTCGGTACCCACTTTTTGGCGTTTTTGGTACCGGTACTTTTGGTTCGGTACCGGTTCACTACGGTACCAATATTTTACTGAATTTTACCCTCAAATACCGGTACGATACCTTACCGTAACGATATCAAATTTGGTATCGGTATATTATGTCATGAACCATTTAAAAATAAAAAATTTGATTGTGTTCTCATTTTTTATTATTAATGTGTTTAACAGCTATGCTTCGTGATTTCTTCAAATCAAACATCAATCTTGATTCACCCACCACAAATGGTAAAACTCAATCTGTGTGTATCATTTCGTCTATTAAATTGGTTTGATCCTTCATATTTGTTGCAGATTTGCAGGTTTATATGTTAGTGTTTACCTTGCTAGCCCTTTGATATGAATTTTGATGGCACCAGGTTTGACGCTCAATAAAAATTAATGGTGTAGTAAAGACTATACTAAGACATTTTAAGAAATCGTAAGCATGACTCGAGACTATTGAGTATATGTAATTTAATAGCAGGTGACGCGTATAAAGTATGAACCATTTAAAATTCTTAAATAAATACAGGGGCCATGGATTAACTGTACTGTTCAGATCATGGATTGTAACTATATACACATTATAGCAAATGGTTGAGATGCATGAGACCATACTCGGGAATAGGGACAAGCATTTGGTACTGGGTACCGGTGCCGAATTTCCTTTACCGATTTATTTTCGGTACCAACTTTTTGGCGTTTTTGGTACCGGTACTTTTGGTTCGGTACCGGTTCACTACGATACCAATATTTTACTGAATTTTACCCTCAAATACCGGTACGATACCTTACCGTAACGATATCAAATTTGGTACCGGTATATTATGTCATGAACCATTTAAAAATAAAAAATTTGATAGTGTTCTCATTTTTTATTATTAATGTTTTTAACAGCTATGCTTCGTGACTTCTTCAATTCAAACATCAATCTTGATTCACCCACCACAAATGGTAAAACTCAATCTGTTTGTATCATTTCGTCTATTAAATTGGTTTGATCCTTCATATTTGTTGCAGATTTGCAGGTTTATATGTTGGTGTTTACCTTGCTAGCCCTTTGATATGAATTTTGATGGCACCAGGTTTGACGCTCAATAAAACTTAATGGTGTAGTAAAGACTATACTAAGACATTTTAAGAAATCATAAGCATGACTCGAGACGATGGAGTATAGGTAATTTAATAGCAGGTGACGCGTATAAAGTATGAACCATTTAAAATTCTTAAATAAATACAGGGGCCATGGATTAACTGTACTGTTCAGATCATGGATTGTAACTATATACACATTATAGCAAATGGTTGAGATGCATGAGACCATACTCGGGAATAGGGACGAGCATTTGGTACCGGGTACCGGTGCCAAATTTCCTTTACCGATTTATTTTCGGTACCGATTCGGTACCCACTTTTTGGCGTTTTTGGTACCGCTACTTTTGGTTCGGTACCGGTTCACTACGGTACCAATATTTTACTGAATTTTACCCTCAAATACTGGTACGATACCTTACCGTATCGATATCAAATTTGGTACCGGTATATTATGTCATGAACCATTTAAAAATAAAGAATTTGATAGTGTTCTCATTTTTTATTATTAATGTGTTTAACAGCTATGCTTCGTGACTTCTTCAAATCAAACATCAATCTTGATTCACCCACCACAAATGGTAAAACTCAATCTGTTTGTATCATTTTGTCTATTAAATTGGTTTGATCCTTCATATTTGTTGCAGATTTGCAGCAAGCTTAGTTTAGGAGATTCGCAACAATTTGAATCGAAACTTTTGTTTAACTTAATCACTGATTTTACTCGAATATTTTTTATGATGTTTCGAGCAGATTATGATTGTTTTTGTTTTTGTTTCAAGACTCATAAAAGTCAGCTCCAGAAGAAAATGATGCATTAGCAATACTGCAGTAGCGGTTAGTTCGCCACCATCTATAACCAACCGTCAACAAGATCTGCAAAGTCAGAAATTGAGGTAAACTCCAAACGAACATTACCCCAATCTCAAAAGCCATATATGCAGTTTAATGCAAATTCAGAAACTATGGGAATGCTTGAAAAGATTAACTAGCTTTATGGTTTTGTACGGTACATGGTTTTAAGGTCTTCCAAATGAGTTGATTACATGCTTTATTAAGCATAAAGAATTAGCAATGAGATTTTAGTCTTATTTATATGTTTAAAACTTTGTGAGATGTAAGTTTTTATTGTTCATTAGATACTAGGTTAGTTACCCGTGTATTACACGGGTTAAGTATCAAAATATATGTAACAAATATCTTTGTTAATATAAGTTTTAAATGAACCGATGCATTGTCTCCATTCATAAACAAAAACATAACTAAAATTCAAACAACATAGTATGCAAAAAAAAAAAAAAAAAAAACGATAGAACTTGTCCTTATGTGTGAAGACTTGAGTGAAGTCAACCACAAAGTCAGCTCCAAAAGCACCAGATGACATCTCTTTTGGGTTCCTAGAAGTACAAAGGAAAGTAAACATTAGAGAATTTGAACGAAATAAGTTCCTTACGATGATGTTAGTCTTCAAATGCATTTTACCTTAGACCCAAATACACTAACATGTTTCTCACCAAGGAAAAGGATTTTCTCATCCTAACCTCAAGTTCATTATTTTTTCTGTAGCCATAAACATATATGTCAGCAAGAAAATAAACACTTAAAAGTTTGCGGGTCGGTTCCGGGCATTGATCTAACACAGCCCGATGAAGACCGAACCTGAAATACACATTGGGTTGACCTATAAATAACAAGCATAAATAACGGAAAAATTATTAAATTATAATGACTACATTACTCCTGTTGCTTAAGTAAATGAAGACATTCCTGTTGCTAAATCCCATCAATACATACTTGCTGCAAATCGATCAAAACACAATTTATAGGTTGCTTTTGCTTTGATGACACATTACCGAATTGGGTATAAGTTATGCCATATCAACGATCATTAGATGAAAGCAACAACAAATCGAGTATAAATTAAGAGTAGCAAAATTAACGCAACTGTAGGTTTCACTTACCTTCAAATCTAGAAGATGATAACAGTAGCGCAATAATCTGAAACAAATTTGAATATACTTAGTCAGTCTCGGGTATTGATTAAAGACTGATGACCCGATTGTGTCTAGAAGCGATGCTCAATCATTCTCTACAAAATGTTACTTATGTATATTAGTAAACTGTACGATTTATACAAAAACTTTAAAGTTTTTTTATAACATGATTGACTGAAAGTTTTAGAATGATTAACTGAAACTTAAGAAGATTCTAAAAATAACAGGAGTTTAAATTTAAAATGTTATTTTATTCTTTATTTAACGTCAATAATTTGGTTTAAATAGCAAAATCTATGATTTACACATAATACTATAAGATAAGTAAAAAAACGAATTAATCCATTTATCATATTTACTTCCCTTTTACATATTTTTGTATTTGAATCACTTAGGTAGTTGGGTTATTATAATAGTTATTCCGTCATCAGTGTTAAAGTTATACCCATAACATTTAACATTTTGTCTAGTATTGGAATCGGGTCTCCAAGAATTGGAGTCATTTTGTTATGATCTAAATAATAATCAAATACTTTTTATACCTACACATCCATAAGAATAGATACATTGAACTGTACGACTGAATTGACACAATAAATACATTGAACTGTAGTTCGATTGACACTGGTGAAGCTTGATTTGACCAGGTCACCTAAAATATTAAATGTTCAAATAGATACTTTTATAGCACAATACATTACTATTTTGATCTTGTTAAAACGTTTAAATGACCAATAGGGACAATAAGCTATTGCACTGATTAAGCATTGATGAGTTAATGAGATTAGTGATATGGTGAAGTCACCTCATGTGGGTAGGTAGGTAATGAAGCAAGTATTTTGGACACTGATGAAGCAATTGCAAGTTCCCCAGGGCTTAGATCGCTAATAGCTGTATCATCTGCCAACTTAAAATGTACATGATCAGCATTACTTCGAAAATCCAAGAAACATACAACTTTCAATTCATGGTGTACATCTTTTATTGCGATTAAGTGTTACTTACCCCTTTCAGCCATGTATAATTTGATCTTTTCATCGTCTAGAAACTGAATGGCAACATGACCAACACCAGCAAGAGAAGGCACGTGCCCGTACACTTTTGTAAAGAAACACCAATTGTTAAAAAAAAAAAAGCAGAAAGAAGGTGTGTTGTAATAGAAGTACTACTCATAAAGCATACATGTACAATCCTTTAAAGTGTTCTTCACAAAACACACGTGTCAAGGTAAAAGATACACTTGTATACGGTTCCACACCGTCTTTCTTTCTTGTGTCTACAAGATAAAGGATTATAAACTAAAATCAATAGGTTCATTTTTAGAACTATATAAACGTTTTAAAAAAGAATAAAAAAACTCATACTTGTAGTCTTGTTTTGGTTGTTTGAACCCACTTCTTTTAACAAAATTGTCAATTTATATTAAGAACAACATTAGCGATCTAAGCCCTGGGGAACAACATTAGCGAACAATATTGTCAGTTTATTTTAACAAAATTGTCAGTTATTACAGCCGATCTAGTCCCGTTTTATCCATTGATTGATCTTAAGAACAACATCTCCAAGCCAAAAGAAATATATTACCACATGAATTGATTATGACAACTTAGTTTGATAAAATATTATAAATATCCAATAAGCTCTTTTGAAAATAGCGTTTCTTTTAAGGTTTCTACTATGCAAGACCAGATTAATTTTCAATCATAATTGTGATTTAAAGCGTAATCAGCGTGCGATATTTGATACGAATGGTACTGGTGGTGTATAAAAAATTCCTAATATCAATATACATTTATTTTTCTGTAGAAAATCAAATAATGCAATAACGAAGCGATCCTAATTTTAATCTAAAATATGAACCAATTAAACTACCAACATTCATACCAAATCTCAAACGTATAACAATTCACACTTATCATATTAATACTCCAGACGTTCATCAAACAGCATACCACAACGTTCAATCGCATAATAAACTTCGATCATATGATACCCGTATCCATATCAAATCTCTATACTTATAAAATTGACACTTCGATCCTCAAATCATACCTATGAACTAGAGTTCGATCGACCAGCGAAGGACCGCGGTGGCTTCTCCTACATAGATGGGCTAATCGGATGTTCAAATCCATTTGAGAGGTGTCATCGACCGGCGAAGGACTGCGACGGCTGAAGGTAGGAGAATGGTGGGGAGGGTTTTCTAAATGCGTAACATAATTGGATCTAAGGGGAAGAAGAGAAAAGGCGTAGAATGAATGCAAACTAACACGTGTACAAAAGTCTTATGTGGCAGCAGAGGAATACATGGAGAAAATTAAAATGGAGTTCTGAAATCAATCCAAGTGTATCATCATTTTTATTTATATTTATAAAAAGATTATAATGTGAAGCAATTGTTCTTTTCCTTGAACCATGTCATAACTTTTTGTTGATTACTTATTTTTTATTGTCCAAACCTATTAACAAAAGTAGAAAAGTTAGGAGTTAAGGAATTGCAGATGATTATACTAAAACAAGAATATTTACTAATAGTCTACAAACCACTTAATGATTATTTACGATTTCAGAACTCAATAATCTAAAAATCTTCTTCAAAACTCAACCCCAAACACCCTCTTAGACTATTAGAATTTGCTCAAATATATTTGGTTGTGTGCTGGCATTTTATATTCAATATCTTTAGCTTTTTTATTTTTATTTTTTCCTTAAACATTGATTTTAGGAGTAATACTTTTTGACTTAACGCAAGTGCGATATTTACGGAGCACATGTCAAACCTACAAATAAAACAACTAAAGTTGAATATAAAGAGATCTTCAATGAGTTAAGGTATTCATGTATTTCAATTATTTGTTGTACTTTCTATCATTTCTGTTAATATTTGAACGCACATATAATTAAAATATTTGCGTTAACACAGTTAAAGTATATTTTTTTTTTGTGTAGCCACCCGTGTATCACATGGGAACTTAGACTAGTGGTTAATAAATATTGAAGAAAGTGTTAAATTATTAGTATTATTAGTACATATATAATAAATTAGTAAATTGGTAAATGTTGTTTAAATTTTTTGTATTCAATTTTTCATTTTTTATATTAAATTTATATAATTAAGTTTAAATAAAGCGTAACCTCCAATTATGACAGATGTTAATATAACATCTAGTGTAACCTCCAATATATCAAGCGTGAATAATGAAATGTTGTTAATCTATCTTTATAAACAAAAAAATAAATTGAGATATATTAATAATTAAAGAATGTATGAACGGTGGGTTAATAAACGATAAAAAGGAATGTATGAGTAAAAATTGATAAAATTTAATACTAAGGAAACAAATAATTTTCTACTTCATTCTGTATCCTAAAACAATTTAAGGAGCACCTACTTCAATAACTTCTTCTTTACACTCTATTTTAACACGTGCAAGACGACGTTCAGGAATACGGACCAAATCTTCTGTGCCTCTAAAAACCATCATATCAAATTTTGATTCCGAAATCATCTCAAAAATAATATAGTGTTCGTCTGTAATTTTCATGTCTTCTTTAATTTAATTCCATCCAGTAGTGAAATACAAATTTTGACCATGCTTCTCCATAAAAACCAACCATGTACGGTTAGGAAAAGCAGTTATAGTAACATGGTTGGTAGGTATTGTGTTCTTCAACTTATGATGAACAAAAAATCTATTGATAAGCTGCAAGTCAAAAATAAATAATTATGTTAAAAAAAGTTTTATAAAATTAGTCAAAAGCTAATATAGTATAAATATAAAAAAAAATTAAATACCAAATGATCTTTATGTTCACAAAACTGTGATGTTTGGCAGTATAAGAAATCATCTTGAGCAAGTGCCAAATCTTGATAGAAGTATATGAGTCAAAAAGTTAGACTACCTTCGTACAAAAATAAAAGCAATGACTTATTTGGTAATAGTAGTGACTGTATCATGTTAAACCATCCATCATGAAAAAAATATGAAGACCCTGCTTTTCTAACCCTGACATAAAAAACTCTTCGATCAGTCGTGATGATTTGAACCATACAATCAGGAGGTAACTTGAAATCAGCTACCCAATTGTGGTAATTCCTTGGTAAAATCTGTATACAAATTAAATAATAAAAATTAAATATTAAAATTAAATTAAGAATAAAGATAACATTTACATACCCGAGACTTCATCTTGTTGTCTGAAAGATAAAGTAAAAAACAATTCAAAAACTCCATTGATATATGAATGTTGGACAGGATGAAGATGGTTATGTATTTTGTATAGTTAGAAGATAAAATTATTTATAGTTAGAGTAATACTCTCAATTATGGAAAAATATATTTTGTCAATTTTATGCACAAATATATTACTATTTTATAAAAAAAGATGTAAGAGTACAGTTTATTTGTTATAAAAAGTGGGAATTAGAAAATTAAAAATATAAATAAATTTTTTGACGAAATTAAAGGAGTCTATTTAAAGTTTTTAAATTTAAAACCGGATTGTATTTTTTAAATTCTGTATCACTTAAAAACGTTATTTTTTTTATAATAGTATGTAATACTTTCTATAACCTGATTAATATATATGTTTAGAATCAATTATGGTAAGTGTATATAAAAAAATTTGATAATGTATTAACTACATTACTTAAATACATTACATTACATCTATAATTAAATTGCCCAGAAATTTAAAAATCAACCAAAAATTGAATTTTAGTTACAAATATTAGAAAATAATATGAATATTTTAAATAATATAAAAGTATCGTTTTTTAAATGTTCTAGATTATCGAAAGATATATTTGGTCTTATATTTTTAGTAACATTATTTTTTTGAAAAACGGATTGTATTTTTTTGATTCTGTATTAATTAAAAAACGTAAAATTTTGTTATCTTAATAGTATGTAATACTTTCTATAACCTGATTAATATATATGTTTAGAATAAATTATACGTTTTTTAAATGATGTAGAGTATAAAAAATTATATTAGCTCTTATATTTTTAGTAACAATATAAATAATCAAACGATATATTATTACAATGAGAGTTAGCAAAAAGAATAATGATGACATATATATAAGAAACAAAAAGTAGAATTACCAAAAACAATTAGCAAAAAACAATTGTTATTCGAAACAAAAAACTAAACCATGAAACAATCATGTTCATATAAAACAACCACACAAGTCAAACCATTGTCAAATTACGAAAAAAAAAACAAACAAAAATATCCAAATACTGAAGAAAAAACAAACGATGATATCAAATGTTTGAATTATAGGTGACTACTTTTCTTTCTTTGGAATTAGAAGCATTGCATCGACACCACCGTCTTTACGCATTTTTGATGAAGACTGCGAAGAAACATCATCCACGTCATACACGGTATACAAATTGCGCTTCAAGTCACCTTCGCTCATCGTATCCAACTTAGCATCCTTCTGATCAAACGATGTTGTAAAGCCAACTTTAAAAACATTTGAGCAAGGGGTTACATCGTCTCCCGTTTGGGATATAGAATCCTACAAAAATAAAATAATTAAAAAGGGATGAGTTATAAATATACATTTAACAAATAATGAGTAAAACTTAAATCATATATAAACTAAAGGATAGTAAACCTTAACAGGGCAATCGACATTATGATTGGAATCGGATGGTTCGACATTGACGGCTTCCTTATCAATAGGCTGATTTTATTTAAAAAAAGTAAAAAAAATGATAATAATTATAAGTTAAACATTGTTGGCAAATTGTAATAATAGTATAAAGGTGAAATGGAATAAATATACCTGAATAGTGTCAAAATGTTTATCAAGCTCGGACAAAATCACCGGGTTATCAGTCATCTTGGAGACTGAGTAGCCATTAGACTTCTTGCTAATGTTAAAAGAAGAAACAACAATCTTGAACGCAAACTTCCTATTAAGTAAAGAATTTAGCTCCTTTGGAAAGTTTCCTTCGTTTGCTAACTGTTGAAAAACAAAATATACTTCAATGTTGTAGAATAACCAAACATATGATAAAAGCAATTATTTAGTACATACTTCAATGTTGTTGTCTAACAGCTGATTCGCATTAACCTTCAAAAGCTTTGTCACCTCACGCTCAAACAATGTGAGAGTCACAATGCCAGTACAATCTTGCACACGTATAGAAAGCCTAATTCTGCATAATATATTAATAAGATTTAGTTTTTTTGACAAACAAAGCTTAATATGGATAATATTTACCTTGGAATTGATGAAACGGTCCTTGTATTACAAACATCAGTCTTGCATTCCAAGACAGTAACCTCTTCAAAACCATCAGTACCATCCTGTTTCTCTTTAAAAACAGTAATGGTTGAAACCTTTTTGTTGCAGCTTGTGCACGCGTTGTAAAACCACTCATTGTTCGATGCAAAACTCTTGATAGTCCCAACAATGACAACAAACTTCGTCTGTGTTTAAGAAATAGATAATGTATAAAAACAAAGATAAAGGAAAACATATTAAAACAATTTTAATCCGTGTTACCATATCTATTGCGTTTAACAACCCAATGGGATAAAAAGTCAAGTCAGAAAGGAACTCTTCAGTGGCAGACTTCACAACAGAAGAACTTAAGCCAGAATAACTGGAAGAAATTTCGGGAGAAAGTTTCTCGATAAATCTAATCAAACATGAAATATAAGTATTTACACTCACAAAGCTGGTTACATAATTATAAAAACATGTTATGTTAGTGCACCTTTTTTTAAACTCAGCAACTTCATCAATATCACTATTAATTAAGACTCGAGTGACGGTATACAAATTAGAAACAGACAAATGTCCTGTACATAATAATAAAAAAAAATTGATTAATTTAAACAACTATTAAAATTGAAACAGTAAAGAAAATACAGAATAGATTTAAAGTAGTTCTATACCTCCCCAGAATTTGTATTTTCCAAACTGAATGATTACGACCACATTTTTTTCACCTCGATTGCTGCTCTCATACTCCATTATTTGATCCGCATAACCGTCCCAAAGTGTCACAAAGATATGCTTATTGCTGAACATTAAAGGTAGTTAAAAATAAAATTATTAGTGTAGAAAAGATAACATAACAAAGATAATAGTATCATGAATAAAAGTGAAAAAAAATAAATAAATACTTCAAGTCTTCAAGCATAAACGTGACTTTCTTCTGGTTCTTTCCATTATTAGTTTCCATGTCTACCTCGAAGGGAAAACTTTTGACCACAAATCCAATTACATCTGAGGAAAATATAAATGGTGTCATCAAAATAAATATGTGTTATGTTGCATCATATAGTGTAATTGTATATGATACCAATTGGACTTTTAAAAAACTTGCTGTCATCTGTTGGATCCTCCACAACATAATCAAACGGAGTAAAATCAAAACCCCATTCAGAACCAATAGCCTCGTGGCATTCCTCAACAACGGTGTTCTTGTTAAGGTTAATCTTCAAACCACCGTGAGCGTATTTGACCTATTGACGATTCTCACCTAACGAAGGATTTCGAATCGTCAAACAACGCTTTTCTTCTAAAAGATGTTGATATTCAGTTGCGTTTTTAGCTAAAACAAAAGCTTGCATTTTTGTTCCCCGACAAAAAACAACATTATTTTCAACAAAAAATACGTACTATAAAAATTAATATTAAATTAAAACAGAAGTCTATGAACGCTTACCTCACTGTCCATGACTATCATATCATAGCAATAAAATTTTCTAGCGTTATTGAAATCAGCTCTTGTCCACAAACGAACAATGCGAATTCTGATGGTGTAGTTATCAACGTTGAGGTCCAAATTATTCAACAGAGTTATTGCAGGTGGTTCCATTTCTGCATAAAATTCAAAGGAAAGATTAGTAAAAAAAACACAACAATATATACTAACACATTCTAATAGATAACCAATCAATCTCTTATAGAACAGTCAATGCTATTCTTACCTAGGCTTATGAAAATTGATAGACAATTTTCTGATTAGAGAAGAATGAAGTAAACGTAAAATGTTTAAAGAATATTTATAATTAGGTAGGAAATGTTAATTAAAGAAACAATGAAGATTAACCAAAAATAAAATATCTAAAAAATCAATTATGAAGGCAATTAAACATGGAAATATGTCAAAGAATGGCATTTTCTAAAAATACAGTCAATCAGTTTACATATCCATAAATAGCTTAATTTAAACACTCATCAAGATTATCATATAATAAATAAAATTCAAAAATTAAAAGTATAAAAAGAGGAAACAACTTACTTATTATTTGCAACTGAATATCAATGAAATTGATCTCTATTGATTTCACGTATGAACATAAGACTTTTTTCTCGGCATTTATCCGATGCTTTAAAATGCATATGGAATGTATTGCGGTAATCTTAAATCTCAAGAACATCTTCAAATCCGAATTATGCAACTACTATCATATAAAGTTTATGGTTAAAACATAAAAAGTTAAGAAGATTAAAGGGTTCTGATTAAAAATGTTATAAACTATACAACAGTATTCTGCTAATTTTTTCTTTAGTAAACAAATCAACTGGACACAAACGGGGGCATATTCATGTTCGTTAAATAAAGAAAATCTATCAAACATACAGCAGGATAGTATAAATTTAATATGGCATATTAACAACTTCTGACTAAAAAATGGTTCCATAATGACGTACTATAAAGTTGACATAATTTTCTAACATAGGACGATACTGTATTTCAAGTTTAAGCTACTGTAAACCAACAAATTATCGGTAAATAACAAATGTTAGGGGAAATAGTAATACATTATGATTAAACAACAAACATAAAACAAAATAAACTTCAAAATACAATGAAAAAACACAGATGCATAAATAAACAAAAGAATTCTTTATTATCATTTCCATTATGTTTAAAAGGTGAAATCAAAATATAAGTAAGCTGATAGATACATTATCATGACATTATAACCATGATAAAAACATTAATATTCCTAAGTTGCGTAGGTAATCATCAAGGTAGCACTATTAAAATAATAACGAAGTAGAAAAAGATATCCATTCTCCAAACTAGCTTGGCGCATAAACTTTGTCCAACCTCTAAATGCATATCTAAGCTTTTTGTTACCGGTGGCGAAACGGAGAGCCAAATTATTTGAAAAGCCATTTCCAGACACAACAGTCATGTATTTTATGTCGGCTAGGTTAACATTCGCAGCAAAATATTTTGGAAATATCTACATTTAAAAAACATAAACCAATATTAGTATGCAACTAAGTCAACAGTAAAAACTAAAATAGATTAAAAAATTATAAAAAGAACAACCTTACAAAACAGTTCGTTAAAACCCATTTCAGTTCATAAAAATCACCCACATGTACAGGGGATTGTACTATACCATCTAAAACACCATACTCTTGAACTTGAAATACTTCCTGTACTCTTAAAGGCTGTTGATGGATACGATGCAAACCATCTTTGTGGAAAACTGAAATACTGAAATCATTATATCCCAATAATTCAAATATAACAAAATCCCATGTTTCCAGTTGAAGCTCATTTGAAATATTTATCCAGTCAACGATACTATAGTTGGTACCAAAACGGCGTACGATGTATACCGTCCAAACCAATTTGTTTTGAAAACGTATTGTGAAACGACAATCCAAGGGATCATTCTTGAAATAATTTTCCATGAAGGCGGAATGAAGCAGCTGAAGAAAAAATATTTAGTAAACATAATGAAACAAAATAATTTAAAAAATACAATACAAATAGATAACATATGAGAATAATACCAGATCTTTTGATTCTGTATCCGTCATCACACAATAGAACATAGGATTGACATATGTACCGTGGTGGCATTTGATATGTTTCAATTTAAATGTTTTTATATCCACTTTTTCAAATACTATCAAATCATTATGCTCAACAGCAAGCATTATAATAACTGTCACCCAACCTTGAATTATAAAAAACCCCCTTGTGTTGGATTCAATAACAACAGACCACTTACAACCACTATCTGTTATTAGATCTACACATCCGACAGGATAATTAGCAACATCTATCAATGAATTATACCCCTTAGGGAATTCCTGAAAACAAATATAACAATATAGTTATAACAGAAGGTAAACACTATAAACATATAACTAAGTAAATTTATAACATCTAACAAAATAAAATTGGCAAATAAAGAAGAGTTCCTAACCAACTCAGATTTATACGGATCCGTCATATGAACCAGAAACCCAACATCCATATCTGCAAAGAAAATAAGAATACACACACAAAAATAGTAATTAGAACAATGTTATATTCAAAAAAGCAGAACAAAAAGACAGTTTTATTAAATTTTCTAACTCTGTAACAACATGGTAACATAAATCTGTCTACATAATCAAAAATAGCGATTAGGGTTTATAATGGAATGAATGAACTGTAAAAATAACAAAAGATGAATAACCAGACACAAATAGAAATCCATTACGGTGTCTAAGAACATCAATAAACCGACAAATTACATCAATCAACTGGTAAAAAACTCATATCTAAAAGAATTAGCGGATCCGTTAACATCAACAACAACATACAAATCATACAACAAAATTGGGGTTTTCTAATAAAAACTAAAAATCACATACAGAGATGGAATATACTTACCGATGCTTGTATTTCAATGTCTGATGATGAACATAAAACAGAGCAGGCTCCTTCAGTGATCGATTGAAACATCCGATTAAAAGCAAGATTTTGTATATAGGCGATACAATTGGAAACGGTTCCATAATTTCCTAAATAAACTTCTGATTATTGAATTAGTTTTCAACCTTCCATATATAATCTAAGAAAGCGCTTAGAGAATTGAAGGAAATTGAAGGAAATAGAGAGAAGATGAGAATGCCGCCTAAAATCCCAATTCTCTTGCCAAAGAGAATAGCCACATCAAAGTCAAATAGTCAACCATTATTTTGCTTTAGTATAAGATATATATATATATATATATATAGGATTAGGTTCAAACGTGAACAAAATCCCAAGAGTGAACTGCGTGAACTGATCTGGGCGCTTGATTTTTATGATCTTGAGATTAAAGTGAGTGGCATGATGGTAATTATTTGGTTAATTTTTTTTCGTTTAATTAAATACAAAAAGGGTATATGTGTAATTTCAATCTTAAATTGATTGCATAAATCTCTCACAAATCAAGTAATCAATTATCCTCTTAAATTGATTGCATAAATCTCTCACAAATCAAATCAAGGATTAGGAAAGATGTAACTTAATTCAATTATTAAAATAAATATTTGTTTAAATGCGATGTACACATGTGTATTCTGATTTTGCCCTCTTTTTAATGCGATGTACACATGTGTATATCGTCTGTTTTTGTGATATCTTAGAATTTTTTTTGTATTGAATGTTGATGTACACCTGTGAATTACTGTACACATAAGTATGATGCTGAGTACACATGTGTACTGTTCTATTTATATCCAAGTACACATGTGTATACCGTTGAAATATGAAGGTTACGTGGATCTTAAAAATCAAAATTTGAATTCTGGTGATAAAATCTGAAATAAAAATTAAAATTGAAATCTGGTGATTTGTTGTTTGTTTTGATAATTATCTTATTAATAAATAAACATAATGTGGATAATGAATTTAAATTAGGAAAGATGTAACTTAATTCAATTATTAAAATAATGATTTAAATCTAATTTTTTATATAATTACAATCTTACCCTTAACAACTAAAAAGGAAATCAAGGGTCCATCTCTGTTCACGCAGTTCACTCTTGGGAGGTTATTCACGCTGGAACCCTACCCTATATATATATATATATATGTGTGTGTGTGTGTGTGTGTGTGTGTGTGTAATTCTTAATACCTTATTGTTTATAAATTATGTCTTCCCTTTACTAAAATCAAGCTAAGATTCAAAAAGTGAAATATTGAGCATTAGAAAGATAAAATGATTATCTACACAACGATCCATGACGACTGTCAATCTTTTGTCAACCTTATGTCCAACATTAATCAGACAATGTTTAAGCAGTGCAGCCACGATCACATGTACGAACAAACCAGATGTGACCCATAACTTCTATGGACAACTTTTCAAGATTAAATTTAACATTCAAAGAAGCCAAGTCATCTACAAATTGCATAAGGGTACTAGGGACACTATCCTCATTGCCCTCAAGTGCCTTCATTCCCCAACTAATCACACATGATGTGTTCTATATATAACACATGGTTTTCGTGTGTAAATTCCCCATATTTGTATTTGTTTACCACAAATCTGATAGGAATATATAGTTAATGTTAAAAGTTTAGTGATTCGCATGTTTTGATGAAAAACAGAGAAGATTTGGGTGAATAAAGCATCAAGGAGTAAAAATGGGAGAATAAGAGGAGAAACGAATAGGGTACGACCCGTACGCACATTGGAAGGTATGACCCATACTAGCAGCTGACATAATGATGACAAGAAATCCCTATGGTGACCCAATCAACAAGGGTACGACTCGTATGCAATAAGAGGGATATGGGTCGTATGTCGGCCGAAAACCCTAAAATTGTCGCCTATAAATACCATACGTTATGGAAACCCTAAAAAGAGACTTTTGACATCTGTAACGAACATAATGGCTATTAAGAGGCTGTTTGGATGAGAAACAAGCAAAAAGACATGAAGATCGAACCTTGTGGATAGTGATTTCTATTATCTCGGGGTCTTTATTTATAGTTTTCTTGTCTCTAAACATTTTTATAACTGTTCAGATGCGAAGATTCAATGAATGATTTGATGTTTGATTTATATATGTAGTACGATTTCAGTAGTGTGATATGGATTTAATCTTATGATGTATATGAATGCATGTTGCGTATTGATTGTTATGCTGAGTTGTGTGGTTGATTCGGTCTTTCTATGAGGCTATGCATGCTAGATCTGATATCTTTTCTCTCTAGGTTATATTGAGGTCCATTAATCTAAGGCTTGAGACCTTAACATGTAATAGAAAACTTAATAACATAACTGGTAAAACGTGTGAGCTACTTACTTACAATAAAGATCCAATTAAAAGGATCTGGAATCTAGTTAGAGTTTTCTCTTTAGTTGATCTTAACTAGTTCGTAAGTCGCAATGTTCGTTGATTGTAACATTTCTAATTTTCACGCTTAGTCAATAATGTGTTACAAAATACGTATGTTTTTCTTTGTAACTGTATACGTTTTTAGTCATTTAATTAGTTGTTTATAGCTTGTACTTAGTTGTGGATGTTTTTGCAGGTGTTCGTGTGCAAAAGGATCGGAAATCGAGGAAGAAACGAGCACATGGGAAAAGGCAGGAAAGAAAATGAAAGGTCTAGGTCTGATGTTCTTAGAGTGTCGCGAAGAACTAGTGTTAAATCCGGTCTTGACTGTTTTGGATCTCGCACCACGCAAAAACTAGAGGAAAAGTCCTTGCAACATAAGAGGGTCATCAGAATCGTGAACAACCCTAATTCGATGTTTAAATACGTTTTTGCCTAATCTATTTGTGATAACCTACTTCCAAACAAAAAAGAGAGCACTTCTGGGCAATATCAAGACAGAGAAGGCATTTGGGATCAATAATCATTGTTAGAGATCAGGATCAAGTACTTTGCAACTTGTTAAGTCATGTGTTTTGATTCCTATTGTTTATTCAGAATTCTAGACTTCATGTTTTTGAATCTTTTGACTTGTTTTCTGATTTCAACAATAAATGTTGGCTAAATATTTATACCACTTAGGTTTATGATGAATATTTGTTGACTTTTGCTGATTTATTGGTTTTGTATTCTTTTCGATGGACTAATGCTAAGGTAAAGAACTTAATTATAATTGATCTGATGTACGTGCATATTTAGATCTGATTTATGATTAATATTTGTTCCATATGTGTCATGTTGAATGCCTTTCAATTTTAGATTCATATTAGGTCGCTTACTGTGTTTATGATTAGTTTATGGTTTATTGACATCATTTTCTGTAGGAACATTGACTGAGAGTTTAGAGGAGCTAAGTATTCCACCTATCTTGATAGCTGAGAGGTGAGAGATAGTTGGATATCTTTGGTGTTAGGTATTTAGGTGTAAAGGCCCTGAGAGGAGGTTTCCCTAGATTTCTTAGTATTTTTTGCTATCCCGTGTCTTATCAAGAGTGCTTAGGTTACCCCTTGCATCTTAGGGTGTATTGAGATAGTGAAATTGATATGTAATCTACCTTGTGGGTACTTTAGTATTGTTGGATAAACTGACAGGTAATCCGACCAACCACTTAACATCACACAGCCCTTAGGATTTCTTTTAAGGTCACACCCGGAGAATAATTAGGGATCCACTAGTTTGTTTGAGGGTGTCGTATTCTAAGATCTTGGTTCTACCATAGTTTCCATAGCCAAGAGAAACCTGAAAGTTACAAATATTCTAAACCTAGGTAGTGCTTTTCTCATTCTTGATTTCACCTAAGTGGTCGATTTGACAACTGGTAGTTTAAGTTATCTTTAGTTTTAATTCGTTTAGCTTAATACAAACAAATCCTTAATCTTAAATAAACCAAATTTCTTAGTTAGTAACTGAAGTCTAGTTTAGGCATTGCAAGTGTCTCTTAGGTTTGGTATTTGGACTTCCATTAGGCTTTACTACAGTTGATCGGTACATTTGCCTATCTTGTGGTCTAATATTAGGAGTGTCTAGGTTAGTTTATCTCACACCCCAACTAATGGCGGAATCATTGAAGTGGGACGAAGAAAGATTGCTCATCACACATAACGCTAATTGTGACAATAATTAAATCAAAACCGTTTTCATTTCATCATTCAAAAGAGTACAATACATGGAATCACAAGTACAACATGTTCAATACAAGGAAACAACAAAACAACAAAGATAAAATTGATACAACATATTAAAACCTAAGGCGTCTATATGTGTATCTAAGCATCATCGCTACTTCAATTTCATAGCATCGTTATCCTCAACCTGTAACATGTTTAAAAATAAAGTTCAATGCAAAAGAAAAGGCAAGTATACAAGTTTTTAATATATGTATAAGTATCAAAGTTTAAAATGAATCCACATGGTAACTTAAGTTATTCAAGATAATCGTAACATGGCATGCGATAATTCTAGTCAACCCTCTGTTTACGCAATAAAGAACGAAATTTTAACATGTTCACAAGACTACGGGCGGTGCGTTACTCCTATAGCGCTATAGATGTTAAAGGGAGGCTTGTACGAAGCTAATGACTATGGTATCACATAAGAATCACCCAAGTTTACGTATCAAGCATAACAAGTAGTTTCATGTATAAGGACTGTTTTGTGCATGCATAAAGAATAAAGTTTGAGTAGTTTATAATTTAACATGTTACACCCCAAAAGTGGTAAATGAAAAGGGGGGTTCAAGTATTCTCACGGTTTTGCAAGCTTCCACTTGTTAATCCGCGAGAGAGTTGTTGTTGTGGGAGGTTGGAACACCAAGTCCTTCTACACGAAGAAACGAAGGTGTATGAGTATTGGAGGACAAAGGAAGATTAAGGATTCGGAGTAAAAGAATATGGAAATTAAACATATGAGAAAGTAATATTCTAGCACATAATACTTGTTGTGACACTATGAAACCCAAAAGGGTTAGAATGTTTTCATGGGTTGACATACCCATTAGAATCATAACAAGTTATTACGGTCTTAGATGATGTAACTTAACATTTTGACAAATGACCACTAGGTCATCATCAAAAGTTTGGTTACTTGTGTATTATATATGTTATATAGTATATATTATAAGTTTCTAGTCCAATAATTCGACAAGAACATCATATAAGTCATACATGAGGTAGAAAGATAAATCTTTCATTTAGGAACCTCTTGGTTATTCACCACTACACATGTTATCATAGACAACAAGGAGGGTCATGAACATACATTAAGGAAATGAAATACATACTATCTAACTAAGAAAATATCAAGTGATGTGTGGATTTGAAGGTAGGATAGCCCAAGCTATCCAAATAATCACACAACTCAAGTGTAGGACTTGTTCATCACTTGTAGGTTAAAACTTAATCAAAACAGAATATTTGTGAGGATTAAAATGTCACGGCCCCCGACCCGTTTTGCCCGGTTTGGAAGTCGCGGGACAGAAACTCGTGGTATTGGTATTTATTTGGTAGCGGAAATTTTAACAGGACCATTTGTCAGAAAATAATATCTGAGTTTTAAAAGAAAACACCGAATTATTTTATTATAATTTTTGGGACAAACCCCGTATTTTACAAGAAAGGAATTTCACTGGGAAATCCCCTGATTACAGAAAACATGTTTATTTCTATTTACCGAGCCACTTATTTAAGCTGGTGTGCTACGCAGCACTTTTCCTTTTCTTCACAGTAAATCACCTGAAACATGTTTTAAAAAGATTTGATCAGTGAAAAATACTGGCGAGTGCATTCCATTTATACAAAAGACACATTGTTATAATATACAGTATTAAGAGCGATTATAATTGATTCTATCCTAATAATTATCTGACCAAGTTGTCACTCGACCGGATCTGTGATTGTGGTCATATCACTGTTTAGGTCCATTCACCTAAAAGTGACGCTTGATAAATAATGTATACAAAACCCCACGTACCGTCAGTAATTTAAGATAACAAAGACTTAATCACTGCAATTATAACTTTGGAAACAAATAGGGTTTTGAAAGCAATTTGGTAAAAAGAGAATGACTCACATTGCAAATTTAAACTTGTCAGAGTTTTCCTACTGGTTAAGCTTGATAAACCTAGTAAAATACATAATGCAAACGAAACTAGGTCAGTAACTTAATTCAACATTTACGATAATTCACGAGATCGAAACCCTCACGATGAATGACAAAGTATAGCCCAATGTAGGCAGCACTTAAACATCCATCGGATCGGTTTTAATCGATCGGATATTGTATCGTAGCAGTGATCGAGTTATTACCCTGTTATCGTAGCAGAGGTTCGGGATTTTGAAAGAAACGGAGATTTGATCAACGTAACGAAGTGATTTACGTCGTAACATACAAACAGCTCAGGTCCCAACCCCTGGCATTTATACTGAAATTTGGTGCCTCCCGCGTGTCGCACCGGCTACCCCGGCCCCAGGCGCGTGTCGCGACGGCGACCTGTCTAGGCTAGGGTGGCCTGGTGTCGGGTTTAGCCTGGGTGTGTTGTCAAAAATTCGAAATTACGTGTCCTTGATCAGTTTTAAGAGGATAAAATCAATTTGGGGATCCCTCCCCCCCCCCCCCTTGAGTTTTAGGGGGGCCTGTTGCTGGTTTAGTCCGTTTTTCAAAATTTCGGGTTGCACCGTACTACTTGGGGGTTTCAATTAGGGTTTCTTAGTGTGCCATTTTAGGAATGGAAATTTGAGAGGTTATTACATCCTCCCCACCTTGTTTAAAATCTCGTCCTCGAGATTTACGGGAACAAGTAAGGATACTTTCGTTTCATTTCCGATTCCAGCTCCCATGTGTATTCAGGTCCTCTCCTTGAATCCCATTTTACTTTGACGAGAACCAGTCTCTTGTGTTTGAGATTCTTGACCTTTCTGTCTTCTATCTGAAGAGGTTTCTCAACAAACTTTAACTTTTCATTTACCTCTATATCTTGAAGAGGTACTACCAGTGATTCATCAGATAAACACTTCTTAAGATTAGATACATGAAATACATCATGTATACCAACAAACTCCTCTGGTAGTTGTAATTGATATGCGACTGGTCCTATTCGTTGGATAACTGTAAATGGTCCTACATATCTTGGACTTAGTTTTCCTTTCTTACCAAATCGAACTACTCCCTTCCAAGGAGAGACTTTTAGTAGCACTTTGTCTCCAACTTGAAATTCTAACGGCTTACGTCGATTATCGGCATAACTCTTTTGGCGATCTCAAGCCGTTTTTAGCCTTTCCTTAATTTGAGTTATCTTGTCGGTGGTTTCCTGCACAATCCAGGGACCTGGTAATTGACTTTCTCCTATTTCTGCCCAACATACTGGAGTTTGACACTTTCGTCCATAAAGTGCTTCGAATGGGGCAGCATTGATGCTCGTATGATAACTGTTGTTATAGGAGAATTCTATTAATTGTAAGCGGTCGTCCCAATTTCCACCAAAATCTATAACACATGCTCTTAACATGTCTTCCAAGGTTTGGATCGTCCTTTCACTTTGTCCATCTGTTTGGGGATGGTATGTTGTACTTAAATTTAATCGGGTTCCCATGGCTTGTTGGAAACTTGTCCAAAAATGTGAAGTGAAACGACTATCCCTATCTGATACAATGGAGAGTGGAACTCCATGTAGTGATACTACCTCATCTACATATAACTTAGCTAGTCGTTCCATGCTAAAGGTTTCCTTCATTGGTAGGAAATGAGCCGATTTGGTTAATCGATCCACAATCACCCAGATTACATCATTACCTTTTCTTGTTTTGGGTAATTTAGTAACAAAATCCATTGTTATTAACTCCCATTCCCATACGGGCATTTCTAACTGTTGAAGTAAACCTGAAGATTTCTAGTGTTCTGCCTTAACTTGTGTACAAGTTAAACACTTAGAAATGTAACTAGCTATGTCCTTTTTCATCCATATCCACCAAAAATTATTTCTCAAGTCTTGATACATCTTGTTGTTACCAGGATGCATCGTATACCTAGATTTATGGGCTTCTTCTAATATTCTATCTCATAAATTCTCTTGTCTAGGTACCCAAATTCGTTTCTTATGGAATCTCCAAATTCCATCGGTTCCCTATTCTAATTCCTTTATCTTTCCTTTCATTCCTTCAGCGTCATCCTTGATTGCTGTTTCTTGAATACTTTTTAGTTGTTGCATTAAATCTAGTTGCAGATTTAACCTAAGAGCACGAACTCTTCTTTGCTTCTCATGGTACTTACGACTTAAGGCATCGGCTACTACATTTGCTTTTCCTTCGTGATATTGAATATCACATTCGTAATCGCTTAAGATTTCCATCCACCTTCTTTGTCTCATGATCAATTCTTTTTGCCCAAAAATATATCTTAAACTCTTATGATATGTAAAGACAGTAAACTTACTACCGTACAGATAATGTCTCCAAATTTTAAGGGCAAAAATTATTGCTCCTAATTCTAAGTCATGAGTCATGTAATTTTCCTCGTGCTTTTTCAATTGCCTTGATGCGTATGCGATTACTTTCTTACGTTGCATTAAAATGCATCCTAATCCTAGCTTAGAAGCATCACAGTAGACTATGAAATCTTCTGTTCCTTCTGGTAATGCAAGAATTGGGGCATTTGTTAATCTTTACTTTAGAATTCTAAAGGCTTCTTCCTGCTTGGGTCCCCATTCAAACTTAACAGTTTTACAGGTCAACTTAGTTAATGGAACAACTATTTTAGAAAAGTCTCGGATAAAACGCCTATAGTATCCAGCTAATCCTAGAAAACTTCTGACTTCTGTAGCTGACTTCAGAACTTTCCAATTTGTGATGGCTTCTATCTTGGAAGGATCTACGTGAATGCCTTCATGATTAACCATGTGGCCTAAAAATTGCACTTCTTGTAACCATAATTCACACTTAGAGAATTTGGCGTAAAGCTTTTCTTTTCTTAACAGGGTTAAGAGTGCATGTAGGTGTTCACAGTGTTCTTCCTGGCTTTTTGAATAAATAAGTATATCGTCAATGAAGAAAAATACAAATTTATCTAAGTACGGTTTACAGATTCTATTCATCATGTCCATAAATGATGCAGGAGCATTTGTTAACCCAAATGGCATGACTGTAAACTCGTAGTGACCGTACCTAGTCCTGAAAGCAGTTTTAGGAATGTCTTCTTCTTGTACTTTCAGTTGATGGTATCCAGAGCGCAAATCTATTTTGGAAAAATACCTAGCTCCCTGAAGCTGATAAAAAAGATCATCTATTCTAGGTAATGGGTATCGATTCTTAATAGTAACCTTATTTAATTCTCTATAATTGATACACATGCGCATTGACCCATCTTTCTATTTTCACAAACAACACCGGTGCTCCCAAGGGGATGAACTGGGTTATATAAATCCTTTTCTAACAATTTATCTAATTGCTTTTTCAGTTCTAACATCTCTGTGGGCGCTAACCGATAAGGTGCCTTAGCTATTGGAGCAGTTCCAGGTATTAGATGAATTCTGAATTCTACTTCCCTATCTGGTGGTAATCCAGGTAGATCTTCTGGGAATACATTGGGGTATTCGGATACTACCGGAATTTCCTTAAGTTCTTTGCTTTTAGTGTTAATGATTATTGAAATCATATACACTATGCCTTGCTTTCGTTCATAATTAGCAACTTTCATTACTGAAATGAACTTCATTGGCATTCGTGCTTATCTCCTGTAATCAAAATCATATCTCCTGTTGGCGTACGAATTTCTACTGAATTCTGATCACATAGGATTCGAGCATGGTTGGCTACTAACCAATCCATTCCTAACACGACATCGAATCCTGCTAAATTCATAGGTAGCAGGTTTGCCGAGAACTTATGTCCTGCTAGTTCTATTTTTCCTTCTTGAAGTACCTTATCTATACTGATAGGGTTTCCTTCCGTCGTTTCTACCATATAAACTTGACTAAGTTTGGTTAGAGGTTGCTTAAGAGCTTGGCAGAATGAAGTATTTATAAAACTTTGGTTTGCACCAGAGTCAAATAATAGTTTTGCATAAACGTCATGAACAAGGAACGTACCAGCTATCACGTCAAGAATCAGATCCGCCTCTTGTGTCGTCAACTGAAAGGCTCTTGCATTCTTCTTATTAGTTCCATCAGCCGCTTTTGCTTTGTTGTCAGCTGTCTTGACTAATTTAGGGCAATTTGGTTTAAAATGCCCTGCTTCTCCACAATTGTAACAGATTGTGGATTTCTTCCTGCATTCATCCTCTCGGTGCCCCGGTATTTTGCAGAAGTTGCAATATCCTTTGCATTTTCCAAAATGCTTTCTTTTACAGTTACTTCAAAACGGCGGGGTAGAACACTGTCCGGCTCCCTTTTTCCTGGAATTACTATTATTACCCAAATGGAAACCTTGGGTAATTTTCTGAGCCAATTCCTTCTTCCTATTCTCTTCTCTTGTACGCACCAACCCATCAGTCAAGGTATTGGCCAATTCGACTGCATCGTCGATAGTCCAAGGTCTCGCAGCCTTGACTATGTCGCGGATCTCGCTAATCAATCCCCAAATATAGCGAGAAATAAGTACAGGTTCTGGCGAGGCTAAAGTGGGTACTATTCTTGCATACTCAAAGAATTTCGATGTATACTCACGGCATTTAACATCCACCATCCTGTGGCTCAGGAACTGGTTTGCCATTTGTTCCTTTTCGTAGGAAGGACAAAATTTCCTTTTTACCAGTTCCTTAAATTCTTCCCAACTCATGGCATAAGCCACGTCACTTCCTTTAGCTTGCAGTATCGTATTCCACCATTCTAATGCCTCTTCTTTGAATAGGTGGGACGCATACATCACCTTGTCTTCTTCTGCGCAGTTACTTAATTTGATCACAGCTTTTGTCTTTTCTAACCAGCGTAGTGTAGCAGTTGCTCCTTCATTGCCTGCAAATTCGGCTGGTTTACAGGCGAGGAATTCTTTATAAGTGCAACCAGTTGTCATCATCTTCATCTTTTTAGGTAATGGGGCTTGAATTACATTATTATTGCCTCCATTTATGCTATAACTGAAATTATCGTCGCGGGTGGGTGCGTTTGCTATTGTCGGCTTTGGAAGGTTCAACTGGATTTTTAACAGCTGCGACGATTGTTGGGATAGCATTAGCTATACCCTAAGCAACTATATTTTCTATATCTTCTCTATTGATAAAATTTTCCTGATTATTTGGTTTCGATTGATTAACTTCATTTGTGTTGGCCATCTGAATTATAGATATAATACTTTGATTAATGTCATAGAATAGGCAACAAATAAATAAATATAAGCATCGTAATCACAACACAACGGAGTCAACACGTATAGCCAAAACTGTCGAGCATTGCGACATTTATATATATATATATATATATATATATATATATATATATATCATCAATACAAACCACATATTTACAAACATACTATTTATTATTAGGTGATATTATATATTATTATATATATGTTATTTATTTATATATTATATATATATATATATATTCACAACATATTATTATTATACAAACGCCTATACTATCGTCAGCCTGCCTGTAACACCCCGAAAATCTAAATTGTTTATTTTAAATATATGATGTCGATAAATAAACAAGTGAACTAACTAGGATTAAAATAACCTAGTTAGATAAAAGCCTTGTAGTGACTTATAAGTGGGTTAAAACACTAAAAATAGGAACTAAACGATAGTTGAGGGACCAAAAGTATTTAAATTGAAACTAATTATAATAAAAACATAATTTAAACTCAAAACACACACTTGTGTGTGTGCTGAGTTTGATCAAAACACAGGGGGCGACATAGAGCTCCCCATCAAACCCTAAACTCTCACAAATCTCACAAATTGAAGGTCAAGATCAATTTCAAAACGAAATCCGAGCTTGGATTAGTGATCTCCATTGTAAGGGGGTCATAAGGTATGTGAAATTTGATAGGAAATCTCTACTTGAAATTCTGATGAATTTAGGGAATTCGAAATTTGTTGATGCATGATTGTTATATGGATGAAATAGGAACATTATAGTGTCTAGGAGTAAACCCCAGAAAAGTATATGTTGAAATCATGCTTAATTGTAGTAAATTCCATGAACACCATTGAAGGTGATTAGTGGGTTTTTGTGAACTTGATAAACACTAGGGATATAATAGTTGTTCTAGTGTAATCTAAAATCTATAAAGTAAATTCTGATTTATAGATGTTAAAATTTGTGTGAAATTGCTTAAATGATGTTAATCTTGGCCAAATAACAAGCTATGAGCTTGATTATAAAGTGTGTAAAATTCTGCCCCTAAGATGCTTGTATAAATGCCTAAGAGAATATTGAATGTTGAAATTTGAAAAAAAAAAACACATATTTATACAATTGGGTGAACTATGCGTTATGTGATAAGAAAATAGTTCTAAACATATTGTGGTTGAACTCTATAGGAAAGGAAACCGGAGCGTCTAGTGGACAGCCGGTGTTGGCGCACGATTGATGGGTTGTTGTGAAGGTATGTAACTCGATTCGTTACATTAAGTAAATTTGATAATAGAACATGTATAGTTGTGTTTTTAGAATAAAAGTTGTGTCGATTGAGGTGACGATGTTCACTACTTCAATTAATAGGTTAACAATCGACTAGGAAGCGTTTGGTAGTCATTATAATGGAGGATTCCATAAATGAGCCAAACGGGTCGAATAATTGTGTAATAAGTAGTATTAGTGTTTGATAGTTAGCACTTGGCGTTGACAATCACAAGAGCATGAAGCCATAAGATTGGTAATGAAATGCCGGTGATATTAAGCCCCGGATGTTGGGTATAAGCGCCATATGGTTACTATTGCAATGGCAACAAAATGGGTGTAAATATAATGGGTCGAACAATTGTATAGAGATTTTAGTCATTCGGTCCGTAAACTAAGTTTTCGGTATAATAATTGTAATAGACACGTCGGTAATTAAATTACAGACGTATAGGAAAAAGAATCACCTAAAACGGACCTTCGGATCAAAAGTTATGACCATTTAAAGTTAAAATTTGTGAATTTCGGAGCTGGCAGGAAATGCAGGTCAAAAACCTGCACTTGCTGGAAAACCAAGTCCCCCGCGCCATGCGACAGGATCCTTTGGATCTGGCGCGACACGCGGGAGTCCTCGCGACACGCGACAAGACGGGGGAGTTCTGGTGCGACACGCGACAGGACAAAAACTGAAATTTTATTTTATTTTTGATGATTCGTTGTTAGAACTCATTTATATGCATTATATCAATGTCAAAACTAACATTGTAAGTGGTTTTGACTCTAGGTGATGATGGGCTCTTTCCGGATGGCGATCAAGCATGTTTTGAAGAACCGAACACGAACTTTAGAAGCTTCCTCGTTAGATTAACTTTGTTTAGACAATGTTTATGATGTAAACAATTTACTAATCATGTTTTGAATGCTTAAACTAGTTTAGTAGTAACTAGTATGTGATCACTTTAAAACTTAAATTTTGTACTTGTGTTGAAGTAAAGTACCTTTTTATATAAAAACCATGCATATTTTCATTAAATTCGATTAGAAATAGACGGTTGTTACAAGTTGGTAATCAGAGCTCAAGGTTGTCAACAAAGTGTTCGGTTCAAGCTTGATCGATCATCCGATAAGAATTAATTATTTATTTTAGTAGATCTTATCTTATGTGAGAAAAAGAGATGTGGATTAATGTGCACGGGAAGAGCGTGTTAACAAGCTCAAACCCGGAAAGTGCACTGAATAAGAATGGTCAAAGTAAGTTATGAACTTGGCTAAACCGAAACAAATAAAGCTATGTTATAAATGAAATGTTTAATAATTGATGTAAATATTTCAGTTTCAAGATGACGGAAAGGAATGACAATGATCCGGTGCCGACAAGCACCGAACAAATGAAAGAGATAATTGCCGAAGAAGTGGGGAAGGCAATTGAGGGTAGTCTATCCGGTTTCATAGACAAAATTCAAAACACAGTGTTATCATTAGTTGAAGAACGAGTTAAAAGGTTGGAAGACAATGTCTACCTTATGAGAGAAAAATCCGGAGAACGTAAAGGATGTTCGTATAAGGAGTTTATGGCGTGTAAACCGCCAATTTACAACGGGGAGGTTGACCCGATAATATGCCAAAGATGGCTAAGTGATGTAGAAGGGGTGTTTGAAAGGACCCACTGTGACGTGAGCGATTTTGTGGCTTACGGAACGGGTCAGTTGAGGGGTCAAGCCAAGGACTGGTGGGACAACAAAAAGAAGGAGATTGGAGCCGAAGCGGCAAGGGTCATGATATGGGATGAGTTTAAGGTGCCATTCCTTAAATATCATAGTCCCAAAGCAGTCATTAACAGGATCAAGGAGGAGTTCATCCAGTTAAGACAAAGGGGTGAAACAATTGATAAAATCACGGGCATTTTTATGGATAAGCTAAGATTCTGCGACGAGTTAGTGACTACTGAAGAGCAGAAGATTTATTGCTATTACAACATGTTGAGTGCCGAATACCGGGAGTTTATTACTCCCTCAAAGTATGAAACCCTCACGGAAATCATTAACACCGCCCGGGAGCGGGAGATCGAGCTGAAGAAACAGATTGAGAGGGGCGAACGAAGGGCACAGGATGTGAATCCAAGCCCTGCGGAGAAGGCGAAAACATCAGAATCGACGCGAAAGACGGATGTCAAAGGCGGGTCGCCAAGTTGTAAAGTTTGTGGAAAAGGGCACAAGGGAGAGTGCCGTTTCAAAGATAAACCGTGTCCTATATGCGAGAAAATGGGGCACACGGCATCTCTATGTCCGGGTAAAGTCTCAGTTTGTTACAAGTGCTATCAGCCCGGTCACAAAAAGTCCGAATGCCCGGAACTAGTCAGGAAAAAGAACGAGAAAGACGTTCAAGTGGAGACCTAAAAGGCGAAGGCTAGATCCTTCCAGTTAACTGCAGCTGAAGCAAAGTCAAAACCCGATGTGGTCTTAGGTATATTCGCAATAAACTCGATCCCTGCACGTGTATTATTTGATACGGGTGCGAATAAATCCTTTATTTCACATGGATTTATTCGACATCCTTCATTTGTATTGATGAAATTATTTGTGCCCTTAGAAGTTGAAATAGGGGATAACAAGAGTTTCATAGTGTGTGATGTCTGTCAAGGCTGTAAACTGAGTATCGATGACGAAGAATACTCGATAGATCTAATCTCGATATCGATGGGAGAATTTTAAGTGGTTGTTGGGATGGATTGGTTATCCCGACACCACGCGAAAGTCGTGTGTTTCCATAAAGAGATAAAACTAACATCTCCGAGCGGAAAACACGTTACAATCTATGGCGAGAAAAGAGGCAATCCTATAATATGTTCGATGTTGAAAGCTCACAAGCTCATGAAGCATGGATGTAGAGCGTTTATGATATACGCGAATGAGCCCGAGAAAGAATCACCGGAGATTGGAGACGTACCGGTGGTACGTGACTTCGAAGATGTGTTTCCGAAAGATCTACCGGGGATACCGCCGGAACGGGAGGTGGAGTTCGGAATCGAATTGGTTCTGGGCGCGAAACCAGTAGCTAAAGCGCCGTACTGACTCGCACCATCAGAATTACAAGAACTAATGTCACAGATTCAAGACTTTCTTGATAAAGGATTTATAAGGCCAAGTGTGTCTCCTTGGGGTGCACCGGTACTATCCGCGAAAAAGAAAGACGGAAGCATGCGAATGTGTATCGATTACCGGGAGTTGAACAAACTCACGGTAAAGAATCGATACCCGCTTCCGAGAATAGATGATTTATTCGACCAATTACAAGGTGCGAATTAGTTTTCAAAAATCGACCTTAGATCGGGGTATCACCAATTAAAGGTCATGGAAGAGGACGTACCGAAGACGGCTTTCCGCACACGCTACGGACATTATGAGTTCCTCGTGATGTCATTCGGGCTGACGAATGTACCCGCGGCTTTCATGGACCTCATGAACAGGGTTTGCAGTCCAATGTTAGACAAGTCGGTAATCGTGTTTATCGACGGCATTCTGGTGTACTTGAAAAGTGAGGCGAAGCATGCATATCATTTACATGAGGTGTTAGAGACACTCAGACGAGAAAGGTTGTATGCGAAATTCTCAAAGTGCGCCTTTTGGTTACGAGAGGTGCAATTCCTCAGCCACATCATAAGTGCCGACGGAATATTGGTAGATCCGTCAAAGATAGAGGCCATGTCGAAATGGAGCCCTCCGAAGAACCCTTCGGAAATTAGGAGTTTCTTAGGGCTTGCGGGATACTACAGGTGATTCATTCAAGATTTCTCCAAGATTGCTTCGCCATTAACTAAGTTAACTCGGAAAGAGGAGAGATTTATTTGGGGTATCGAACAAGAAAGAGCGTTCCAAACGCTAAAAGAGAAGTTAACTCAAGCTCCGGTATTAATGTTTTCGGACGGGGTCGAAGACTTGGTAGTCTATTCAGATGCGTCACTTTCAGGGCTCGGATGTGTTTTAATGCAACGAGGCAAAGTGATAGCTTATGCCTCAAGGCAATTAAAGGTGCATGAAAAGAAATATCCCACGCACGATTGAAGGGTGTGCTGTGAAGGTATGTAACTCGATTCGTTATATTAAGTAAATTTGATAATAGAACATGTATAGTTGTGTTTTTAGAATAAAAGTTGTGTCGATTGAGGTGACGATGTTCACTACTTGAATTAATAGGTTAACAATCGACTAGGAAGCGTTTGGTAGTCATTATAATGGAGGATTCCATAAATGAGCCAAACGGGTCGAATAATTATGTAATAAGTAGTATTACTGTTTGATAGTTATCATTTGGCGTTGACAATCACAAGAGCATGAAGCCATAAGATTGTTAATGAAATGCCGGTGATATTAAGCCCCGGATGTTGGGTATAAGCGCCATATGGTTCCTATTGCAATGGCAACAAAATGGGTGTAAATATAATGGGTCGAACAATTGTATAGAGATTTTAGTCGTTCGGTCCGTAAACCAAATTTTCGGTATAATAATTGTAATAGACACGCGACAAGACGGGGGAGTTCTGGCGTGACACGCGACATGACAAAAACTGAAATTTTATTTTATTTTTGATGATTCGATGCAATAACTCGTTTATATGCATTATTTCAATGTCAAAACTAACATTTTAAGTGGTTTTGACTCTAGGTGATGATGGGCTCTTTCCGGATGGCGATCAAGCATGTTTTGAAGAACCGAACACGAACTTTAGAAGCTTCCTCGTTAGATTAACTTTGTTTAGACAATGTTTATGATGTAAACAATTTACTAATCATGTTTTGAATGGTTAAACTAGTTTAGTAGTTAACTAGTATGTGATCACTTTAAAACTTAAATTTTGTACTTGTGTTGAAGTAAAGTACCTTTTGATATAAAAATCATGCGTATTTTCATTAAATTCGATTAGAAATTAGACGGTTGTTACACTGCCTCAAAATCGTATTTCCAGACGAGACCTTCACCCACGATTCGGATTAGATTTCCTGCTTCCACTAATACTTCGCCGTAATGGCGCAGTTCCGAACATTCTCTTGGTTCATGGGTGGATAAACAGCAGGAGCAGGTTCGTACTGTGGGTAGTAAGGATTGGGGTTGTTCATGAGGTTTTGGAAATGCCAATCGTTGGTCCACCACTCTTCAACGGGGTCAGGAAGGGATAGTGGGTTGACAATAGGTTCAGGGATGGCAGGTTCCAAGTTGGCAGGAAGTTCAGTTTAGACAGGAATATTCACAAGGTTTTTATCGGCTGGGCCAAAAAGATCACAGCTTGCCAGCTTCCTCTCTAGTTCCTCCCTGGGTGGCAGAGCTGGAGTATGTTTGGAGCTTTCCCCCACCTTCACCTTTCCCTTTGGTTCAACGGTTTTCTTCACTTTTTGAGCAGCAGGTTTCTTCTTTCTCCCCCTTTTTCAATCTAAAAGCCTCCTTCTCTTCTTTGGTTTGGTTTTTTCCTGGGCTTGGAACACCATGGGCTCATCGGTCTCAGCTTGATACCCGGTAGCTTCCATTTCAGTGGAATGTATTGAGAAGTTTTGGAGCACCTCCAATAATTCATTCATACTGTTAGTCACACATAAGGAAACACAAAAGTTCCAAATTAAATTTATTTATTGCAATTAAATTTCACAGAAGCACAAAAAAATTCCTGTCTAAAATTTAAGTATTTTTCAAATATTTAATTTGCTTAAACCAGCTGCTCTGATACCACCTTTTCTGTCACGGCCCCAGACCCGTTTTGCCCAGTCCGAAAGCCGAGGGACAGAAACCCATGGTATTGGTATTTATTTGGCAGCGGAAATTTTAACAGGACCGTTTGTCAGAAAATAATATCTGAGTTTTAAAAGAAAACACCGAATTATTTTATTGTAATTTTTGGGACAAACCCCGTGTCACACCCCAACCGATGGCGGAAACATCGGGGCGTGGCACTGAGCGAAACAGATTGTCCAGAAGTTTCCATAACAACTATATTTACCAATTATTTAAAGCAACACGTCCCATACCATATCATAAATGATAATACAATTATTACATAAAAGATCTTGTCAAATTGTTTTGTTTCGACAACTCAGATTCTTATTACAGCCAATTGTTTATTGATGACCTAGGTCTTTCCTAGCCTCGATTTCACAGCAAAGAAAACAATTAAGCATCCTAAGCACCTGTCACATACGTTAAAGTAAAAGTCAATACACATAGTGTAAAGGTAAGCATACAAGTTTGATAATAGCATATAGAGTTCGAAAGCGTTACGCATAACCAGCACGTACACAGAGTGAAATGAGGCATGTTAGTTATCGACATGAACCTATCGATACCAATAACTGCGGATTGACTGCCCAAGGCAGTTCGCGATACACACTCACCACTGTGAGCCATGTAGGTAATTGTCCTTAACAACCCCCGAGTGAACGGGTGCTGAGTCCAAACTAATAGTACTATTGTTGCTAAGGCAGGTAGACAGCATTCCATGTGTAAACATAACAAACAAGCATTCATTAAGTCACGTATAACATGCGGTAACGGTTAGCGTTTAAAGTATTGCGTAGTGTGTTTGATGTGATTTAGTATATGTAACGTATGTAACACCCAAAAGTGCGTAAAGCAAAAAGGGATCGAGTATACTCACAGCGTTTGGTGGATTGAAGGGAGCGTTAGAGAGTAGGGTTAGCCTGAATAGATTGATACCAGAACGATAAGCGACACGTAAAATGGAACAAGTAAAGGTTGGGTCGATCAGCAGTTCGATCGGATGGTAGTCCGATCGGACGGCCGGTCGTTCGGCTGACAGTCCGCTCGGATGGTCATCCGGTCGGGTGACCTTTCGAGTGGATTGTTTCTTCCTTAAGAAGGATGTGTTTGTGTATGATGGCTTGACCTTTGAAGATTTTGTTGTAGCATTTTGAGAACATGGAAGTATCTCTACCTTTCAGGTCGATCGATCGAACGACCGTTCGATCGGGCGATAATCTGATAGGTTGGACACCTCAGCGAGAACAAGTTCACAACAGGTTGTCACTCGGTCAGACGGTTGTTCGATCGGGTGGCATCCTTTGTGCATGGAACATGTTGAAAATTGTTTAAGTGTGGAAGTTTAAATGTCTCATGATTCGAATGGCAATTCGATCAGATGGTAGTCCGATCGGACAACAATTCGTTCAACATTTAGACTTCAAATGTTGGCAAAAATGGTTAAGTGTGGGACCCAAGGTGCAAGTCGATCGGTTGACAACCCGTTCGGTCGACAGTCCCTTCGGACGGTGGTCCGATCGAACGGTTTTCCATCCTGGTCGTTCCGTTCGTCTTACACTTGGCTGTTTTGATCGTTTGTCATTTTATCGAGACGTTTTGATAACATGTTAAGCAACAGAAACCGTGTCAATACTTGGTACCCCTGATCGGACAGGAATCACCCAAATCCGGTCAGTTAACGGTTCGGGACGGTGTTCTATGTTTAACCCGAAATCGGTAGTCTCGTGGATAGAATCCAGATCTTAAGCCAACACAACCACATAAATGAGTAGTAAGTCGGCACAAGCTCCGATTCCATCGGTTTGGAATTCATTGAGTGTAAAAGAGTTGAAAGAAAGTTGGAAAACCATCTTTCAATCCTTTTCATTATGAATATGTCTAGATCTATGAAAGATCTTTGTTTGTTTATGTGGAAATCGGTTAGATCCAAGTTATTCTTGGTGGATTGCGGCCAAAACATGAAGTTCTTCAAGAACACATGATGACGTCATCCTAGAATACCTTGAACCTTGATGATTTCACGGTTAAAAGTTAAGATTCAAAAGATAGAAACGTGTAGGAGTGCGTGTAGATTAAGGAAGTACAATATTTAGGATGAGATCTTACCGGAATTGTAAGAAATCGGAGAAAAAGCAAGGTTAGAGCGCTGGTCGGACGTCAGTTGCCAAAAGTGGAAAGTATGACGGTGACAAAGGGTATTTATAGGGTTACCCAAAGTGGAAAGGGGCTGGTCAATCGGTTAGGCAGCCCAATCGAATAGCTTGTCCGATCGGACGGCAGCCCGGTCGAACGGCTGGTCGCCTGGTCGATCAGTCACCTCGTTTGAGTGTTCGGTGCGACGAGTTTTGCCGTTTCGATTGCGATTGCGAGCGTTTCGATGCGGGAGAGTTTCCTAGTCAAATTACTTTTAATCCCAACTACTATATCAACATACAAGCATCCATATTTCATATTCGTTTAGCGTTTGCAATTCGATTGCGATTGAGTTTCGATTGCATTTTGATTGAGTACCACACATAACATAAATAAACATGCACAAGTAACACATAAGGCACACACACGTATAACAGTAACCAAATGCGTATTTCGAGTTGCGAGTGCGATTGTGATATCGATAAAGCGATTAAGCATGCGATAAATGTTGAATAAACCTCGATTATTAATAAGTACTCCACATAATACAACTAAAGTAAAACAAAATAGACTATCTACGAGTCAAAGAAGTCAAAACAGGAATTGAGCGAGGAGAGACAGATCGCAATTAGCAATCTTTTCTTCCTTTGACTTCAATCTTGACTTTGACTTTGACTTTGACTTTCGAAACACGGGGTGTTACAGCCTCCCCTAGTTGAGGGAATTTCGTCCCAAAATTAGGCCGAAGCCATAACAAACAACTGTGGGTACTTTGCCTTCATGTCGCTTTCGAGTTCCCAAGTGAACTATGCGCCTTGTTTGCCTTCCCATCGGACTTTCACAATAGGAATGCGCGAGTGTCTGACCTGCTTGGTTTGGCGATCCATGATTTCGACAGGCTTCTCCACGAAGTGTAGTGTTTCGTTTACTTGGGGGTCATCGAGAGGCACAATTAAATCATGCTCAGCCAGGCACTTCCAGAGGTTTGACACATGGAAAGTCGGGTGGACATTACTAAGTTCCTCCGGTAGTTTGAGTCGGTAGGCGACTTTTCCGATCCTTTCCAGAATCTTAAAAGGTCCAACATATCGAGGCGCTAGTTTCCCTTTCTTGCCGAATCTAACCACACCCTTCCAAGGTGATACCTTTAGGAGTACGTAGTCTCCAACGTCAAATTCAAGGGGCTTGCGTCGTCTATCGGCGTAACTTTTCTGCCCACTTCGAGCTTTCAACAAGTTGTCTCGAATTTGGAGGACTTTGTCAGTCGTTTCTTGCAATAGCTCGGGACCGGTTAGTTGCGAGTGACCAATCTCGTGCCAGACAATAGGCGATCGACATTTTCTTCCGTATAAAGCCTCGAATGGTGCCATCTGAATGCTGGAATGATAACTGTTGTTGTACGAGAATTCGACTAATGGTAAGTATGCATCCCAATTACCACCAAAATCTATGACACACGAATGGAGCATGTCTTCAAGAGTACGGATCGTTCTCTCAGTCTGACCGTCGGTTTGAGGGTGGAATGCGGTACTTAGATTAAGCGCTGTTCCGAGAGCAGCTTGAAACGTTTCCCACAGTCGCGAGGTAAACCGAGCGTCACGGTCAGAGATGATGTCACGAGGCGTCCCATGTCGACAAATGATCTCATTGGTGTAGATTCGGGCTAATCGTTCTACCTTGTAGTCTTCCCGTATGGGCAAAAAGTGGGCTGATTTGGTCAAACGGTCAACAACAACCCAGATGCTGTCGTGACCTAATGGCGCGTGCGGGAGCTTTGTTATGAAATCCATAGCTATGCTCTCCCACTTCCACATAGGGATCGGGGGTTGTTCGAGTAAGCCAGAGGGTCTTTGATGTTCAGCCTTGACCCTTGCATAAGTCAGGCACTTTCCAACGTAGAGAGCAATATCCCTTTTCATGCCCGGCCACCAGTACTTGTAGCGAAGATCCTGGTACATTTTATCGGCACCGGGATGAATAGAATATCGGGATTTGTGGGCTTCATCCATCAATATCTGTCGCAAATCGGTCCGTTTGGGGATCCAAATCTGGTCCAGATAATGGAATATCCCATTCGACTTATTCACAAGATGTGCTCCATCGTGGTAGATTTTTTCCTTATCCAAAGTGCGCTCATTAAAAACAAGCATGCTGGGCTTCGCGGATGAGGGTTTCGAGGTCGTATCGGGCTCGGGTATCGCGAATGCTAAGTAGATAACTCCTTCTGCTGAGCGCGTCGGCAACGACATTTGCTTTGCCTGGGTGATAACGAATCTCACAGTCATAATCGTTGAGAAGTTCTACCCATCGGCGTTGACGCATATTAAGTTCTTTCTGGTCAAAGATGTGTTGTAGGCTCCTATGATCGGTGAAGATCGTACACTTTGTACCATATAGGTAGTGTCGCCAAATCTTTAACGCAAAAACAACTGCGCCTAGCTCGAGATCATGGGTTGTATAGTTCTTTTCGTGGACTTTGAGCTGACGAGATGCGTAAGCTATAACCTTGTCCCGTTGCATGAGAACGCAACCAAGACCAAGGTTGGAAGCATCACAATAGACAATGAAGTCGTCGTTTCCGTCTGGCAATGAGAGAACAGGAGCATTGCAAAGCATGCGCTTGAGGGTTTGGAAAGCAGACTCTTGTTCAGTTCCCCAAACAAAAGGCTTGTCTTTATGCGTGAGAGCGGTAAGCGGCACAACGATATTTGAGAATCCTTCAATGAATCGTCGATAATAGCCCGCTAGTCCGAGAAAAGAACGGACTTCAGACGGGTTCTTAGGTGTAATCCAACTCTTAATGGCTTCAATCTTCGTGGGATCGACGTGAATACCTTGACTATTTACAATGTGACCGAGGAATTGAACCTCCTCCAGCCAAAATTCGCACTTGGAGAACTTGGCATAGAGTCGATTCCCTTATAGTAGCTCGAGAACTAAACATAGATGTTGCGCGTGTTCGGCTTTCGACTTGGAATAGATCAAGACATCGTCGATAAACACGATGACGAAACGGTCGAGATAAGGTTTACACACGCGATTCATCAGATCCATGAAAACCGCGGGTGCGTTGGTTAAACCAAAAGGCATAACAACGAACTCGTAGTGGCCGTATCGAGTGCAAAAAGCGGTTTTGGGTATATCCTCCACTTGAATGCGTAGCTGGTGATAGCCTGAGCGTAGATTGATATTGGAGAAACACGTAGCACCTTGTAGCTGATCAAACAAATCATCAATGCGAGGCAAGGGATAGCAGTTCTTGATAGTCAATTTATTCAGTTCCCGATAGTCGATGCACATCCGGAACGACCCATCCTTTTTTTTGACGAAAAGGATTGGCGCGCCCCAAGGAGAGGTGCTCGGGGGAATGAAGCCTTTCTCAAGTAATTCCTGAAGCTGACTCGAGAGTTCACGCATTTTTGTAGGATCGTGTATTGACCCGAACGAGTCGTTCAGAGGAGTTTAACTTCGTTTCAGAGGCGGAAACTAAGAAACAAAGGTAGAAACAGCTTTATCTTCACCTTAAAACACTGATTGTATTGAATAAACGTTGTGTACAATCGATCTTCACACCGGCAGCACTTCGGTATGGAATAGAAGAGACTGATTAATGATTTCGCTCATGGAAAACCTATTTATAGTGCTGTGATTTCGCTTATGTGTACATGTACACAAAAGCGAAACCCCTACATGACCAAATGAGCGAAATCACCTTACTAAATGCCCTATGAGCGAAATCAGTAACTAAAACATATACAATCTATTTTGTCATCTAGTGAATATTACATTCTATTTCACGTGAGTTATTGTTGCTGATGTAAGCAATTAGATCACTTGGATGATGTCATCAACAAGAATGATGACATCATTCTTGTTCCAAACCGCAACGAAATGAAGACTTGACATAAGACGAAGACGACAGATGCATGCACTAACAGACTCCCCCTCAGATGTTGACGAGTCTCACATGTCGAGTCTTTGCATCTTCAGTCTTGATCAGTCTCTGGACTTCACTCTTTCTCTCAGCATTAACAGACTCCCCTTAACAATGTGCTGGCATTCCGTTAGTTCTTCAGCATCATCTGCTTCAGGATCGTAATCTGGCTGTCTCTTTCTGAGATTGTTCCAAGATCTTAATCTGGCTCTCATCCAGCTCAGGATCATCAATCCAACTCATACTTAAACCTGCACAAACTCGCTCTACCTAAAAGTAAATTTTACGCATTTAACAATTCAATGTATGCACTAATACTGACTCTCCCTCAAAAATAACTCAATAAACTTGATGAATCATTTTAAAATTTGATCATTTTTCTTTTCAAAACACATTTTCCCAAACCATTTGTTCATCATGTCTAGCACTTGGAATTTTGACAATCAGCTCTCCAACATCAGTTGTCGAAATTTTTTTTAAGTTTTACAAAATTTATGCTAAAACACACCGAAAATCTTTTTGTATTTTTGAATGTAAAGAAATGCAGTAAAGAAATATTTACAGACAATATTTTTGTGAGTTTTGTGTAAGAGGATCATATCAGTTTATGACAAGTCACAAGTACCGTTGAGCTTAGTTACACATTAAGAATTAAACAATTCACTTAGATTGCCAATATACTGATCCACTTAAATTTTCACACAAATTTCAACTGATTCAGGATATGAATTAGGTGTTTTAAGAACTTAAACTCATTCATGTGTCCCACCTCTTGAATATACTCCCGTATCCAGATCCCAATATTCAGTCTTACAGGTGAATATACCATAGATGATATCTGTCAGGGGAATAAATTGCGAGGGCCGTGAGAGCTCAGGTCGATCTTTCGATACGCAGAGAGATGACGGCTTCGGCTTTTGGTGGGTCCCCTTTAGAGGATCTTTTGTTACAACAGCAATGACTATCAATTTTATTGTTTCATCAATTTGCTGAGGGCTGCGCTATATTTCAAGCATGCGGAAAGTATTATACGGGGACTAGGTCAGAAATTTCTTTCAGCAGAAGTCCCGGGATAATACCCCAGATATCAATGAGTATAAAGACCTAGTATCTCAGAAAGAGGGACCTTTCAAACAAGATTTCAGGGGTTACCTATATATCCAAGTAGTGTTCCCCATGAAATAAGCAAGTTTGAATTTAAGTTTATATCCCGAAAAAGTTTACTAAATGTATGAAAACCTATCGGCATATCATCAGTGAGACCGTTTAACGCTATTTAAACATTACAATTCTTTAGCATATTGTGATTGTCTACTGATGTACTATCATTTCCTCTTCTTTAACACAAAAAACTCATTTTTGAATTTTATCATGTTTTTGTCTTTTTCAAATTTTCAAATGTTTTTGGATTTTCAGAAATTTCTACTCCCCCTAAAATGCAAACACATTAAAGTAAATTTGAAATCAAACTGTACAAAAAAAACTTGACAACTTATATCGAATCGCTTCAAATCGCCATCCACTTGGCATAAACAATCAGAACTCCCCATTTCACAAAACTATTTTCTCATTTAGATCTCAAAACACTTAAGTTTGTTTTAATCAAAATGATTTTTCTGGAAAATGAGTTTGTTTTTACCACTTGATAAATTTACCACTTGTTAAGTATGGGGATATGGTTCATCATCTTGTCAGTTTTTATCAAATGTAGTAAATCAAGTACAACTTAATGTCCTTGATTCACTGTTTGCAATCAAGCAACCTTTAAACCACTTGTAAGAATAACCACTTGTAGATATAACCAATCAATACCAATTGTAGGAATGAGTCATCTACATTTTACCCATCAAAGTGCCGATTCCTGCTTCGCACTTACCAACCTGGAAGCTCCGGCGTAGTCCTTTAACCTATAATCATTCAAACATTTTCAATAATTTTCATACAATCTCATAAAACATGAATGATGCCGATTCCTGATCCACGATATAAACTTGGGATCTCCGGCAAAGTCCTAAGACTTCAAGGGAAACAGACTTCCATCCAAGTCTTCTCAGACTTGATGGCTTTCAATTCTTGCGCAGTAGGGTTGTAAGTTGCCTTTTTAGTTGCATAAAATTCTTTAACCCCCTTTGCTTTCCCATTTAATATTTTTCCAAAAAATTTCTTAACACTCCCATTGAATGTTTTCTCGACATCAAACTTAGTTTTCTCTGTGTAAAACTTATTCGAGATATCAATCTTACCAACTTTCTGTTTAATTTCTTCAAATTTCAGTGATGGAAACTCATCATCATTTACTGAAATTTTCACCTCACATTGTGGATCTTCTGGCTTTGTGGAACCAGATTCATCGCCGACATTCACATCAACTTTCTTAACAACCCACACTTGATTGTCATTCTCTTTCTTTTTATAAAAAATCTTTTTAGAACACTCACCAACCTCATAAGTTGAATTTTCAAAAAATTTAAGTCTGTCGGTTGGTGGTTCAATATCAACAACTTTTTCTTTCAATTTCTTAGAAACTCCCTGTTTTGTTGTGGCATTTTTCGAATAGTTCCATGCAATGTGACCAGCTTCATTGCACTTGTAACAGATTTTTAGTTTCTTTTGAGTGACAAACTTCAGTTCCATTCTTCTTCTTTTCAGCAAGAAACTCTTGATTTGACTGTCTCCAGAATGGTTTCTTCTGTTCCTCTTCTGCACTTCCACCTGACACAAATTTTGTTTTTGTTTTAGAATTTTTCATATTTTTATGATTTTCTGGTGGAATAAATCCAAGACCTTTCTTTTTGTAGCTACGATTTTGGTTTGGTTTCTTTTGAAAACCAGAACCAGAATTGTAACCCTTTTTCTTGTTTAGACGTTGTTGAACTCTTGAAGTGTACTTTTTAGATTTTTCAGTAAGATTTAAATCTTTTATTTCAGAAATATTAATTTCTGTCATTTTGAAAACCTTTTTGATCATGTCAAAACGAACACTTCTTATTGGAAACTCTTTGTCAGAGTATAATTTGTCCGAATCATTTAAAGTATATGCGACTTCAAATGCTTCATCATCCAAATTTGCTTTCGATAACAAAAATTCTTTACTGTAAGACCGTTTGACCGACAACTTTGGACTGTTGACTGACGAATTTGACCCTCCAGACTCAGACTTTGACTCGAATTCCTCCTCAGTATCCAACACCTGATCGACCACCTTTTTTATTAACTCAGACTCATGATCAGTATCAGACGAGGTAAACGTGACATCAATGTTATCTGGTAAAACGTCAGTTGTGTCGGTTTTTAGCTTTATATTGACTGCTTTTTCAAGTTGCTCCTCGTTTGGTTTTCTAGGAGAATACCCTTCCCAAATTGGAGGCGGACACTTGTTATAGCTAACAGTCGGTTTCTTACCACAATCTTTCTTCTTCTTTGGCTTCTCGTCTTGAAAAGCTTCCATACCTGCAACAGTTGGGTAAATACGATCAATAAGATAATCAGAACTAGAATAACTTTGTAAGAAACGTCTAATTCTCTCATTCTCAATCTTCTCTGTCTCCAACTCTTGCTTCCATTTAGCACTTTCTTCGATGTAAAAGTTGATGGCTTTTTGCTTTGTCATCATAACAGCATTCATCATCGTTAGTGCTTGTTCTCTTTCTGAATTTGTCTTTTGAAGACCAGTCACTGTTTTGTTCAAGACATCATATGATTCTTTCACATAGTTGAGGTTGAACAGTAACTGATCTTTCTTCTTCTCATATTCAGCAATGATGTCGTCTTTTGCTGCACATTCCTTGCATGCTTCCAAACACTTTTCGCAAGGCTTTACAACTTCAACAATCTTCTCAATCTCGATTGTCTTCACCACTTCAACCGCCTTTTCTTCTTCTTTCACCTTCTCAGCTTCAGTAGTCTTCTCAACAACACCTACAACATTCTCTTTCTGAACAACATCTTCAGATTTCTTTAGTTGTTGTTCTTTAGCAGCTCGTTTCTCCTTCAGTTTCTCCATACGATCTGCAAAATAGAAATGAAAACTTTCTGGAGAAAGATGAGATTTTGCAACATTTATATGTTTTTCTTCCTCATCATCACTGCTACTATCAACCGGTGACTGATCAAACTGTGCAGACTTTTCAGAATCAGCATCGGATAAACCAGAATCTGACGGTGTTTGATCAAATATAACTTCTTTTTCTGAAGTAACAACATTTTGCACACTCTCATCTGAACTTTGTAGACTTTCATCAGCACTTTCTGAACTTTCAACAGAAACAATAGACTCTTCATCCACACTCTTTACAGTCACTCCAATAGACTTCATCCATGTGGTAAACATATCTGGTTCTCTGACAATCTTAGCGATGAAAGCTTTAAAATTCCCATTCTCATCTGCAAACATATTCCAGCTGAAGCCTTCAGGTAGTCTCTCATCATCTTGATCGACTATACATGCTTTGCTATCAGGAGAGATATAATTGTTCCAGTCAAAATCCACCACACACGCTCTTTTTGAATCATCGATTCTTCTACCATGAGTCGTTTGTGAGTCTTGTGATTGACCAACTTGCTGATAAATGGCTTTCCAGTAGTAATCGTCTTTACCGAACGGATTCTGAGCGCCACTAGCTTCCCTGTTCTTGCACTCCCGCTTGAAATGGCCTTTCTCCCTGCAACAAAAACAAGTAACTTTAGATTTATCAAAACCTAAAGTAGATACACGAGCATCAAGAAAGTCATTTCTCCCGGTAATCGTTTTGAACTTTTCAGCACGTCTAAGAACACTCGCAAGACACCATTTGATATCCATCAGTTCCATCTCTTCTGCGTCTATTTGATCGTAATCCTCTTTGGTGAGCATGGGATTTCCGATCCGACCAGCCACTAGACCCTCATAAGATAACAAAACAGAACCAAGTAGAGCCATGTGGTCTTTAGCAGTGTCTTCTGAAAAACTTTGACCTTCTGGAAGATTTAGAGCTATGTTACACTGAATCACATATCCATTTCCTATCTTTGTGCTCTGAGACTGAAAACTCGTGTTTGACTCTTTAGGATTAACACTCGGAAATGATGAGAATCCGCTACTGCTTTTGTTTGAACTCTGATCAGCTTTTTCTGATGAATCCCCAGCACTAAACGCAGTTTAAATTTTCGGACTTCTCTCAGCTTCTGCAACCGGAATACTACCTTTGTAGTACATCTTTACATCCTGTTGACCACTTGGACTGTTCATCCTCGCGATCTTCTGCTGTTCCAAATCTTGACCCTCAATCTTTTTGATAAACTGACCAATTGTTAACCCATCATAAACCCCTGTGTTTTTCAAGATCATCAAATAAGTTCCCCACTCTTTTTGCGGTAACGCATCAGCTAATTTATCTACCCACTCTTCAGGATCCTTTTTTATACTAAGCATTGACATAGATCGCACCAAGTGGCAATAACGTTCAATCAGCTTCTTCGTATCTTCACCCGGTAGACTGCTGAACAAATCGAACTCTTTCTTAAGCAACGCCTTTTTGCTTTTTATCATGTTCTCACTACCCTCAAATTTGACATTAAGAGCATCCCAGATTGATTTAGCAGTTTTGTCATGCTGTAGCAATATGAATATGTCTTCTTTTATGGCTTGCTAAAGCAGACTAATCATCATCTTTTCAGCTCTATACATATCACGTTCTTGATCACTAAATTCAGATATTCTTTTGTCAGCTTTCAAATCAGTCTGTGGCAAAACATATTTCTTCAAAACACACTCCCATGATCTCAGATGGTTAGCCTGAACCCAGTTCTCGAATCTATCTTTCCACCCGTAATACTCCTCAATGCTCATTAGCTTCGGGGGTTTCTGAGTAGTTCCCGTTTCGTTTTCCAAATTTATGTTCTGAGCAATGACAGCCGGAGTAGACGAAGATGTAGCGAACGCGTTGTAGAAATCGTTATCCATGATTAAGAATCAAAGAATTTCTCAAACAAGCTTTCACACGAACTGATTCACCTCGTAAATCACCTGTATCACTTGAACGAGACAAACAAATGATCAGTTTAAAAGGACTGAATACGTAACAATGTGAGACGACTGAATTGATCTAGGACTCATGTCGAAGATATGTGGACTCGTTTAATATATTCTGCAAACTGAAAGAATGGGCTAGAAAATAATTTGGACCGAGGAACTCCCAATTTCAGATTTGGGCCGTAAATGATGTAGAGACTTGGGCTGATGACTATTTGGACTTGATCAATTCAATACATGTGACCTGAATGATATCTCATATCCAATAAATCCACTAAGCCGACATAATACACATGCAACCTGACATAATCTGACAAAACATAAGGATTTACGAAAATCACATGAATTCTGATTTTTTATAAAACCAACAATATTTCACATGCAAACCGACAACTTTCACAATATCCCACTAACTTTTTAATTGAACCTCACATGCAACTTTTAATATCTGATGTTGTTCTAAATTCTATTTGGCCGCCAATATCTCATATGTGCTGATAAAATCTTGTGCCGACAACCATTAATACCAAAACAATTTCATTGGGCCTTCAATAACAAAGTCACATGGGCAACTGATCACGTGAACTCTGACAATTCCATTAATATTTTTCACATGCAAAAAATTATATCAAGACTTGATTTTAATTGGACCTCCTAATTAAATGTGGCCGACAATCCTTTAAATTTGATATGAGCGGAATCAGCCTTTTGTAACAATGAGCGGAATCAGACTTTGAACACTATGAGCGGAATCAAAATGTTCACAGAAGCGGAATCAAACTTTTTCACAAGAGTGGAATCAAACTTGTTCACAAGAGCGGAATCAAACTTGTTCACAAGAGCGAAATCAGAATGGTCCTATGAGCGAAAGGTGTCCATATGAGCGAAATAGGTTACTATGAGCGAAATCTGAAGTGTCCGAATGAGCGAAACCTAATCGGATGTTAATTTGATCCATTTTTAGTCCGAATTTCAGTGTCAAACTTTCCAGGGTTTGTCTATGTACAATTGTCTATGATCTGTGAAATTTTGAGCGAATTTCGACCGGTAAAACTTTCTTAAATGATGAAAGAAGGTGTAGAAGTAAGAAAACAAGATGAAATCCAGCTAATCTCTGCAAAACTCCTCCTCCTGAGCTCTGATACCACTTGTAGGATCGTGTATTGACCCGAACGAGTCGTTCAGAGGAGTTTAACTTCGTTTCAGAGGCGGAAACTAAGAAACAAAGGTAGAAACAGCTTTATCTTCACCTTAAAACACTGATTGTATTGAATAAACGCTGTGTACAATCGATCTTCACATCGGCAGCATTCGGTATGGAATACAAGAGACTGATTAATGATTTCGCTCATGGAACACCTATTTATAGTGCTGTGATTTCGCTTATGTGTACATGTATACAAAAGCGAAACCCCTACATGACCAAATGAGCGAAATCACCTTACTAAATGCCCTATGAGCGAAATCAGTAACTAAAACATATACAATCTATTTGTCATCTAGTGAATATTACATTCTATTTCACGTGAGTTATTGTTGCTGATGTAAGCAATTAGATCACTTGGATGATGTCATCAACAAGAATGATGACATCATTCTTGTTCCAAACCACAACGAACTGAAGACTTGACATAAGACGAAGACGACAGATGCATGCACTAACAATTTTGGACGGTGCGAGTCAGTAAGGAGCTTTGGCAACAGGGTTGGCTCCAGGAATGAGGTCAATACGAAAGTCGATATCACGACTTGGCGGTAGTCCGGGAAGATCCTCAGGAAAGACGTTAGGAAATTCTCGAACCACTGGGACATCGTTTACACCAGGTCTTCCTTTCCTTTCCTTCTCCGCTACTACAATGTTAGCCAAGAAAGCTCTATATTCCTTGCGGAGATACTTGCTAGCTTGGACACATGACATGAGCTTGAGACCTTTCGAAGCAGTTTCGCCATAAACGCATAATAAATCACATTCGCGAGCGAGAATCGAATCATCTTATCGAAGCACACAACTTCAGCATGGTTTTCGCGAAGAAAGTCCATGCCTACTAGGACGTCAAAACTTCCGAGTTGCATCGGAATAAGGTCGATTGAGAAGATGTGATTGTTGAGCTCAAGAGTACAATCACGAAGAATAGAATTAACGGCAACAGTTCTTCCGGTGGCGACTTCAACATCGAACGTCGAGGGTAGATGGGAGCGTTTACGACTAAGAAGCTTCTCGAATTCAAACGACACAAAGCAATTATCGGCTCCAGTATCAAACAAACACGATGCATAAATACCATTCACAAGGAACGTACCATTGACTACGTTGTTATCAGTCTGGGCTTGGCGCACGTTGATGTTGAAAGTTCTGGCGCGTGCGGCTTACTGTTGCTGCTGAGGCTGTTGCTGCTGTTGAGGCTGCTGCTGCTGGAGCTCTTGTTTCACAACCATGTTCGGGCACATGTTAGCAAAGTCGTTAGGATCACCACATGCAAAGTAGACTCGCGCGTTGGCCGTGGGTGCCTGAGCCGCTTGTTGGCCTTGTGGGGCTGGGAGCAGAGCTTGATGAGCAGTGGCTTGAGCTGGGGCTTGACGGGGACCAGTACGGCAGTTGGTAGTGAAGTGGCCGTACATGTTGCAGTGAGCGCAAAAACGACAGGCGAGACCCACCGGGTGATGATAAGAACATGTTGGACAAGCCGGGTGGGGGCCTGTGTATGCACGCTTTGCAGGCGGTGCATAGGTAACTGTTGCTGGGCGGTGGTGAGACTGCTGCTGGGCTGGTAAGGCTTGAAGTGGAGCAGCAGTGGTAGTAACAGCACAGTTCTTGTTGCTGGAGCTGCTGTTGTTGTTCTTCTTCTTGCGGCGTGAGGACTTTGACGGTTGAGCGGTGGTGGTTTCGGAAGCTGGCGTGGCGGTGACTTGATGCAGGTTCTTCGAAGTTTTATCCCAAAAGCCAGCTTTTACTCGCTTGTCGTTGATTTCGGCGGCAAGCAAGTAAGTTTCTTCGATCGTTGCTGTCTTTGCGGCATGCACAAAATCCGCAACACAGTCGAGTAGAGCTCGAATGTACTTCTTGATTGCCTTGTCTGGCGTCTTCACTTGATCGGGACAGATGATGCTGAGCTGCTTAAAGCAAGCAGTCAGGGCAGCGTTGTCACCTTCTTTCTGCTTAATGTGCCAGAACTCATCCTCCAGCTTCTGTGCTTATGGGGAGGGCAGAACTCTTCGAGCATAACGTTCTTCAACTCGTCCCATGACAGACCATAGGCTGCATCATTTCCGCGCTCGTTCCTTTCGGCCGTCCACCAGTCTAGAGCACGGGACTGGAAGACGCCGGTAGCGTTCAATGTGCGGAGATTATCAGGACATCCGCTCTGTCGTAGGGTAACTTCAATTGAGTCAAACCATTGAAACAAAGCCGTAGGGCCTTCTTCTCCGGTGAACTCTTTCGGTACACATGCCTTGAACTGTTTGAAGCTGAAAGCAGCTTTGGGAGTCTCGGTCCTGGATTCCTCAGACGATTTGCTGATGTTTTCGTATAGTTCACTGACGACTTGGGGTACAACCTTTGCCATTTGCTTAGTAATCATGGCAGCAAGGTGTTTGTCTGCTTGCTTTCGGCGAGCATCACGGGTAGCGCGAGATCCAGATGACGACATTGTCTGTAACAGACATCGCCACAGGACTCAACACAATATAATCGAATCTCACCTCACTCGCCTAATACTAATAAAACTCGGGTACACGTACAATCACGTAAGCACATAGGCATATAATCACATATTCACATAAGCACAGAAGCACATAAGCACAGAAGCACATAAGCATGTAGGGCAAGAAACACAGAAACATATAAGCACGTAACTTGCCTAGATGCACACAGAGGCGGTCAGAATACAGAAACCTATCATTCAAAGTTCGCTAGCATTTGATAAAGGCGTTCGTGCACATCATAGTGAGTAGTATAGTATAATCGATTAACTTAGCAAACGTAAGGCCGTAAGGTCGTTCCTCATAGTAGTAGTGATTTGTTAACATTTTGAGATAGAAATGCAATGCGGGTCGATCAAAGTGAAAGCGAAAACCTAATAAGTCTCCAAAAATTAAAACACATAAGCATTTAAATACACATACAACACATAAAATCGACGAAACATCAGAGTCAGCAGTTGCGGGCTCAGCATCGAAACACATAAAAATCGAGAAATAGATCGTCTGCGGCGATTAGACATTGACTAACCAAAGTGATTCGACTATTCTCAAGGACTTGTTGCACACATTTTGATCTTCAGGACTGTGCTTTTGCCTTGATTCTTGGGCTTGGCATGCATCCTTTAGTCATTCCGTGACTTCAAGTCGTTGGAGTCCGTCGAGACTTTGGTGAGAGTTTTGTAAAAAGGCGGAACATGGCATCAAGGTTAGGGTTTCACCCCTGGCTTAACAACTATGTTCCCGTTTTTGATAAAATAAAAGAGAATTATGCGTCAAAGTACAGATTTCACTCCTATTTCAACGCAATTTCTCATGTTTATAGATAAAAATATGGGTTGAACAACAATTTAGTCGAGAGTTTGCGGTTTTCACACCTAATCTCGACTTAATAGCTCATTCATATTTGAAAATTTGAGTGCAGTGATAGTGTAGTGTAGGTGTGAATAGCGAGAAAATAGCAGTACGCTCACACATAATCCCTGCTGGACATGCACGAGTCGGTCTGTTGGTTCCTAACTATAGACTAGGTCTCTAAGACATCGACCCGGACTAGGCCGAGTCTTGCCTAATTCCCTATAGTTATGGCTCTGATACCAATCTGTCACACCCCAACCGATGGCGAAAACATCGGGGCGTGGCACTGAGCGAAACAGATTGTCCAGAAGTTTCCATAACAACTATATTTACCAATTATTTAAAGCAACACGTCCCATACCATGTCATAAATGATAATACAATTATTACAGAAAAGATCTAGTCAAATTGTTCTGTTCCGACAACTCAGATTCTTATTACAGCCAATTGTTTATTGATGACCTAGGTCTTTCCTAGCCTCGATTTCACAGCAAAGAAAACAATTAAGCATCCTAAGCACCTGTCACATACGTTAAAGTAAAAGTCAATACACATAGTGTAAAGGTGAGCATACAAGTTTGATAATAGCATATAGAGTTCGAAAGCGTTACGCATAACCAGCATGTACACAGAATGAAATGAGGCATATTAGTTATCGACATGAACCTATCGATACCAATGACTGCGGGTTGACTGCCCAAGGCTGTTCGCGATACACACTCACCACTGTGAGCCATGTAGATAATTGTCCTTAACAACCCCCGAGTGAACGGGTGCTGAGTCCAAACTAATAGTACTATCATTGCTAAGGCAGGTAGACAGCATTCCATGTGTAAACATAACAAACAAGCATTCATTAAGTCACATATAACATGCGGTAACGGTTAGCGTTTAAAGTATTGCGTAGTGTGTTCGATGTGATTTAGTATATGTAACGTATGTAACACCCAAAAGTGCGTAAAGTAAAAAGGGATCGAGTATACTCACAACGTTTGGTGGATTGATGGGAGCGCTAGAGAGTAGGGTTAGCCTGAACAGATTGATACCATAACGATAAGCGACGCGTAAAATGGAACAAGTGAAGGTTGGGTCGATCAGCAGTTCGATCGGATGGTAGTCCGATCGGACGGTCGGTCGTTCGGCTGACAGTCCACTCGGATGGTCATCCGGTCGGGTGACCTTTCGAGTGGATTGTTTCTTCCTTGAGAAGGATGTGTTTGTGTATGATGGCTTGACCTTTGAAGTTTTTTTGTAGCATTTTGAGAACATGGAAGTATCTCTACCTTTCAGGTCGATCGATCGAATGACCGTTCGATCGGGCGACAATCCGATAGGTTGGACACCTCAGCGAGAACAAGTTCACAGCAGGTTGTCACATGGTTGGACGGTTGTTCGATCGGGTGGCATCCTTTGTGAATGGAACATGCTGAAAATTGTTTAAGTGTGGAAGTTTAAATGTCTCATGATTCGAATGGCAATTCGATCGGATGGTAGTCCGATCGGACAACAATTCGTTCAACATTCAGACTTCAAATGTTGGCAAAAATGGTTAAGTGTGGGACCCAAGGTGCAAGTCGATCGGTTGACAACCCGTTCGGTCGACAGTCTGTTCGGACGGTGGTCCGATCGTACGGTTTTCCGTCCTGGTCATTCCGTTCATCTTACACTTGGCTGTTTTGATCGTTTGTCATTTTATCGAGACGTTTTGAAAACATGTTAAGCAACAGAAACCTTGTCAATACTTGGTACCCCTGATCGGACAGGAATCACCCAAATCCGGTCAGTTAACGGTTCGGGACGGTGTTCTATGTTTAACCCGAAATCGGTAGTCTCGTGGATAGAATCCAGATCTTGAGCCAACACAACTACAAGAATGAGTAGTAAGTCGGCACAAGCTCCGATTCCATCGGTTTGGAATGCATTGAGTGTAAAAGAGTTGAAAGAAAGTTGGAAAACCATCTTTCAATCCTTTTCATTGTGAATATGTCTAGATCTATGAAAGATCTTTGTTTGTTTATGCGAAAATCGGTTAGATCCAAGTTATTCTTGGTGGATTGAGGCCAAAACATGAAGCTCTTCAAGAACACATGATGACGTCATCCTAGAATACCTTGAACCTTGATGATTTCACGGTTAAAAGTTAAGATTCAAAAGATAGAAAGGTGTAGGAGTGCGTGTAGATTAAGGAAGTACAAGATTTAGGACGAGATCTTACCGGAATTGCGAGAAATCGGAGAAAAAGCAAGGTTAGAGCGCTGGTCGGACGTCAGTTGCCAAAAGTGGAAAGTATGATGGTGACAAGGGGTATTTATAGGGTTACCCAAAGTGGAAAGGGGCTGGTCGATCGGTTAGGCAGCCCGATCGAATAGCTTGTCCGATCGGACGGCAGTCTGGTCGAACGGCTGGTTGATCGGCTTGTTGCCTAGTCGATCAGTCACCTCGTTTGAGTGTTCGGTGCGACGAGTTTTGCCGTTTCGATTGCGATTGCGAGCGTTTCGATGCGGGAGAGTTTCCTAGTCAAATTACTTTTAATCCCAACTACTATATCAACATACAAGCATCCTTATTTCATATTCATTTAGCGTTTGCGATTCGATTGCGATTGAGTTTCGATTGCATTTCGATTGAGTACCACACATAAAATAAATAAACATGCACAAGTAACACATAAGGCACACACACGTATAACAGTAACCAAATGCATATTTCGAGTTGCGAGTGCGATTGCGATAGCGATTAAGCGATTAAGCATGCGATAAATGTCGAATAAACCTCGATTATTAATAAGTACTCCACATAATACAACTAAAGTAAAACAAAATAGACTATCTACGAGTCAAAGAAGTCAAAACAGGAATTGAGCGAGGACAGACAGATCGCAATTAGCAATCTTTTCTTCCTTTGACTTCAATCTTGACTTTGACTTTGACTTTCGAAACACGGGGTGTTACACCCCGTATTTTACAAGAAAGTAATTTCACTGGGAAATCCCCTGATTACAGAAAACATGTTTATTTTTATTTACCGAGCCACTTATTTAAGCTGGTGTGCTACGCGGCACTTTTCCTTTTCTTCACAGTAAATCACCTGAAACATGTTTTAAAAAGATTTGATCAGCGAAAAATACTAGCGAATGCATTCCATTTATAGAAAAGACACATTGTTATAATATACAGTATTAAGAACGATTATAATTGCTTCTATCCTTATAATTATCTGACCAAGTTGTCACTCGACCGGATCTGTGACTGTGGTCATATCACTGTTTAGGTCCGTTCACCTAAAAGTGACGCTTGATAAGTAATGTATACAAAACCCCACGTACCGTCAGTAATTTAAGATAACAAAGACTTAATCACTGCAATTATAACTTTGGAAACAAATAGGGTTTTGAAAGCAATTTGGTAAAAAGAGAATGACTCACATTGCAAATTTAGACTTGTCAGAGTTTTCCTACTTGTTAAGGTTGATAAATCTAGTAAAATACATAATGTAAACGAAACTAGGTCAGTAACTTAATTCAACATTTACGATAATTCACGAGATCAAAACCCTCACGATGAATGACAAAGTATAGCCCAATGTAGGCAGCACTTAAACATCCATCGGATCGGTTTTAATCGATCGGATATTGTATCGTAGCAGTGATCGAGTTATTACCATGTTATCGTAGCAAAGGTTCGATACTGTGAACGTGATTTTGAAAGAAACGGAGATTTGATCAACGTAACGAAGTGATTTTTACGTTGTAACATGCAAACAGTTCAAGTCCCAACCCCTGGCATTTTGCCACACCCTGGCTTTGCGGAAGCGTGGTTATTTTGGTGTGACTTCTTAATACCATAGCTTAACCATAACAAGCTATATGAATTTAAAAACCGTGCAAGATCATCCATTAGATTAAGTTGAAAAGTAAAATACCATAACATTGTCTCAACGGAAACACATCCTAACAACATATACAGTGTTCAACAGACACAAACATTAACATGACATAAACACAGTTTAAGAACTGTGACTCGTCCAGGAAAAAGTCATATCCCTTAAACTTGGATGACCTCGTAACTAGTGCAGCGGGAAAACGTGCCATACCGTGCCAGATCCTTTAGTTCCCTGAAATACATGTAAGTTGAAAAATCAACAATAATGTTGAGCGAGTTCATGTGTAAGTGAGTAAGTAAAACCTTTGTAAAGATGTCTGTTCGTATGAAAATTCCTGGTATGTAGCAAATAAGGAAAAAGAGATCGCCATTGGGTTGCAAAGCCAATGATATGTGTGAAGTGCAAGTAGGAAGACTCAAACCTAGCGTATTTGGCGATGGGTACAAAGTCACCACCTGGTCCATTATGCGGGCTCAGGGGTTGGGCTCGCTACACCCAGATAGATCTACCGCTTATGTCCCTCGGTTCCTACAATGAGGATTAATGGTCTCCAGTTCCCGCCTACCCACTCACATGATCTAAGTAGTAAACCTCCTTACGCTAACCATACCATGTATAACGTACTTGTAATCAAAGTAACATGTATTTCACCCCCGCAGTTAAGAAAACTGAAAACAGTTAGAGAAAAGGGGGACATGAACTCACAGTGGTGCGTCTCTACCAAGTATGCCTCCAAATCGATCAGCTGTATGACGACCTACACGTGCTAACTTTATTAGACGGATGGCCGTGCCTTAGCTTTATGGTTTAAGTTTTTGGGAAATAGTTAGGCAACTATTTCGTGTTTACATTTAGTAAATACTTGGTAATCATTTTCCTTCCCAAGGATGGGGAAATTAATACATGTGTGTTCGAAATATATTATTAAGTCTCACTTAAAATATATTTTATTTCTAACTCCAAAATATCAATATTCTTCTCAAAAATATTATATTTTCTATTACAAAATTTTCCAAAATAATACCTTGACAAAAATACGCGTTGAGTCATATTTTCCCAAAATGCGTAAGTTACGTTTTAATGATCAAGTGGTAATAATAATTACCGGTGTAACTTATGTATTTATCGTAGAGGCGTTCGTATTATTTTGGATTCGTTAACATTCGATAGTATTATTTTTACCCTAAAAATAATACTAGTATTTTCACAAAATAATCATAAACACATATCAAGTGACGTTGTGAAAAATATATACTAAATATATATATGTATCACGTTTTATTTTGTGAAATCCCACCTCCGATATTTTGTAAATAAGTCGTGGCGAAATCCATATTTTGAAAACAAGTCAAAATGTATTTCTAACACTTATAGTGAAAATATTTCTAAGTGTTAGGCTTTTGGAAAAATTTCGCCAGAGTTTCCTCTGTAACTGGAGGTGGCCACGCTTTCAAGCGTATCATTTTCTTTTATAAATCAAACCAACAATTTTTATCATTCATTCAAAACAATGTTCAAACCACAAACTAGTCAAAATATATATATAAATCGCATAAACTGCATGAACTTGTGATTTATCCAAACTGTGAAGTAAATCTCATTACTTTTAGTGGATCTATATAAAAAACAATCCGATTTTGTAAAAACCTCGTTTTTATGGAAGTTCCGTCTTTACAACTTCTCGTCAACTTTTACAAAAATAGTTATTTTTGTCGAAACTTTGTGTTACACAAGTGTTTACACACTTGTGTGTTATAAAAACCATTCTTGTTAGTGTAAGATCCATTTTTAGAAAGCATGATTTCTTTAACACTTGGTCCTTTGAAAATACCACTTGCAGATACGTAGATCTGCTAGTTTTAAACACTATTCCACAAGTAAAACATTTTTACACAAGTTCCTGGTTCGTGTGTGGTAGAGTTTCACCCTTTAACCCTTGTTCTATTCAAAACAACCTTATGTCATGATTCGTGATCATGACCAAACCGGGTTAAATGATGATCCGAGCTACCACAACATAGATCGGGTCCAATTAATCACACAAATCAAATACTACAATATTTACACAACATATGTGCTATTAACCAACATTTTAGTGTTTTAAGTAGACTTTTGTGCACCATCTTGTATGTTAACGAGTTTTAACCGTTACAAATCTTATTACCCACTTTAAAATAGTTCAAGAAGGTGATTTAAGCAACTTACTACTAGCTCGAGGCTAGGGAAGAATCTATGCGCAAAACGAGTGGATAGAAGCAATGTAACGAGGTCCTTCGCCTTCCGTTTGCACCAAACCTCCTTATACGTGATCCTTATCACTAGTAGATACTTGGAATGTGAGGATCAAAAACCGAAAATGGTGGATGGTGGTGGGGTGTGTTCGGCCGAAGCCTTTGAGAAAGGGAGAGAGTGTGTGTGAGTTGAGTTGGGTGATGGTTATGTTATGGTAGGTTAAGTTAGGATCTTATAGACAAAACTCATGGTAATTAACCATTGGACCATATGTATGCAAGATATTAAACATGTTATATTAAAATAATCCTCCAAGGTACAAGGGTGTCCCCCTCATGGGGATGGTTTCTAAAGGGGGGGGGGGTACCTAGTCCAAAACCAACTAAATGTTAAGTATATTAGTTAGGTTAAGTAAGGTTAACCCGGTTAGTGGTGTGTCATGCGTTACAATGGGTGTTAGGGTATTCAGGGACCCTAACTGGCTCAGAAAAAGATAAATAATGAAAATGACAATATTTTCATGTTCCGGGTATAGTCCGGTTGTTCGGTTGGATAGTAATCCGTTAAAGTGCTTAACAAAGCTTTAAAGTGTCGTTAATACCCTTTTTAGTGACACAACTTATTTCTGACACTTTGGAAAGTGTCTAGTAATATTCTTCTCATGTTTTGGCACTTTATTAGTTAGCTAAAAGCTGAATTATTACGTAAAGTGCTGAATTTTGTACTTAAAGTACGTTTTAGGCACATCCAGTCATTGTGACTTATTCCTAGAGACGCAGTTCTACAACCCTTATATCCCTACACTCACCACTAGTGTAGCATAATATTTCAGGCTCTTACAGGCCTTAGAGGCAGTGTTTGCCTGATGCTGGCTTTATCAGCATGTTCAATAGGTTATCCGTTATAGTGCTACTGTGCTTTTGTGCATCATGTTCGTCACTAAGGTTCAGCATGTAAATAATGTAGTGACGGTAAGTAAAGTATGATGCAAGTAAGTACATGTATCAGTATTCAAGTAGCAGTTCATTCACAAGTTCAAGCAAGCACAGTAATTAAGCAATAATTAATTATTAATTAAGTCGTACGGATACCTGGTTTAGTGAGGGTTGTCACATTCTCCCCCCGTTAAATAAATTTCGTCCCGAAATTTTAAGTTCTGCTTGTAGATGCAGGGTTCTTAGGAAAAAGGTGGGGGTATTTCTCTTTCATCCGGTCCTCACGCTCCCAGGTGTACTCAGGACCGTGTCTGGCATTCTAACGAACTTTGACGAGCTTGACACTGCTCCGGCGGGTCTTGTTTACTTTCCAATCCGTAACCTCAACCGGTTCTTCAACGAAGTGGAGTGTGTCGTCAACATGAATCTCGTCGATGGGAATGGCAATGTCATCTTGAGTTGGACTTTTCTTTAGGTTGGATACATGAAATGTATCGTGGACAGAATGGAGTTCAGCAGGTAGGTCCAACTTGTATGCTACTAGTCCTATTCTTTCCAGAATTCTGAAAGGACCAATGTAGCGCGGATTTAATTTCCCACGCTTTCCGAAGCGTGCCACACCCTTCCAGGGTGAGACTTTCAATAAAACCATTTCTCCCACTTGAAATTCCACGTGTTTCCGGTTTGGATCCGCATAGGCCTTCTGTCTGTGGCGAGCTGCTTCGATGCGTTTTAGAATCTGCGCAATCTTGTCTGTCGTCTCTTGGACGATTTCGGGACCAGCAAGCTGCCTATCACCTGCGTCAGCCCAACATAAGGGTGATCGGCACTTGCGTCCGTAAAGGGCTTCAAATGGCGTGACACCAATACTGGTGTGGTAGTTGTTGTTGTATGAAAATTCGACCAAAGGCAAATGTTTGTCCCAGCTACCGCCCAAATCCATAACACACGCTCTCAGCATGTCTTCCAAAGTCTGTATCGTTCGCTCGCTTTGACCGTCAGTTTGCGGATGAAACGCAGTGCTCAGATTCAATTGTGAGCCAAAGGCTTCTTGGAAGGATTGCCATATCCTTGACACAAACCTTCCGTCTCTATCAGAGATGATTGAGAGAGGTACTCCATGGCGCGTAACGATCTCTCTCATGTAAATTTCAGCCAACTTGCTCGTATTATCCTTTTCTCTGATAGGTAAGAAGTGTGCTGACTTCGTTAATCGATCCACTATTACCCAAATAGTGTCATGGCCTCTCGGCGTTCTTGGCAATTTCGTAATAAAATCCATGGAGATTTGTTCCCATTTCCACTTGGGAATCTCAGTTGTTGCAGAAGTCCTGAAGGCTTCTGGTATTCGGCTTTAACCTTAGCGCACGTTAAACATTTGCTCACATAAACAGCAACATCGCCTTTCAACCTAGGCCACCAATAATAATCTTTGAGATCCTGGTACATCTTATCCGTTCCAGGATGGATAGAGTACCGCGACTTGTGAGCTTCATCGAAAATAACCTTCCTTAAACCTCCAAACAAAGGAACCCAAATCCTTTTCTCAAAACATAACGTTCCTTCCTCGTTTGGTACCAAAAGCTTCTCCATCCCACGGAGATATTCTTCTTCAAGGTTTCCTTCCTTGAGAGCTTCTTTCTGCGCGGCACGAATGCGCAAGGAAAGATCGGTCTGGATAATCATTTCCAAAGCCCTAACCCTTACGGGCTTGATCCTCTCCTTTCGACTTAGGTCATCGGCGACCACATTCGCCTTCCCTGGATGATACTTTATCTCGCAGTCGTAATCGTTTAGCAACTCAACCCATCGTCTCTGCCTCATATTCAACTCCTTCTGATTGAATATGTGTTGTAGGCTCTTGTGATCTGTAAAAATTGTACACTTCGTACCATAAGGGTAGTGTCTCCAGATCTTTAATGCAAATACCACTGCGCCAAGTTCCAAATCATGTGTGGTATAGTTCTTTTCGTGCACTTTCAGTTGACGCGATGCGTAAGCAATAACCTTTTGGCGTTGCATCAACACACAACCCAATCCTTGACGTGAAGCGTCACAGTATACCGCGAAATCATCTGTACCTTCTGGTAGTGCTAAGATTGGCGCGTTGCAGAGCTTATCCTTCAATATCTGGAATGCTTCTTCCTGTTTGATTTCCCAATCAAACTTCTTATCTTTCTGCGTGAGGAGCGTTAATGGTTGAGCGATCTTCGAAAAATCCTCAATGAACCTTCGATAGTAGCCAGCCAAACCCAAGAATTGTCGAATCTCGGTTGGCGTCTTTGGCGTTTCCCAATTCTTGATCGCTTCGATATTGGTTGGATCCACGTGGATTCCATCTCCATTTACCACGTGTCCAAGGAATTGGACTTCACGTAGCCAAAATTCGCACTTGGAGAATTTGGCATACAGCTGTTCCTTCTTTAGCAGCTCCAAAATAGCTCTTAGATGCTGTTCGTGCTCGGCCTTTGTTCTTGAATAGATCAATATGTCGTCGATAAACACAATCACGAACTTGTCCAAGTACGGCTTGCAAACTCTATTCATCAAATCCATAAAGACTGCAGGTGCGTTTGTCGAACCAAACGGCATAACAAGGAACTCGTAGTGTCCATAACGAGTTCTGAAGGCTGTCCTTGGGATACTCTCTTCTTGTATCCTTAACTGATGGTATCCAGATCGAAGATCGATCTTTGAATAAAAGCTTGAGCCTTGCAGTTGATCGAATAGATCATCGATTCTCGGCAGAGGATATCTATTCTTGATCGTCAGCTTGATCAGCTCCCGGTAGTCGATACACATACGAAAACTACCGTCCTTTTTCTTAACAAACAGGACCGGAGCTCCCCAAGGCGAGAAGCTTGGTCGGATAAATCCCTTGTCTAACAACTCTTGAAGCTGTGTCGACAGTTCCTGCATCTCAGACGGAGCAAGTCTATAAGGTGCCTTAGCCACAGGCGCGGCGCCTGGAACTAAGTCAATGCGGAACTCTACTTGTCTCTGAGGTGGCAGTCCAGGTAAGTCTTCTGGGAAGACTTCTGGGTATTCCCTCACGACAGGGATGTCTTCGATTCTTGGCTCAGCAGCCTTTTTATCCACAATGTGTGCCAGGAAGGCAACACATCCCTTCTGCAAACACTGTCGCGCTTTCAGGCAGCTGACAATTCTCAACGGCGTATCACGCTTCTCCCCGTGAACCACAATTGTTTCACCATCTTCGGTTGGGATACGAACGACCTTTTCGTGACAAACTATTTCCGCCTTGTTGCCTGATAACCAATCCACTCCTACCACCACGTCGAAGCTTCCCAACTGGACTGGTAGTAGATCCAAAGTAACTCACGCTCTCCCAATTCGATCTCACAATCTCTGATCACTTCATTGGCTTCTACTAACTTCCCATTGGCTAATCCGATTGAGTAGGGAATATCTAACTTACTAGCGGTTAAACCAAGCGTATTCTCAAATTCTAACGATACAAAGCTTTAATTGGCACCAGTATCAAACAAAATAGATGCAAAAGTTTTTGGTTGATAGGGAACGTACCAGTAGTCATGCCTGGATCCTGACATGCTACACCAGCTCCGATGTTGGATGTCCTTTCACGGCCTTGTTTCAATTTCGGGCATTCCCTCTTAAGATGTCCAACATCCCCACAATGGAAGCATCCTGGATACCTCCCATTTCCACCTTGAGCGTTGTCACTGTTTTCTCCTTGTCTGGGACCCTTCATCCCACAACCATCCTTGTTGTGTCCTTTCCTCCCGCACCTAGACCTTCGACATCCACACTCGTGGTGATACTTGCACCCGGCACGTCTTGGTTTAGTTTCTAAGTAAACCTTATCATTGGCCTGTTTGTTGTTAGGGCAGTCTTTCTTGAGATGCCCTTTGTCCCCGTAGTCAAAACAACCTCGAATAGATCTTTGTTCATCCTTATTCGTTTGGGTATCTTCGGTAAGCTTCCTTTTGTTCTTTCCAGACGACTCTACCTGAGTCTCCTTGTCAGGGTTTGCAAGTTTTTCTAGTCTAATTGCCTCCGTAACGAGTGCCAGACCCATCTTACTTGCGACATCAGTTGTTGGTGGCGTTGATGTTGTCATCAAGCTCAAGACTTGAGGCGCCAGTTCCCAAATGAATTGTTCCAATTTCTTTAATTCTGGTTTCACCAGGTACGGAACAACTCGTGACGAATCATGAAGTCTTTGCACGTACTCCAACACCTTCGGACGTTCCATCATCAGGCTCCGAAATTCATCTTCCCACTTCTGGGTTTCCGTTTGGGGGCAATACTTCTTATGCATCATTCCTTTCAGTTCACCCCAGGTTAATGCATATGCTGCAGTAGCACCCTTTATATGGGTCTGAAGATTCCACCATAACCGGGCTTCATCTAGAAACAGCTCAGAAACGTATAGGACCTGTTGTTCCGGCGTACAACCGCTCTCTTAAAAGATGGAATCCATACTTTCGATCCATTTTACAAAAGCTATGGCACCTCCAGTGCCGTCGAACTTCGGAGGCTTGTGGTTGAGGAAGTGCCAGTAGGAACAACCGTTATTTTCTGAGGTGCCTCTGCTAGGTTCGGAGCATAGGGCCTCGTGCTGTGCTATAGCTGCAGCAATTATCTCTTGAAGTTTTGCCTCTGAGGTGGGCATGCGCATTTCGCGTCTTGGTGGCATCTTCTAAAAGATGTTTCACGTAGGTTAGGTCATAGTAAGTAGAGTGTACGTAAGTATACAACAATATCAACACATAACATCTCATGTTATCAATCACATAACATCTCATGTTATAGATAAATCACCCATATTGATAGCCTTTGCAATGGTTGAGGGCTTCGAGGTAGTAACCATACCCCTGATCTGGGGTGCAAGTGTCCAAATGAATCGTTCAATCCTTTTGAACTCCGGTTTGACTAAGTAGGGGCGACCCTAGACAAGTCGTGAGATTGCTGGACGTATTCAGGAATCTTTGGTCCGTCCATTTTCAATTCCAGAACTCCACCTCAAGTTTCTAAATTCCAGTCCTAAAACAACATTTCTTCTCAATCGTTTCCTTGAGCTCGTCCCAGCTCAGTGCATAAGCAGCGTCTGTGCCAAGGGTCTGAGACTGAAGGTTTCACCATGAGAGTGTGTTATCTAGAAATAACCCCGGGATGTAGGTAACACTCTGTTGGGACGAACAGTCACTCATTTTTGGTATGGATTTGGTCTTTTTGGACCAACGAACAAATGCAACGGCGCCTCCTGTTCCGTCAAAGTTCAAAGGCTTGCAGTTCAGGAACTGTTTATAGGTGCAGCCAGTTGGAGGGTTATCTCCAGTAATGCCATCGTTGTACTTAGAGCGGAGGGCTTTATGTCGTGCATTTATCTGTGAGATGCGTTCTTGCAGCTCGGCTTCTGTCCTTGGCAACGTACTGGTGTTTGTGTCACGTCTGGGCGACATTCCCTTTTGTCGAAGTGGTGTGAAGCGGGTTAGACAACGTTTCAATTGTCTATGAGGTATATATAGCAACATAAGCCATCATGTAATCACCCAATTTCACACGCAAATATACTCAGTGTATGAGTGGGGAAGTAAATTTCTGAGCCTTCACATAGGCTTGCCAATTTGGCTTGTTGCTTGTAATAGAATGAACTCGAGGCTACATCGCCTCGCCTTGGTCATTCGTGTTTTAGATATTTCCTGCTATATTGGTTTTCATTAGCTTGACCCGCAGAGTCCACCAGGATTTCTGTGCACTACAAGTCGTTATTACGTGGGCCCCCGTAATAATAAATTGTCTTGCACAGTTACCCCAAATTTTCTCTCGTCCAAGCAGATGATCAATCAAGGAGCAACAGCAGGTGCATCGGCATGAACAGGGTCATGCTCCAATGCGGGGTCAGGAGCAATGCCTGGCTCAGGGGCCACGGCTGGCTCTGGATCAAAAACTCCATCTCAAGGTCAGCTGGATCAACAAACACAGGGGGTTACAGGGTCCTCCAAGGGCTGGTCTAAGTGTATGAACTCAAGGTCATGGTCTGGATCAAAACCAGGTGGAAGAACAAGATCACCCTCAATACTGTGATCAAACTCAAAGCTGGGTGCGGGAACCGGTGCAGCTGATGATGCCGTATCAGGGTCGGCGTCGTGTGAATGGTGCTGCACTCCCTGTATATGCGAAAATGCGGATGTCAGAAACTCAAATGAGTCTGGGACAGGGGAATGGGCATGAGTTTCCCCTGCAGGAGCGTCCGCATGCAGTAGGCTAATACCAGCAGCAATAGGGCCCTGCCCTCGAATGGGTCCTCCTCTAGTAGATCGTTATCGTCGTCAGAGGCCACGTCAGGGGGGGGGGGGGCATATCAACAACAGGATGAGCGGCAAGGGGGCAAATTCCCAACAAGATGGCCATCAGTAGGCTCTGCTACGACTTCAGGCAGCGCAAAAGGGTTGAAAGTCGTCATTGTCTGTGCCGGTAGTATCGGAAATGTACACCTCGTGCTTCGATGAAACTATGTCGTCTGATACTATGGCCATGGGATTCGTAGTGCCCATCTTTCTAGTACATGATGAAAGCATGACGTTTGTAACACAAACACATATACGTATAATAATCAATCATATAATCATATAAACATGTTAGTCAATCAAATAATTCTCCTAGTCCCACTAGCCTCCCAGTCTCCTAGACTGACATTCCTAGTCCCACTAGCCAAATTCTTCCCAGTCTCTAAGACTGCTCTATCATCTACCTCGACCTCTTAGATCGAGCCTCGGCCTCTAAGACCGAGCCTCAGCCTCCAAGACTGAGCCTACTCTTCCTAGTCTTACTAGCCATCTACCTCAATTTCTTAGATCGAGCCTCGGTCTCTAAGACCGAGCCTCAGCCTCCAAGACTGAGCCTACTCTTCCTAGTCCAACTAGCCAACTACCTCGATCTCTCAGACCGAGCCTTGGCCTCCAAGACCGAGCCTCAGCCTTTCCGGACTGAGCCTAAAAATAATGAATAAAATGTGCTCAACATTTGTTTGTAAAAAGTGTTGGATCTGGACTTAAGTGGTATGCAGAAAAATGTTTTCGTGAGAGCCCTAGTGATCATAGTCTAGACTCGAGAAGGAATCCTAGTTCGCTATGAACCTGGCTCTGATACCAAGCTGTCACACCCTGGCTTTGTGGAAGCGTGGTTATTTTGGTGTGACTTCTTAATACCATAGCTTAACCATAACAAGCTATATGAATTTAAAAACCGTGCAAGATCATCCATTAGATTAAGTTGAAAAGTAAAATACCATAACATTGTCTCAACGGAAACACATCCTAACAACATATACAGTGTTCAACAGACACAAACATTAACATGACATAAACACAGTTTAAGAACTGTGACTCGTCCAGGAAAAAGTCACATCCCTTAAACTTGGATGACCTCGTAACTAGTGCAGCGGGAAAACGTGCCATACCGTGCCAGATCCTTTAGTTCCCTGAAATACATGTAAGTTGAAAAATCAACAATAATGTTGAGCGAGTTCATGTGTAAGTGAGTAAGTAAAACCTTTGTAAAGATGTCTGTTCGTATGAAAATTACTGGTATGTAGCAAATAAGGAAAAAGAGATCGCCATTGGGTTGCAAAGCCAATGATATGTGTGAAGTGCAAGTAGGAAGACTCAAACCTAGCGTATTTGGCGATGGGTACAAAGTCACCACCTGGTCCATTATGCGGGCTCAGGGGTTGGGCTCGCTACACCCAGATAGATCTACCGCTTACGTCCCTCGGTTCCTACAATGAGGATTAATGGTCTCCAGTTCCCGCCTACCCACTCACATGATCTAAGTAGTAAACCTCCTTACGCTAACCATACCATGTATAATGTACTTGTAATCAAAGTAACATGTATTTCACCCCCGCAGTTAAGAAAACTGAAAACAGTTAGAGAAAAGGGGGACATGAACTCACAGTGGTGCGTCTCTACCAAGTATGCCTCCAAATCGATCAGCTGTATGACGACCTACACGTGCTAACTCTATTAGACGGATGGCCATGCCTTAGCTTTATGGTTTAAGTTTTTGGGAAATAGTTAGGCAACTATTTCGTGTTTACATTTAGTAAATACTTGGTAATCATTTTCCTTCCCAAGAATGGGGAAATTAATACATGTGTGTTCGAAATATATTATTAAGTCTCACTTAAAATATATTTTATTTCTAACTCCAAAATATCAAGATTCTTCTCAAAAATATTATATTTTCTATTACAAAATTTTCCAAAATAATACCTTGACAAAAATACGCGTTGAGTCATATTTTCCCAAAATGCGTAAGTTACGTTTTAATGATCAAGTGGTAATAATAATTACCGGTGTAACTTATGTATTTATCGTAGAGGCGTTCGTATTATTTTGGATTCGTTAACATTCGATAGTATTATTTTTACCCTAAAAATAATACTAGTATTTTCACAAAATAATCATAAACACATATCAAGTGACGTTGTGAAAAATATATACTAAATATATATATGTATCACGTTTTATTTTGTGAAATCCCACCTCCGATATTTTGTAAATAAGTCGTGGCGAAATCCATATTTTGAAAACAAGTCAAAATGTATTTCTAACACTTATAGTGAAAATATTTCTAAGTGTTAGGCTTTTGGAAAAATTTCGCCAGAGTTTCCTCTGTAACTGGAGGTGGCCACGCTTTCAAGCGTATCATTTTCTTTTATAAATCAAACCAACAATTTTTATCATTCATTCAAAACAATGTTCAAACCACAAACTAGTCAAAATATATATATAAATCGCATAAACTTCATGAACTTGTGATTTATCCAAACTGTGAAGTAAATCTCATTACTTTTAGTGGATCTATATATAAAACAATCCGATTTTGTAAAAACCTCGTTTTTATGGAAGTTCCGTCTTTACAACTTCTCGTCAACTTTTACAAAAATAGTTATTTTGTCGAAACTTTGTGTTACACAAGTGTTTACACACTTGTGTGTTATAAAAACCATTCTTGTTAGTGTAAGATCCATTTTTAGAAAGCATGATTTCTTTAACACTTGGTCCTTTGAAAATACCACTTGCAGATACGTAGATCTGCTAGTTTTAAACACTATTCCACAAGTAAAACATTTTTACACAAGTTCCTGGTTCGTGTGTGGTAGAGTTTCACCCTTTAACCCTTGTTCTATTCAAAACAACCTTATGTCATGATTCGTGATCATGACCAAACCGGGTTAAATGATGATCCGAGCTACCACAACATAGATCGGGTCCAATTAATCACACAAATCAAATACTACAATATTTACACAACATATGTGCTATTAACCAACATTTTAGTGTTTTAAGTAGACTTTTGTGCACCATCTTGTATGTTAACGAGTTTTAACCGTTACAAATCTTATTACCCACTTTAAAATAGTTCAAGAAGGTGATTTAAGCAACTTACTACTAGCTCGAGGCTAGGGAAGAATCTATGCGCAAAACAAGTGGATAGAAGCAATGTAACGAGGTCCTTCGCCTTCCGTTTGCACCAAACCTCCTTATACGTGATCCTTATCACTAGTAGATACTTGGAATGTGAGGATCAAAAACCGAAAATGGTGGATGGTGGTGGGGTGTGTTCGGCCGAAGCCTTTGAGAGAGGGAGAGAGTGTGTGTGAGTTGAGTTGGGTGATGGTTATGTTATGGTAGGTTAAGTTAGGATCTTATAGACAAAACTCATGGTAATTAACCATTGGACCATATGTATGCAAGATATTAAACATGTTATATTAAAATAATCCTCCAAGGTACAAGGGTGTCCCCCTCATGGGGACGGTTTCTAAAGGGGGGGGGGGGGGGTACCTAGTCCAAAACCAACTAAATGTTAAGTATATTAGTTAGGTTAAGTAAGGTTAACCCGGTTAGTGGTGTGTCATGCGTTACAATGGGTGTTAGGGTATTCAGGGACCCTAACTGGCTCAGAAAAAGATAAATAATGAAAATGACAATATTTTCATGTTCCGGGTATAGTCCGGTTGTTCGGTTGGATAGTAATCCGTTAAAGTGCTTAACAAAGCTTTAAAGTGTCGTTAATACCCTTTTTAGTGACACAACTTATTTCTGACACTTTGGAAAGTGTCTAGTAATATTCTTCTCATGTTTTGGCACTTTATTAGTTAGCTAAAAGCTGAATTATTATGTAAAGTGCTGAATTTTGTACTTAAAGTACGTTTTAGGCACATCCAGTCATTGTGACTTATTCCTAGAGACGCAGTTCTACAACCCTTATATCCCTACACTCACCACTAGTGTAGCAAAATATTTCAGGCTCTTACAGGCCTTAGAGGCAGTGTTTGCCTGATGCTGGCTTTATCAGCATGTTCAATAGGTTATCCGTTATAGTGCTACTGTGCTTTTGTGCATCATGTTCGTCACTAAGGTTCAGCATGTAAATAATGTAGTGACGGTAAGTAAAGTATGATGCAAGTAAGTACATGTATCAGTATTCAAGTAGCAGTTCATTCACAAGTTCAAGCAAGCACAGTAATTAAGCAATAATTAATTATTAATTAAGTCGTACGGATACCTGGTTTAGTGAGGGTTGTCACACATTTATACTGAAATTTGGTTCCTCCCGCGTGTCGCGCCGGCTACCCCGGCCCCTGGCGCGTGTCGCGACGGCGACCCGTCTAGGCTAGGGTAGCCTGGTGTCGGGTTTAGCCTGGATGTGTTGTCAAAAATTCGAAATTACGTGTCCTTGATCAGTTTTATGAGGATAAAATCAATTAGGGGATCCCTGACGGGTGGTCCGTAGGACAACCCTTAAAGCCTTTAAATAGAATAAAATTACATACTTTGCCCGGTTATTTGCTTGAATTTGGTAACCACTAGATGAATTGATGTGCAGGTATTATAATGCTCAAGATGTGGGTTTTAGATGGCTGGATGGATGCTAGAAGTTGGCGGTGTCAAAACCTGGGTTTACGGTCTGCCATAAAATAAGAAACAGGAAACTCGAACCGTAGCTTACGGGTATCAAACGTAAGTGACGGCTGAAAAAGGCAGCGTATACATGTACTGTGATGGGAACATTTAATGTGTCAAGCAAAAATCATGTGCACATGGAGGGAATATTGTAATTGACATCATAGTGTGCTGCACATACTTGGACTCTTTTGTTGGCACATGCAAGGAGATAATAACATCAAATGAAAAGGAGTCAGGGAACATGTGACTTGGGATGCAAAGTCAACACAGTTCACATCTTAATAAAACATCACAGTGAAAGTGGGGGCTATCATAAAGAGATCATCATAGTTAGTCAACGTCCTTAACAGCATGGCTCGGTTTGAGAAAAGGCAACATCATATCATCATTCTCAATTAATTAATTAAAGGATATATTCACATGAGATGGGCAGACATATGTCACGTGAATATTAAGAAAAGGTATCAAAAGTGAGTGGATGTCATCATACATATTGCACACAAACTTCGAGACTTGTGGGGAAGTTTGGCAGCCGTCAAATACCAACATCACGTGATGGCAGATTGATGGCAGATCATAGCAACACACTTGGACTTAAAGAAACACATGCATACACTGGATTGGGCCAACACAAGGCAGAAGACATGTGGACTTGGAGATCATGGATTGGGCCGATATATGACCTTGTGGACTCTTTGCATTGGGCCGCCACACAAAGGAGATTGGGGGCGGCACATCACAACATCATCATTATTATTTGACAGTGGGCGGCACATATATACACACGCATACAGTGGATTGCACATGAAAGACATCATCGTCATCAATATTCACGGCACATGCTGATCTTGAGTTGGAGGATTCGGTTGTTTTTAGCAGCAGCCATCACACAAAGTCAAGGGCTCTCATCATCAATATTCTTTATTAATTGAGGGCACATCAAACTATTATAATTGGGCCGTAGATTTGGAGACATCATAATCTGTTACATAGTGGTTTGGGCTCTTGAATATACATCCACGCAAACAAAGGGCAGGAGCTATTGGCGGCTAGCATTGGTGAGGAACAAAGAAGAAAATTCAAGTCACCACCGTAAATTACGGCTCCACCGTAATTTACGGTGGACCTGATGTTGACCTGGAGCTCACCGTAAATCAGTCTCTACGCACCGTAAACATTTTATGTCCACCGTAATTTACGGTGGTATCTGCGGAATTCTTTGTAACTGCTCATTAAAAACGGTTTTTAATGTGTCTTTTCAAAAAAAGCTCATCATTGGACGGTTATTGGAGACACTAGGGGCGATTTTGGGCTATCTTGCTTGGTTTGGAACAATTTCTAACATTCGGTTTGTGTTTTTGATTTGTATGAACATCGAATTGCTTGTTATGATGATTCACCAAGCTATGTGTGGCTAAACCTTTCGGTGATCATCTTAGGTGAAGGTTTCTCTTGAACTTTTGTGTGTTTATTTCTGAATTTCTAGAATGATAACTTGCGTTGCTTGAATATCATGGTGTATGTTTAATTGCTTGTAACTTGTTAATTGATATTGCAATTTCTAGTCTCAATCGTACGTTCTTGGTGCCGTTGGCAATCGAGATATCACGGGAAGGGTTAGGGTTGGTTATTGATTAATTGGTCATCGGGAAACAACCTCGCGTTTATATAATCCGAGTACTTTGTTCCCTTTTATCACTTCAATTATCTATACACGAGTTATGTCTATGTAACTCTTTCTAGTTGGAATTACACACAATTGTTTAAAGAAACTGAATCCTAAGATGGTCATTGTTCTCTCCTAATCTGTTTTACAACCAACATTTGATTTGAAATTAGTTTTTAATTTAGTTTTCTAAAACAACAATCCAAACCATTGATCTTTATTTTTCTGCAAATTAGGTTAATTGTAGTTAATTGCAAAGCTAGAAAATCAACACACTTTCCACATACTCCCTGAGTTCGATACCCTCTTACCACTATCTATAGTTGTTTTTGGGATTAAATTTGCGTGACCCACGACAATCACGTCAAATTTTGGCGCCGCTGCCGGGGAGTAGTGCGCAACGTGTGTTATCTTGTGTATTAGTTTGAAAAAAAAATTAAAAAAAAAAAACCAAAAAGATTTCTTTTATGTTCATGATTTACACTTGGTAGTTGAGTTGAGTTGTGCAGGATGACAGGGCATTACACAAATTTCAGCTTATTTACGTGTAGATTGTGCAAAGGCCCACTTCATCCGAGTATATGTTGTGGGGAGGCCCAACATAAGCGTAGAGAAGAACAGATGAGAATGGACGAGCGGAATGTCCATTATGATGAGTTTCACCCACATGATTCATACTATGATTCACCTTACAAGTCGAACATGGATTATTATGATGAATATTCCCACTTTCATATGAAGGCCCTCAGATGTACGATCAATACTATTATCATGCTCAGTATACATTTGATCAGTATGGTTATGAATGTGTAACTCAACAACCTACTTTGCACTATCAGTCACATAAATCTGAAAGTCTTGGAGAGATGATGAGAAAGAGACACATGGTTCATGTTGAAAAAGAATTAACAAAACCTCATTTGTCAATGGAAGAACGAGTAGAACTTTTGGAATGGAAATATGATTTGTTACCAAAAGAGGTGAAAGAGATGAGGCCAGGGACGTCGATGGTGGAAAAACGTCAAGCAAAACAACACTGGATACATGTGCAGATTGAACAAATGACACCTATGGGTGATGTAGAAGAAAAGGTTGTGAGTCCTCCCGAACTTGAAACTGAATTATTAGGGCCAAATGAGGAATATACAATTGAAATTATTGTGGAGGAACCACCTATGGAGAGCAAAGTTGAGGGCCTTTTACTTGATGAACCAATCAAAGTTTATTACAATTCTCCGGCTGTGGTGGTTATGGAAACCAGGAGTGTTAAGGATGCATGTTTAGAAACTAGGAATGTGGCACTTCATGATGTGGGAGATTTCATTCATAAGTTATGTTTATGGGAGAGTTTAGATTTGTTGGGCATAAAAAATGAAGTCGTGAAGTGGAGAGTAAACTACCGAGCATTTGTTGGAAATTCGGTAGGAAAATGTGGATTTAAAGAATTTTGCAAAGAAAGATGGGACGTGACAAAGCACACACACAATAGAAGAATCAAACACCGTGCTTACATCAGCAACGAAAAAGGTAAATGTGCATTGAGACCACCTTGAGACATATCAGGTACGGTCGGGCTGAAGACCTAAACTTTAGCGCTGCTTGGGAGGCAACCCAAGGTGTTTCTAGATAAGTGTGGGGAAGATGTGCGGAGAGTTGTGTGAAGGTGATGATAGGAAGTCGGATTATCTACAACATCTGTTGTGGCAAACTTCACCAGGTCAATGTACTTTTTCCTTAGACTTGTCATGTTCTTTAGCTTTGAAATATTGTTAGTTTATTAGTTTGATTTTGTTTATTAAAAAAAAAATTTGGGATTTGAGATTTAAAGCTTTTGTTGATGTTGAATGAATTTTAGTGATCAAAGCCCTCAAAGCCATACATTGGGACAATGTATCCCAAGTGTGGGGATGGGGGAATTTTTGAGAAGTTCAAAATTTTTGTAAATTCAAGAGAAAAGTGTAAAAATTTGAAAGCTTGATATTGTTCCATTTGACACACCGATACCCATTCCTAGTCTTTTCTTGGTGAGGATTTGAGCCACACATGATTGTTATTGATATTTCATTGTTTGAGTGGCGGTGTGTTTATTGTGTTAATAGAACTTGTGTACGAATTCTTGTTAAATCCTAGAGTTAGCATGCTTTTGAAAATGATAGGGGACTTTTAGGTAGCCTCGTCTAGATGTGTGAGAGTGCAGGATTGGTGGGTTGGACCTCATACGTTACATATATGAGCTTGGTATTGTGAGGGGTGGGGGTTTGGTCTTTAGAAAGCCATGTTTGAGCCTTATACCATTCGGTTGTGACCCAAACCTACTTCCTACAAAATTTTACCTATTGAGATGACCCGGTTTAGGAGATTTAGTATGTAGTAGTGATGTCTTGTATATATTGTTAAGTTTGATGTGTTATGAAAAAAAAAATGATAAAAGAAAAAAAAAAGAGAAACAGAAAAATATGAAAAAAAAAAAAGTATTTAATTGCAATAGAGTGAGAATGTCAAGAAGCTTTGTATATATTTTTGGTGTTTGTTTCGTAGTAGTAGTAGACATATAAAAAAAACCGGGTCAAATCAATTAGCTCTTTCATATGTATTCCCCCATTTTTCCTACCTTTACACCTAGCCCCGTTGCAACCCGCAAGTCCCTTTGATTCTAAAGCATGTTAGATATTTGTTAGGAGGAAACTTGATTTGTATACAAGCTTATTGTCGCACACACACACACGCATTGAGTGGTTTAGCATTATGCTAATAATTCTTGTAACCGAGAGATTTTCGTGAGGGGTGTGTCTCGTGGTATGATTGAAGGTTAGTAAAAGGACAATACATTTTAGCTCGGTTTGCGCAATTGGTCACTTGTGGTTGAGAATAGTTTTGAATGAGTTGCTTGGGACAAGCAACGGGTAAGTGTGGGGATGTGACGGGTGGTCCGTAGGACAACCCTTAAAGCCTTTAAATAGAATAAAATTACATACTTTGCCCGGTTATTTGCTTGAATTTGGTAACCACTAGATGAATTGATGTGCAGGTATTATAATGCTCAAGATGTGGGTTTTAGATGGCTGGATGGATGCTAGAAGTTGGCGGTGTCAAAACCTGGGTTTACGGTCTGCCATAAAATAAGAAACAGGAAACTCGAACCGTAGCTTACGGGTATCAAACGTAAGTGACGGCTGAAAAAGGCAGCGTATACATGTACTATGATGGGAACATTTAATGTGTCAAGCAAAAATCATGTGCACATGGAGGGAATATTGTAATTGACATCATAGTGTGCTGCACATACTTGGACTCTTTTGTTGGCACATGCAAGGAGATAATAACATCAAATGAAAAGGAGTCAGGGAACATGTGACTTGGGATGCAAAGTCAACACAGTTCACATCTTAATAAAACATCACAGTGAAAGTGGGGGCTATCATAAAGAGATCATCATAGTTAGTCAACGTCCTTAACAGCATGGCTCGGTTTGAGAAAAGGCAACATCATATCATCATTCTCAATTAATTAATTAAAGGATATATTCACATGAGATGGGCAGACATATGTCACGTGAATATTAAGAAAAGGTATCAAAAGTGAGTGGATGTCATCATACATATTGCACACAAACTTCGAGACTTGTGGGGAAGTTTGGCAGCCGTCAAATACCAACATCACGTGATGGCAGATTGATGGCAGATCATAGCAACACACTTGGACTTAAAGAAACACATGCATACACTGGATTGGGCCAACACAAGGCAGAAGACATGTGGACTTGGAGATCATGGATTGGGCCGATATATGACCTTGTGGACTCTTTGCATTGGGCCGCCACACAAAGGAGATTGGGGGCGGCACATCACAACATCATCATTATTATTTGACAGTGGGCGGCACATATATACACACGCATACAGTGGATTGCACATGAAAGACATCATCGTCATCAATATTCACGGCACATGCTGATCTTGAGTTGGAGGATTCGGTTGTTTTTAGCAGCAGCCATCACACAAAGTCAAGGGCTCTCATCATCAATATTCTTTATTAATTGAGGGCACATCAAACTATTATAATTGGGCCGTAGATTTGGAGACATCATAATCTGTTACATAGTGGTTTGGGCTCTTGAATATACATCCACGCAAACAAAGGGCAGGAGCTATTGGCGGCTAGCATTGGTGAGGAACAAAGAAGAAAATTCAAGTCACCACCGTAAATTACGGCTCCACCGTAATTTACGGTGGACCTGATGTTGACCTGGAGCTCACCGTAAATCAGTCTCTACGCACCGTAAACATTTTATGTCCACCGTAATTTACGGTGGAGCCGTAATTTATGGTGGTATCTGCGGAATTCTTTGTAACTGCTCATTAAAAACGGTTTTTAATGTGTCTTTTCAAAAAAAGCTCATCATTGGACGGTTATTGGAGACACTAGGGGCGATTTTGGGCTATCTTATTTGGTTTGGAACAATTTCTAACATTCGGTTTGTGTTTTTGATTTGTATGAACATCGAATTGCTTGTTATGATGATTCACCAAGCTATGTGTGGCTAAACCTTTCGGTGATCATCTTAGGTGAAGGTTTCTCTTGAACTTTTGTGTGTTTATTTCTGAATTTCTAGAATGATAACTTGCGTTGCTTGAATATCATGGTGTATGTTTAATTGCTTGTAACTTGTTAATTGATATTGCAATTTCTAGTCTCAATCGTACGTTCTTGGTGCCGTTGGCAATCGAGATATCACGGGAAGGGTTAGGGTTGGTTATTGATTAATTGGTCATCGGGAAACAACCTCGCGTTTATATAATCCGAGTACTTTGTTCCCTTTTATCACTTCAATTATCTATACACGAGTTATGTCTATGTAACTCTTTCTAGTTGGAATTACACACAATTGTTTAAAGAAACTGAATCCTAAGATGGTCATTGTTCTCTCCTAATCTGTTTTACAACCAACATTTGATTTGAAATTAGTTTTTAATTTAGTTTTCTAAAACAACAATCCAAACCATTGATCTTTATTTTTCTGCAAATTAGGTTAATTGTAGTTAATTGCAAAGCTAGAAAATCAACACACTTTCCACATACTCCCTGAGTTCGATACCCTCTTACCACTATCTATAGTTGTTTTTGGGATTAAATTTGCGTGACCCACGACAATCACGTCAATCCCCCCTTGAGTTTTAGGGGGGCCTGTTGCTGGTTTAGTCTGTTTTTCAAAATTTCGGGTTGCACCGTACTACTTGGGGGGTTTCAATTAGGGTTTCTTAGTGTGCCATTTTAGGAATGGAAATTTGCGAGGTTCTTACATAAACCTCTGGATTTACATGTCACAACCTTGTTTTTAAGCTCACGTAATCATGGTCTTGATTAGTATCATAAGGACATAGGAATGTGTTGAGAAATCTCAATTTAAAGTATGTTAAACAAGTGTTTATACAAAATCAGAAAGTTTATTGCACTTTGGAGCCTTTTATGGTGATGTTCCAGCCTTGGTTTTCCATGGAAAACCTGTGGAAACATACCTAAGGTTGTTCCAAGTGCTAAGGAAGAAGAATCATTGAAAAAGATGGAAGAATGATGAAGTTATGCTCACTTTTGTGAGTTAATATGCTTCTGTCTTTGCTATTGATTTCAGCTGCGTTTTTGAGTGTTTGAGAGTGAGTTTAAATTGTTTGCAAAGTGAAAAATGTGTGGAGAAGGCTTGGGTTATGTAACACCGCGTAAAATCAAGTTCAATGATGTGTTGACACAGGTCCCTAATCCTAATTATGTCAAACGTTGACTAGGAGGGACTATTATCGGCAAACGGTTAAAACTATGAATATGAGAGGACGAAAAGTGTCAACATGCTAAACTTACGCCTCTGATTGACCACACACGATGAACGTATTTTTAAACGAACAAATATTCGGACGTAAGAAGTCGTTTGTGAAAGAAATTGAAAGTTTTCAAGACAAAGGGGTTAAACGTGTCAACATGTTAATTCTTACCTCTGAGTGACCTTTAAACGAACCCGAGGCTTCGTAATGTTCGGTTATTGATGTGTGCGGTGTGTTATATATATTTATGTATATTTTTAGCCCTTTTTAACACTTTAGTCAAGTTTTAAATTTATAAAACACGATATTCTACTAACACTAAACACACATATGGGCAAGTGCACCCATCATGAGCGTAGTATAGTGTTGGTAAGATACCGGGGTCGTACAAGGACACAAGAGCTTTTAGTACCGGTTTATCCTCAACGTCTAATCAAATCAAAAAGTTAGAAAAGGGTTTTAAACATGAAAATAAAAACTAAAAATGCTGAAAATAAAAATAGAATAAAAACAGATAGACAAGATGAATCACTTGGATCCGACTCGCCTTTAGTGTAACCTTTGATGTTTTCCGCACTTTTGCACTTTTTAAGAGATTATCTTAGTTATAGTAGTAGGCCCCTCTTTTGAAGGTGACGTTACCCTCAACCCAGTAGTTTGAGTCAGCAAGGATACAATCCTAAAGGGTTGGAATATTGGAAGATAATTAATTAAGTTATTAATGCGTAATGTGGTAGGCCCCTCTTTTGAAGGTGACGTTACCCTCGGCTAAGTGGTTTGAGTCAGCAGGGATACAATCCCAAGTAGCCGGGTTAATGTATTAATAGTAGTTTACATATGAGGGGATCAAGCCATTCGCACCCCCGCCATCCAATACCAGTGGGTATTGAAGGAGGTCCTAGTAAGCTTGACCCAGGTCCTTGCAGGATCTATACACTGAACAAGGCAAGAACCTTACCTAACCATTCCCTTAACCCCCGACCAAGTAGCCAACATATCTCAATATAGACCGTGGAGATATGAATGGTGTAAATCTTTTATTTTATATAGACAGTAAAATAACACCAAGACACCACGGACAAATGATAAGGAAGTTTCACCTTCAACATAAGAAACTAGTTATTAAAGTCATTAATACAAAACCAAATAAAAAGTGCGAAAAGATTAAAAAACAAAAGTATTACACTAAATGCTTGTCTTCACCAAGTGATGTAAGAGACTTAGGCAAACAGGACCTTTGATTTTCAAGAACTCTTACTATCAACCCCCGTCATTTCGTCTATGGCCTCTCTCAACGCATAGACATAGTTGACGAGAGAATCTTCTACCGATGACCTTCTCCCTTGTCGGTTGTTTCTTGAGTGTGATGATGATGTTCCGCTATTTCTGCTTGACATTCTAAGAAAACAAACCGAAAAGAATTCATTTTAATGAAACAGTACCTCGAACACGGCCCTGTGTTCACTGAGCGCGGCCCCGTGTCCAGATTTCTACAGATTTTTTAAACAAGGAATCTTGAAGCTTCAAATTATTTTTCTGACTTTTGAAGCATTTTTAAGCAGAAATAACTTAAAACAGTGTTGTAAAACTTATTTTTAACAAGATTCCTTGAATAAAATCTATCAAACAACACAATAAAGCTTGAAACCATGGTGATTTTAAGCTTTAATGGAGGTTTTTGAGGTAAAAATGAAGAAGAAGGCAATGAACAAAAGTAGAAAAGACAAGATGGTTGTTGAGAACCTTCTTTAGAATATACCTAGGATGGTATGTGTGAAGATCCCACCAAATCTCTGTCTTTGGAATGGTCCAAATGTCCAGGAATCTTGCTGCATTTATAGAAAACGACAGCATGCTGAACACGGCCCCGTGTCGGCTGGACACGGCCCCGTGTCGGCTGGACACGGCCCCGTGTCGGCTGGACACAGCCCCGTGTGCAGACAAGATTCTGACACATTTCGTCCGTATTCTGACCAAAAGTCAGAAGAGAATCTTTTGGTGGACACGGGGGCGTGCTGACCTGAACACGACCCCGTGTCTAGAGGTTGTTTATGAAGATTTGTCTATTTTCAAGGAACTTTTTAGATCGGGTGGTTCCTTACTGGATGGAACAACACCGAAGTGCCTGAGATACCTAAGTTGCCCTAGACTTAGACGAGAACGCAAGAGGTTATCGGTAAGGGTGATTCCTATGCTAAATGTAGGTGGATAAGTCCAACCCTTTTCCGGGCTCCCGTTAAAGAAGGTGTATGTCGAATCGCTCAGGTCTATGTATACATCGACGGAAGTCGATGGGGAGTCCTTCACGGCACAATCGACACAGGGACGACTATCGCTCAAGTCTTTGCAAGAGTTAGAGGTGATTTCGGGAGCAACGATGTTGTTTTTATCCGAATGCGATCTCAATAATTCTTCTTGGAATTCGTCTTGAGATGAATTAGTTATGTCCATCTCTAGATCTCTTATCCAATTGAGAATTAAATCTTCCAATTGAAAGAATTCATCAAGAATCATTTCATTTAGAATAGATGTTTGAGAGCATTCTAGGGAGAGATAGGGATTATTTTTACTTTCACCCCTCTTAAGGCTACAGGAAAACAATGGGTCTATATAGTGGGAGTATAATTTAAAAAATAACATTTTAAATCTTCATGATTTCCGCTACAGGAAAACAATGGGTCTATATAGTGGGGAGCAAACCCTTTTTATGAACCTTAAAATGACCAAAATGCCCTTATGGGGCTAAATTCAGTTTTAAAATCTCTTCGGGCATGCTTGCTGATATCTTACTGATATCATGACATATTTTAAGCATAATAACATATGGAACTAGTATATGACTCATCTGGTTACCCGTTTACGCCTATACGCGTTCGGTTCGGTTTATGTAACTAGTTTGCATAAATTAACCGAAATGGGTTTAACCTTATCATTTAAGCTTCAAAATCCATAATGTATTTAGTTTACCCATATATTACAAGTCTCCATACTTGTTGGGTCTAAATTACATTCCATTCCGGTCATCGCTTAATCTAGCGTTTCGTACCGAAAATCCTTCCTTAAACTAACCGGTCTAAGTCTACGACTTAAATAAGACCCGTTAGTATTATAATAGGTTAATAAAACCTTCGTTCCAGATTAGGGAGCCCCGGTAAAAGCTACCTTCACAAGTCTAAGTGCATTATACGGTTGAGTAGATAGATCTTGCATTTAGATACTCAGGTAAATACTTTTAACTTATTTTCCCTTATACGGGCTTGGGATACGTTAAAATATTACCGCTTGGTCGAGTATGGGATCACTTGGTCGGATTGTGAGTAACAAATCCGCATAACCCATTTTAATCTGTATTGTTTGATAACATAAACATTGGGGGTTAATGCGACCGTGCCCTGGATATCCTTGACTCATTTAATTGCAAATGGCCACGACCTAAGCACGGGGTGTAGGCATACACCTGTCAGATGTGATATGGTTTATGTTCCCCAAAAAGGGAATAAGATATAAATAAACTCCTCTATGGGTTTCCTGAGAAGGGATAAGTGGTGTGTCGGTAAATCATGTCTCGGCTTCTATCCCGGGCCCTAAATGTACGACAAACATGTAAATCTGTATACAAGATTATTTTTATATAATTGTCCCAAGTTATAAAAGATTATTTGTGCCTTGTGCATCTATACCAGTTTTCATAAATGTTTTCAAATGAGTCAGTTAATTGTATTTATCAGTGTAAACTGACGTATTTTCAAAAGATTAACTGACAGGTAGTATACGCAAATAGGCTGGGTGCTGCTTGGTGTCAATGAAGGATCTTGCAAATCCTTAGGATGCCCTAAAGTATGCTAAACTTCATTTTGTACATTTTATAATGATCCGCCTGTGGATTTAGTATTCCAAGCTCGTATGTAATTAACATTTCAGTATTTTCAGACAATTGAGTTTGTAATTATATTTTATATTCCAAGACTTCCGCTGTGCTATTCTGTGTATGTTTGACTATGACGATACCAATCTTACGTCACGATACTCCCCACCGGGCTGAGCTGTAAATATCGGGGTGTGACAGGTTATATAAGGAGTGAATTAGGGTTGAGTTGGTGAGCATTAAATGAAGAAAACACAAGTATTAAGCACCAAAAGTGACCAATTAACGAGCTGATAATCGTTGCTGCGGATCAGATAGCCTCGCGGGCCGCTAGCCATGGAGGGCCCCGAGTCGCGGGTCGCGAGCCCAATAGCTGGCGGGAGTTAAGTTTCAATTGTTGACATTATTAGCCCCTAGAGTTTGTTTTTGGTGGATTTAAGGTGTTTTAAGGGTAAATCATGACATATAAGCATATTATAAGGTTTGTTAAGTATAAAATAACATAAAACAAGTATGATGAAGTATGATTTATCGTAGGTATGTCGTAAATAAGCATCGTATGCATCCAAATGACGTATGCTTAACGTATATCACGAATTTGCAAATATAACACATAGTTTCCAAGAATTACGAATAATGTATCAATTGCTTCATGAATTTAAACGTTCACAAGTATGAAGTATGTAGAACACGAATTTAAAGAAATACAAATTTTATTCATGATTCAAGTCTCGGATTTTACAACGATTACAACGAAAAAACGATTACAAGAACACAAGACTTCCAAAAATAGAAATACAAACAACGCTTGCTATTTATGGAAGGTATGAAGAAGCAGGGCGTTACAGTTTAACCTTAGTTTTTAGTAGACCATAACGAGCACATCGGTCGATCTTGCATCTTATCAATGAGAATCATTTTGAAGTCGTTATATATGTGAAACAACATATATTCAATCATTACTTGGTGTTATTCGATTAATCATTCATACATAATGTGACATATGTAACATCATTCGTAAATACTTATAATTCAATAGTAAACAACAGATGATTTGAGAGACGTATGATCATTTTCAAATCAAATTATTTCGGTGGTTCTCCCAAGTAATTCAATCGGATACAATTCATATTGATAAATCGAACTCTAGTATGTGTGTGTGGTGAATTCGTATGAACCAGATGAAAAAATAACCAAAAACTGATTATGAGTTTCAGGGTAGGGATAGGTAACGACCATTAGGCAGTTATGGTTATGGCATTTTCTTAAATAAAAAGCCTCCAAAAATGCCCTCATTTTTATTTCGAAAATAGTGTCCAAAATAGGAAAATTAAATTTCTAAGGCATTTTTAATAAAGCAATTTCTAAGGCACTTTTTAGCTCAACCCCAGCCAGGGGCTGCCGCCCCTTGGACCCCCGCCAAGGGGGCGTTGCCCCTTGTAACCTCCTTTGATTACGGGCTCCGCCTGTACACTTTGAATTATAAAAACTCAAACAAACATGCACTACCACACTTCCTAACTTGCTTGATGTGTATTACAATCCACTTTGGTCCCAAAATCAATTCCAATTACGCTTAAATATGAAACACACACTCACAGTGCATAAGGTACTCTACCCTTTGAAGGAAGCCGCATTCACGCGGGTAGTTAGCGGCTACAATGTTATCGTGGGTACTCACAATACCTGCAAGGGGTACCCATGATACGCCCAAGCACCCTAATCATCAAAGGCAACGAGGATTTAGAATATGTACCCGTGATACGCCCCGAGCACCCTAATCATCAAAGGCAATGGGGATTTGGAATAAAGTATTATCACTCATAAATATATTTTATAAACCAAAAGTAATTTTAAGAAACATAAAAAATTATAAATAACAGTACAACTTTTATAAAAATGGGTTTATAAATTTTATTTGTTAAGTGTGGAATGATAAATTCCCCAAGAAAAAATATTTCATAATCCAGATGATGAAACTATGGTGGATTACACATTTACACAAATGAGTGAGGCAATGCTCTAACTAAAGAAGTAAGAGACAAAGCCAAACCACAAACAAAGATAGGGATGAGCTCAGTATCAACCGGTATTGAACCAATACCGGTATCAAAAATCTCTAAAAGTATATACCTATACTGAATATATCCGGTACGGTATGGTTCAATATCAATACCCGGTACAGTACAATTACCATTTGGTCGTCACTAATAAAAACTGCTTTAACATAACAAAGCTTATGTCTCGTTCTTTCTTGGTCATCATTTATCCTACTTGAATATGTCTTATTGTATATACTAGGACTTTGACCCGCCGCGCGTTGCGGCGGCGCCGAAAGTTAAAGTAACTATAATTAATACCATATATTTGATCCAACTTGAAAAATATTACGTCATCGTTGAATGAAATACTATTATATTTGACTCGATTCGATTTCGTACACAAAATAAGGATAAAAACGTATTATATTTGACTATACTCGTTTCAGGAAAAGTTTATGTCAAAACGTTAGTCGTTTCCATTGAAACACGAATTTAAACCGACAGGTACGCTAAAACTGCCATACGTCGTGTGTTACGGCTGTGACACCTTGGTTGTTTATATTTGGTGGTACGTTATGTGGTGTGTTAATCATAGAAAAACATGTGTTTCGGCATATCCGATCTACCACAGTGTAACCTATATAAGCATTGCGATTACAATGTACGATGATGACATTCGGCATATCTGATCTACCTCAGTGTAACATGTATAAGTATTGCGATTACAATGTAAGATGATGACATTAATGTGTAATGCCCGCACGTGAAATTACGCATTTTTACATTGTTACACACGGTATGTTTGTGATATTAACGTCATTGACATAGATAAAAAAAGAGAATGCCTCCGTCGTTGTGGTGTAAAGTTGTAATGGTAACTTATACAACAATGTAAAATTGACATTAACATAGTTAGGCATAGATAAAAAAACATATTAATGTGTGGCACGCTATGGTGTAAAGTCGTAAAAACAATTCAAATAAAATGAGACGCCAAGTTATTAAGAAGAAAGGTTGACAAATCAAAGTTATCAATTACCAAAAATTAGAACTGAATGTGTAACTTACTTAAAGAATAGGAGATGTAGGTGTCAAATTAAAATATGTAGAGACCTACTTTTATTTTTAAAATAAGTAAACAAATATTAAATTATATGTAAATAATTAATTTTGGTAAGTTTTGACTAAGGAGTAATAATGATTTCATAAAATTTAAACTTCAATTAAGAGAAAGAAAATTTAAACTGCAGTTAAAAAGGGAAAAGAAATTGAAAAGGGAAAAGAACCAACTGGGAAAAAGAAAATGTTAATTCCAAAAAAGTAACTGGGAAAAAGAAAATGTGAAGCCCATAAGTACATTTAATTATTAGAGGAGGAGGAAGAGTCGAACTCTTGACCTCTTCTTCAACTTGAGACATAACAACCACCAAACCAAACTACAATTTGCTTTTCTTTAGCGCAAACAATATATGTATATAAACGTAAATGCGGTGGCTGTGATGTGACAGCCACCGACTTTGTACTTTAAGACTTTAGGGAAATGTGTTAATTTACAAAAGTCGGCGCAATAGTAATGTTCCTATCTTTTAAATTTTTACCAGTGAACTTTGTATGGTCAAAAATCAATTTCAAACTCGTACTTTCTTTTATGCATAAGGTACAAGTTGACTCATGCATGCTTGTGCCTATACCTTACACTCTAAATTCTACGTGTGCTTCCCTGCCCAAACAAAAGTAGTACCCATTTCTCATTTTATACAAGATATTTTACCTTGAATTGAACTTAATTAAAGACGGGAAAACTGTCAAAAATTATTATTTTTACTTTATAAAAAAAATTACTTTATAATTTTTTTTTATTATTGTAAAATGTGAAAAATTTCACTATGTTATCTTTAAAAAGAAGGAAAGCGTGGAAACTGGAACATGATTAGATTTCATTCGCTCCTTTTCTAAAACTTAAAAATTGAGCATTTTGACACCCACTTTTTTTAAAACCTAGAAGACTTTACTTTAGTTTAATGGTTAAATCAAGACATGAAAACATCCTACTAAATATAAAATATGTAGCTGCATAATAATATTACTCCGATTGCGTTCTAATTGCATAATAATGTAACTTCAATTGCATTCCGGTTGCGTTCCTGTCCTTCGCAACTCACAAACATACATCATACATGATATATGCATGTGTCAATATATGCTTACATAAACGTATATGTGTATATAAACCATAGCCATCAACTCTTGTTATATGTGCCAAGTTATGACAAAGTGTCGGTACTATAATGATAAGATAACAAATCAAATCAAACCAACACCGAGTTGCGGCAGTGATTTTACTAGTTTTCACTAATTTTAAAGCCATGTCATAAAGGCAAAATCATTTTTGGACTATTCACAACAAATTAATTTTTTAGAATGAAAGGTGGATCTAATATATTCCAACTAAGATATTATTTTATTGATGTTAAGAAATATCATCTATTTTAATTTTTCCCAATCAAATTCAACATTCATACATACAAACCAAAACAATACTGGTATGAATTTCTAACACGATACGGACCTGACACAGAATTGACAGGTTTGAGTTTAGAATAACAGGTTTAGTTTAATTTTAGGTCCTACGCCCTGCTTGCAATATGCGCATGTAATGTATATATGTGTGGGTCCTTAGGGGCAAAAGTGAAAGCGCGCTAATTTTAACGTTATTTTACTAATTTCACGAAAATAATGTTAAAAGCGGGGGACGGTTAATCATGCGTCATGTGGTGGCGTTGATAGCCGAAAGACAAGGGGGTACATTAGGGATGAGCATGTACCCGTTCGGTACCGAAAATCCCCAAAAGTGGGTATCGGTACTAGTACTAAATATACCCGGTACGGTTCGGTACTGGTATTTTAGTGTAAAAACCGGTAAATACCGGTACCAGACCGGTACCGAAAATGTCAAAAGTCGGTACCGAATCAGTACCGAAAATATACCCGGTTCTGTAAATTCGGTACCAGTACCGATACCCGGTACCATTTTCTCATCCCTAGGGTACAACACTAATCGGCATTTGTCCCAATTGCTGAGTGTTACGTGTCTTAGGTCCAAGACTTGATACAAAACTACTATCGAGCCAAAGGTCTCACTGGAAGCATCATCTCTATTCCTACGAGGTAGAGATAAGGCCGTGTAACACTTCGCTTTTTCGTATCTTTCTATTTTCATCAAGTCTTATTGTACTTTCCATTTTAAACAGTTGTACGTTTGTTTGTGAGTCGAGACTTAAATCATAATGGAAATGCATTGTTTTGATCATATTCTTGTGGTAATTCTATGTTATGCACGCACAACTTGTCACAGTTGAAAACACATTAAACTATTTCAATCACGTGAAAACAATAGAAGAATATCCTAATTTCAAACAAGAATCTAGAATTCGTACGCAAATTTGGAGAATTTCCCCAAAAACAAGTTTAAACTAATTAAACAAGAAGTTTATATTTATAAAATAAGGTTGTTTAATAAATAGATAAAACTATTTTGTTAAAAAGGTTGATAGTTAAGTTAGTTAGTTAAATAAGTTAGTTAATTAACTAAATTAACTAATTAACTACGTTAAATAAGACCTAGGTTAGTTAGTTGATTTTCCTATCATTTCAGTTAACTCAGTTAACTTTCCCCGTTATCTCAGTTAGACAAGTTAATGAAACTGCAGGGACTAAAGTGTAACTTCTCAAAAAAATCGGACAAAAAGGGGGGTCCTTCTGTATCGGACCGGCCCCTTAGGAGATTCGAACTCGGATCACTCAATTCACACACACGCGCACTAACCAGACGGGCTACCGTCATCGCTGTTAATTATACCGAATCAAATTATATTTATGCGCTGTTTTCGTTCTTTCCATTTTTAAACTCCCGCCCAGAACAGCGCATAACAAGCTGTCAACTTTCTTTGCTTCTTCTTCGTGAACTATCGAGCAAACAGATGGACTTTCCTTATGTGAAATCAATCCACATAAATCATTCCAAACATCCCTCTTATTTCCAAACCGAATCAAATCTATACGACTATAAATACCCGACCTCATACTTCGGTTTCTCACACCTTATTCTCGACACAACCACTCCCACTCGACACCGACACCTTTCTGCGTTGTTTCAATCGCCGGAGAAGACGACCGCACCACCGGAGAAGACCGCCGGAACCGCCGGGCTCGACTTCGGTACGATCGTAATCCGATTAGTTTTTTTAAGTCGTTATTATTACAAATATTCAGATTATATTTTGATAAAATTCAGATTTATTATAATCAGATTATTATTATTATTACTAATATTTCAGATTATTATTAATATTATTAATATTATTATTATTCTGATATTATTAATATATATTCTGTTATAATTAATAATATTCAGATTATTATTTATATTATTAATCCGAATAGTATTATTTTTATTAAAATTCTGATTAATATTAATATTATTATTAATATTCAGAGTATTCTATTATTAATAATCAGATTATAATAATAATAATTATTATTATTATTATTAATAATAATAATATTCAGATTATTATAATATTCATTAAAATTCAGATTAAAATTATTATTATTAATTATCATTGATCTAACTATTATTATCAATAGTATTAAATCTGATTATTAATATTATTATTATTATTAATATTACTATTATTATCAATAAAATTATTATTTCACTTTTATTATTAATTAGAGTTTTAGACATTTAAGACCCTAGCCATAAAACGCTACCTCGATAATTCGCAAACGTAATAACAGCACAAAATCCATAATTAACACATGTTTCACCCTTCAATCATTTAGGGTAATCACTTGCAAATCTTGGGAAATCTCCATTCTTTTTACAAGAACACGCAACGCAAACAAAGGTGAGTATACATGACCCATTTTCCTTTTCAACACTTTTGGGTGCAATATGTATTCTATATCAAACACACAAATCACTTCAAACAGCTTTATGCACACTCTATCCAAATTCTATGTGATACATTTGATTCATGTTATACATGTTATGCTATTGTAAACTCTCATGACTATGTGTTCATTAACTTTGCAAGCCTCCCCTAACAATGGTAGCGCTATAGGTTGAGAAACGCCCCTCCCGTTATTTTGGCGGGTATTGTTAGGTTAAACTATGTTAAAACCATCTCATTCATTGGGATAGGCATGTTAATTGCGTTAAACTTTGGTTTGGACACATAGAGTAACATCGTTTCGAGTATATACTGTTAATATGATCATGTTATTCACATTGGATATGAGAAACATTTTATACAATTATTATGCTATGTATTAAACTTGTATACTCGCCAACATTTTTTTGTTGATTTTATTTTAATACATGTTGCAGGTTGAATTATTCAAGGTTTCAAGTAATCGAGCTAGGATGGCTTAGATACACATCTTAGCAAATTAATAAATGTTTGAATTCATGTTATTTCTTTGAGACTTTGTACGACATTTTGAATTTAATGAAATGGGAATTTAAATTATATTGTCACATTTAGTGTTATGTTGTTTTGAGCAATCTGTTTCGCTTAGCGCCACATCCCGATGTTTCCGCCATCGGTTGGGGTGTGACAGATTGGTATCAGAGCCATAACTATAGGGAATTAGGTAAATTGCTACACTTTTCCCTAGTCCATAGTAGGGAATTAGGAATGCCTTGCCTAGTCTATAGTTTAAGAGCTTATTCACTATGTGTTGCTTAAAACAACTTCCTTTCTATCTTCTTTGCTTCCCTCTATTCTCTTGGACTCTTAATAAACATGCCTTTCATAAGGCATAACACAATACACACTTGAAGGTTTTGAAGACACTCTTATAACACAATCGAAACGACTTATCAAAACAAGGGTGATTCCTACATTTGATGAGGACTTTCACTCAGCTATACTTTGATTGTTGCACGAAATATACCCTCAAGTTAGGAGTGATATCCAAACCTTGAAGGAAATTTCCATCTCATATTCTGGTGGACCCTTATCTTTTGATAAGTACCAACCACACTAGGGTTCGATGTTATCAAGTTAGAGGTGAAACTCGCATCTTGTTAACTAGTCCCATTCCTCAATTTTCGATCTCGCCAAAGTTTCGATTTTCCCAATCGATTAAGGACGTGTAGTAACTGGAAGGACAAATATCGTTAATCGCTTCTCGATGAGAGTATTTGTCTATTAGGCCAAAGCACGTTTCCTTAATTCGAAAAGGACCTCGATTCACTTTGGAATAGTCTTATGTTACGTTCCGTGACAATCCATGTTTTACGTTAAATCTCTTTTATGACATCTCAATGATAATGTGTTTTATATTTGAACGTATCGTTCATTTCAAAAGTTTTGAATCACGAATCACGCTATCTTCGCAATCTTAAACAATTAATACTCTTGTGAACAAACTAAATTTATGATGCTTTCATTTCATGTTACACTATGTGAAAACTCATGTTATGCTATGTGAAATCATTTGAAAACTATATGCTATGTGAAAACTATGTGCTATGTGACGCATTCATTAAAGCAATTTCTCTAAACAAACCATTATGATCAAAGTCTCATCCATTCTTTATTTTAAATTCTTAGATGTCGTCATCTCGCCATCAATCTCATTCAACCAAGAGGTCAAGCACCTCCTCACAAAAGAGGATGATAGCCTTCATGGCCAAGCAATTTGCTCGTGTGGTTCCCAAAATTGTGACTGAACTCCAAGCTTCCAACACCCCTAACTCCTCTGTTGACTCGAAAGTGGTCAAGCCTAAACGCATATCTTTCAACTACAAACACTTTGCCTCCTGCCACCCTAAACCTTTCACTGGGGAAGAGGGTGTGACGACTATGCTTGAATGGTTCGATAGCATAGAAGTTACATTCATCAACAGTGAATGTCCTGAAGAACTCAAGACTCGCAGTGCTACCGGTGTGTTCCAAGCAAGAGCCCTAGAATGGTGGACGAATGAAAGGAACATTCGTTCAAACGAGCTGGCATATGCGTTACCTTGGGAGGAAGTGAAGCAACTCATGATGGATGAATTTTGTCCTCCCCATGAGCAACAAAAGCTTGAAGAAGAATTTTGGGCCCTCAAACAGATCGGCGACAACAACCTTGCTTACACCACCCGTTTTAAGCAGTTGAGTATCATAGTACCACACCTTGTGTCAACCAATGACCGCATGATCAGGAAATACATTAACGGTTTACCACCTGCCATGAGAGACACCATTGAGGCAGCCAAGCTTGACGACATCGAGGCTGTCTATCGACTCGCCGCTAGTTTGAACAACAATCGCGTTCGTGATAAACAAGTCGCAGCGTCCACTCGGGTAGCTAACCAGATTACCACAGGCCCTGAAGCCCCAGCAAGTGGCAGCGAGAGCAGGAAACGAAAATTTCAAGGCTCAGAGCCAGTCAACAGAGTTCGCGCGTGTTACAAGTGTGGGGATACGACGCACCTTCGTCCACAATGCCCTTTATGGAATCAAGAACGACAACAGCCATCACAAGGTCCAGCTCAAGATAACAACGAAGACGTCGCTACCAACACCTGATGAGAGTCCTTTACGGCTAATGTTACTTCCTTCATTTATGTTTCCCTTCATTTAAGCAAGCGTCATTTTGTTTTCCCTTCGTTCAGCTTTCCTCTTAAAAGATTTCGAGGACGAAATCTCCTAAAGTAGGGGAGACTGTAACACTTCGCTTTTTCGTATCTTTCTATTTTCATCAAGTCTTATTGTACTTTCCATTTTAAACAGTTGTACGTTTGTTTGTGAGTCGAGACTTAAATCATAATGGAAATGCATTGTTTTGATCATATTCTTGTGGTAATTCTATGTTATGCACACACAACTTGTCACAGTTGAAAACACATTAAACTATTTCAATCACGTGAAAACAATAGAAGAATATCCTAATTTCAAACAAGAATCTAGAATTCGTACGCAAATTTGGAGAATTTCCCCAAAAACAAGTTTAAACTAATTAAACAAGAAGTTTATATTTATAAAATAAGGTTGTTTAATAAATAGATAAAACTATTTTGTTAAAAAGGTTGATAGTTAAGTTAGTTAGTTAAATAAGTTAGTTAATTAACTAAATTAACTAATTAACTACGTTAAATAAGACCTAGGTTAGTTAGTTGATTTTCCTATCATTTCAGTTAACTCAGTTAACTTTCCCCGTTATCTCAGTTAGACAAGTTAATGAAACTGCAGGGACTAAAGTGTAACTTCTCAAAAAAATCGGACAAAAAGGGGGGTCCTTCTGTATCGGACCGGCCCCTTAGGAGATTCGAACTCGGATCACTCAATTCACACACACGCGCACTAACCAGACGGGCTACCGTCATCGCTGTTAATTATACCGAATCAAATTATATTTATGCGCTGTTTTCGTTCTTTCCATTTTTAAACTCCCGCCCAGAACAGCGCATAACAAGCTGTCAACTTTCTTTGCTTCTTCTTCGTGAACTATCGAGCAAACAGATGGACTTTCCTTATGTGAAATCAATCCACATAAATCATTCCAAACATCCCTCTTATTTCCAAACCGAATCAAATCTATACGACTATAAATACCCGACCTCATACTTCGGTTTCTCACACCTTATTCTCGACACAACCACTCCCACTCGACACCGACACCTTTCTGCGTTGTTTCAATCGCCGGAGAAGACGACCGCACCACCGGAGAAGACCGCCGGAACCGCCGGGCTCGACTTCGGTACGATCGTAATCCGATTAGTTTTTTTAAGTCGTTATTATTACAAATATTCAGATTATATTTTGATAAAATTCAGATTTATTATAATCAGATTATTATTATTATTATTACTAATATTTCAGATTATTATTAATATTATTAATATTATTATTATTCTGATATTATTAATATATATTCTGTTATAATTAATAATATTCAGATTATTATTTATATTATTAATCCGAATAGTATTATTTTTATTAAAATTCTGATTAATATTAATATTATTATTAATATTCAGAGTATTCTATTATTAATAATCAGATTATAATTATTATTATTATTAATATTCAGATTATTATAATATTCATTAAAATTCAGATTAAAATTATTATTATTAATTATCATTGATCTAACTATTATTATCAATAGTATTAAATCTGATTATTAATATTATTATTATTATTAATATTACTATTATTATCAATAAAATTATTATTTCACTTTTATTATTAATTAGAGTTTTAGACATTTAAGACCCTAGCCATAAAACGCTACCTCGATAATTCGCAAACGTAATAACAGCACAAAATCCATAATTAACACATGTTTCACCCTTCAATCATTTAGGGTAATCACTTGCAAATCTTGGGAAATCTCCATTCTTTTTACAAGAACACGCAACGCAAACAAAGGTGAGTATACATGACCCATTTTCCTTTTCAACACTTTTGGGTGCAATATGTATTCTATATCAAACACACAAATCACTTCAAACAGCTTTATGCACACTCTATCCAAATTCTATGTGATACATTTGATTCATGTTATACATGTTATGCTATTGTAAACTCTCATGACTATGTGTTCATTAACTTTGCAAGCCTCCCCTAACAATGGTAGCGCTATAGGTTGAGAAACGCCCCTCCCGTTATTTTGGCGGGTATTGTTAGGTTAAACTATGTTAAAACCATCTCATTCATTGGGATAGGCATGTTAATTGCGTTAAACTTTGGTTTGGACACATAGAGTAACATCGTTTCGAGTATATACTGTTAATATGATCATGTTATTCACATTGGATATGAGAAACATTTTATACAATTATTATGCTATGTATTAAACTTGTATACTCGCCAACATTTTTTTGTTGATTTTATTTTAATACATGTTGCAGGTTGAATTATTCAAGGTTTCAAGTAATCGAGCTAGGATGGCTTAGATACACATCTTAGCAAATTAATAAATGTTTGAATTCATGTTATTTCTTTGAGACTTTGTACGACATTTTGAATTTAATGAAATGGGAATTTAAATTATATTGTCACATTTAGTGTTATGTTGTTTTGAGCAATCTGTTTCGCTTAGCGCCACATCCCGATGTTTCCGCCATCGGTTGGGGTGTGACAGGCCGTGTGCATCTTACCCTTCTCAGATCATACATTAGTTTTACTATTGGTGAAATTTACTGAGTATGATGATGATGAGTTTAATTTCAAGTCCAACACTCCAACTCACGAACCCGTTTAGCTAAACAGGTCGGGTTCATGACAACCTAACGAGTTTGTGTGATTAATATATTAACTAGTGTAATATTTTGTGCCAGAATCTAAAACTTATAAAAGAAATTGGTATAAAATTTTATGATTAAAATGTACCTATCTTTATATGCATTTGTATTTTTTTTACTTGATAGCAGGCCCATCTGAGCAACTTGGACAACAAGCTTAAAGTGCCTGAAACTTTCCGGCCCAACGTGAACACTACGCTTTAGTTGGGCCTTCCTTTATCCGGCCCATTAAAGCAACTTGCACAATAAGCCAAAACAACCTCTAAAACCCTCACCAGATCTCTCTCTCTCTCTCTCTAAAACCCATCCTCTCTCTCTAAACCTTTCTCTGCAAATTCAACCTACAACAATGGGATCCAATCAAGCAGCAGTTTCCTTCCTCACAAACCTCGCACGCGCCGCCTTCGGCATCGGCACCGCCGCAACCGTCGCCAGTTCCGCCCTCTACACCGTCGACGGCGGCCAACGCGCCGTCCTCTTCGACCGTTTCCGCGGTGTTATCGACGACACCGTCGGTGAAGGTACTCACTTCCTCATTCCATGGCTCCAAACGCCCTACATCTTCGACATCCGCACCAGACCTCACACTTTCTCCTCAATCTCCGGCACAAAAGACCTCCAAATGGTTAACCTAACCCTTAGGGTTTTATCTCGACCTGAGGTTAATAACTTACCGTCGATTTTCAAAACCCTAGGGCTTGAGTATGACGAGAAAGTGCTTCCGTCGATCGGAAACGAGGTGTTGAAGGCGGTTGTGGCGCAGTTTAACGCGGATCAGCTGTTGACGGAGCGGCCGCAGGTGTCGGCGTTGGTGCGGGAGAGTTTGATACGTAGAGCTAAGGATTTTAACATTGTGCTTGATGACGTGTCGATTACGCACTTATCGTATGGTGCGGAGTTCTCTAAGGCGGTGGAGCAGAAGCAGGTGGCGCAGCAGGAGGCGGAGAGGTCTAAGTTTGTGGTGGCGAAGGCGGAGCAGGAACGGCGTGCGGCGATTATTAGGGCAGAGGGGGAGAGTGAGAGTGCAAAACTGATTTCGGATGCGACTGCTGCTGCTGGAATGGGATTGATTGAGTTGAGGAGGATTGAGGCGTCGAGGGAGATTTCGTCGACTTTGGCGAGGAGTGGGAATGTTACTTATTTGCCGGGGAGTGGTAGCCAGATGCTTCTTGGGCTTAATCCGGGTCGTTGATGGTATATTGTTGTTCTAACTTTGTGTTGTTTTGGTTTTGTTTTGCATAATAGATTTGAATAATTGCGCGTGTGTTTCCAATATTAGTTGTTTGTTTGGTAGTTTGTTATGGTTATGTTTTAAAGTTGTATTGTGAGTCTGATCACTTGTTTAAATGGTTGAATGCTAAATGACTGCGTCAGTCATGTTTTCATTTGATTTGAATGATCTTTGTCTAGGTTTCTTATTAGTTGTAGGCGACAGATACAGTGTATTGAGTGCTAAACGACCGCATCAATTATGTTATCATTTGAATGTGCTTTGTGTAGGTTTTTTTAATAGCTGTAGGGAACAAATACGTACACAAATTTATTAGTTTGTATTCAGAACCAATAATATGTTGAGCCACGAGAACAACATAATGCATTGTACCTATTGCTTTGAATGTGATATGCAAGTTTGTTAGTTTGTTATGGTTGTATTCTAAAATTGTATTATGAGCCTGATCACTTATTCACTTGTTCGAGTGCTAAATGACTGCAACAATCTAGGTTGCTTAATACTTGTAGGCAACAGATACAACTATGAGACATGTTCTTTTTTAGAACCAATAATATGTTGAGCAGCATAATGCATTGTATTTATTGCTTTGAAAGTGATACGCAAGACTGTTGTGTAATGTAACCGCTTGTGATACACTGTGTTCCAGAGTTTACTAATGGAAGGAAAGGAAAAGAAACAAAAAGAAAGTAAAAATATTTTGTGTTCCAGCGTTTCGTTTAAGGAATGAAAAGAAAGGAAAATAAAACATGTCGTGTTCCCAGAGTTTCATTTAAGGAAGGAAATGAAAGGAAAACTAGGCTAAATTCTTTAGTTTTTCTTTCCTTCCGATTTGGGATGAAATCGGGGGAAATACATCTTTTTTTTTCCTTTCTCGTCCTTTCCTTTCTCACTTTTATTTTCTTTTCTTTTCCCTCGTTAAGTTAACTCAGGAACAAAGCGTTAGTTGTTTGTTTGGTATTTTTGTGATGGCTATATTTTAAAATTATATTGTAAGCCCGATTAATTATTTAAAATATTCGAGTGCTTTGTAAGCCCGATCAATTATTTAAAATATTCGAGTGCTAAATGGCTTCAACAATCATGTTTTCATTGAATGTGGTTAATCTAGGTTCTTAATAGTTGTAGGCAACACATACAGCAACAAGACATGTTCATTTCAGAAGTCAGAATCAATAATGTGTTAAGCTGCGAGAACAGCATAATGCATTGTGCTTATTGCTTTGCAAGTGATCTGCAAGACTGTAATGTAACCGCCTGTGTTTCTTGCTTCCATACTTCTATTTATCTTTCATGCACTACATACAAGTTTATTATTTAGTTCTCAACGTGTTATTGGTTGTGATTCAGCATAAAGTTGAACATCTTATATTGTGGTATTGCTTGTTATGGAGTCACTTTTGACTGTTTGATTCAATCACAAGACTATAAATTATTCCAACTATATACCTCTTTTTGGTGGGTTTCTTCTGCACTATATATCTGGATAAAGCGTATATGTTACCGATATTAGTTGTTTGTGATATCTAACTATTCTGATACCGCACAAAGTTCAATTTGCTTGATATCGAAGTACTTTGGACTGTTTTATAAAATTGCAGCATTGTTATGATGTTGATTCTTGGTGACTTTAGTTTCTATGTATTTGTGATTTGTGAATGGCTTCTGTATATCCTGTGCATGAATTTATCTCATTTTTGCTGAATTTTTACGCTCGCAGGACTGGTTGGCTTAAAGGCAATTGCATTCTATCATTTTCTTACAACGTTTAGCTAAGTTGGAAATATGAAGACACGTGCTGCTTATGAGAGAATAATTGTAACAACTTTAGTGACTTGGCAAAACTTCCTCTATGAGTTGGCATTCTTTACATACCAAATGATTGGTGAATTCTGAACTATTTTGTGTTGCATTCTGCTATATGCAATTTCAGTTTTATCACTTTAAATATTAGCGGCTTTTAGGAATTGGATTGCTTATCTAAACTGTTTACTTTCTTTCTCTCCGCTCGCATTTGTCATCATCGCTGATCACTCATATTTCTGATCTTGAAGGAAATGATAGAAGCTCAGGTTACTAATGTCAAGATTCTTGTGCACCTTTAAAACTTAATGATAGTGTTTTATAGAAGACATGGAAAAGCACTTAGATTTGTGATTCGCATGTTCCAGTAGTTGCCAGTATAACTACAGTGGGGAATAGATTATAATGAATTAGGGAATGCAATTAGGAGGAATGCATAGAAAGTATGTCGTTTGTCGATCCATTATCATGCTAAAATAAGCTTAACAAGCACCTTCTATGCTGAATCAAACCATCTCATTTACTCAAAATTGTGAACAATGCAGAGCGTAAACCAAAAACCGAATTAATTATATTGATTCTAGTTATTCCTCAAAATAATTCCACAGCCAGGAAACCGAGTAAATCCGCTTGCGATTGCAGTTATAAAGTATTGTCCTCAAGCCGCACAGCCATGTCAGCAGCTCAAGACTTGGCCATATGGCGGATCAGGTCAACAACACGGTTACTGCAACACGATCACACACATCCAATAATCAACTGATGCCTGGATATATCCACAACAAAACTAATTTAAATTCATGAGCCGTACCTGTATCCCCATTCGTTGTCATACCAAGAGACAAGTTTTACAAAATTGTTGTTGAGAGCAATGCCAGCCTTTGCGTCAAATATGCTAGATCTGAGGTCACCTACAAAGTCTGTCGACACAACATCATCCTCGGTGTACCCTAGGATTCCCTTCAAACTACCCTCTGCCTCAGCCCTACACAACATAGTAATCCCAACAATATACGAAATAATCATAATCAAATACTTAAAAACATCATTCATATAATCATCAAATTCTTACTTGATAGCAGCCTTGATGTCATCATACGATGCTGGTTTCTCAAGTCTAGCGGTAAGGTCAACCACCGATACATCAACAGTAGGAACACGGAATGCCATCCCTGTAAGTTTCCCGTTGAGGGCAGGAAGGACTTTTCCAACAGCCTTAGAAAGAGGGCAGTTGATTTAGGAAAAGAAGTTATGATATATCTGCAAATAGAATTTAAAAAACTACACACCATACCTTAGCAGCTCCTGTGCTGCTGGGAATAATATTAAAAGAAGCAGCTCTTCCACCCCTCCAATCCTTCATTGATGGACCATCAACAGTTTTTTGAGTTGCTGAATATAACAAAAAAAGTTAGCCCGCATCCAGTTTCGTTATAACCTTACGTTAAAAGGGTAGGACGACAATATCCTCACCAGTGATCGAGTGAACTGTGGTCATAAGGCCTTCCACAATTCCAAATTTGTCATGAATAACCTGTATATGAGAAACAAAAAACATTATGCTTCAAACATTTATCGCCACACTCGTGGTTTTAAAAAGTGCGGGGCGTTTTTATGTACGACCAAATAACTTTTATGTACAATTAAAAGCTACATCTCTTTTATATATTAGACTTCATCATGTAAACCATTTATAATTTCTTTATCGACACGCTTTTTTTATACCAAGATCACAAACATGTTAGCAAGTAGTGAGTTGTTCAACCTTTGCGAGTGGAGCGAGACAGTTAGTTGTGCAACTAGCATTAGAAACAATGGTGATATCCGATTTGTATTCCTTTTCATTTACACCCATCACAAACATAGGAGCATTTGCACTTGGAGCTGAGATCACAACCTTCTTTGCACCTCCCTAATCAACAATAAAATTAGCAAGTAAATACATATTTACTTCACCTGCAATAAAAGTACAATAACAATAACAATAATCTAACCTTCAAATGAGCTGCAGCTTTATCTTTATCTGTGAAAACACCAGTTGATTCCACAACAAATTCAGCTCCAGCTTCACCCCATGGAATTTCCTCCGGGTTTCTGCAATGTTCAACTTTCATGTTAGGTGGTGTAATCGAGACAAGCAGCTCGTGAGCCACTCAAGACCGGCTACCTAAGAGGTCGAGTCGAGCCATGCTTAAACATGCTCAAACTCAACGTTTATGAAATGTTTGCCTGATAAAAAGGATAATGTAAAACATATTAGGACAAAACTTGTTTGTAATAAAGCTTATTTGGTTGTATATAGAGCAACAACGCTTAAGCTTTTGGGACCTAAACACTCAGAGTGCCTTGCGTTTTTATACCTAGCTCACGAGTCTAAACGAGTCTGTTGTTTATATAATTATGTTATATATATGCTCGAAGGATGGAGAAATGGCCTACCTCATCCCGTAAACCTTAACAGGCTTATCTCCAAACAGAAGAGTCTTGTCATCCTTAACTTTGATTTCACCCTTTTTATATTGACCATGCACACTATCATATTTAAACATGTAGATCTGAAACAAAACCAACACAAGTGAAATCCACATACAAATAACAAATTTCCTACACAATGTCTTTACAATATGTAAAGATGGAGAAACCGAGTAACTAACCATGTAGTCGGTAGTAATGAAAGGATCATTAACCGCGACAAGCTCAACATCATCGCTCTGTAGCGCAACTCTAGCCACTAAACGGCCGATTCTTCCAAACCCTGTATAGAACCAAACCAAAATGATAAAAAAGTTGCACTAAACGAATCGAATAGGATCGAGTAATGAGGTTATACCGTTGATTCCGATCTTGATCTTGGCCATGCTTAGTGTTGTATGATGGTGTGACTGGATGTAGGTACATATATGTGTGTATATATTGGAAGCTTTAACGGTTGGTAGTTAAATGTGGACAAAGTAGACCGGTAGCTTCGCTCAATATGAAGATTGTTAAGGCATGTTTTTTGGAGATGGGAAGTTTTAGATTAAGTCCTTCAAGTTGTGTTTGTGTTACACATAAAGCTTTAAAGTTGTGTATTAAAGCATTTGAACCCCCTCAAAATAAATATGATATATTCAGGGCTGGCCCTGAGAATTCACGTATCCTGTTCGAGCTTGAAAAAGCGTGCCCTTAGGCCTTAACGAAATTGGGTATTTGGCTCACCAAAGGTCTAAACCTAATGCCAATGAGCTAATAACTAATCTAAACCATAAAAATAGTTTTGTAAGTGGGCCTAGGTTGATGTTTGGATGGGTATACCCTATTAATTTATTTTTTTACATATACGCATCGGATTTTTTTTAAATAACATACCCCTCAAAATATGGAGCCCTGACCGGTGGTCCTCCCCGCCCATCCTCAGGGCCGGCCATGAATATATTGTAGCTTGTATAAATGCATGCTTGTATATAACATACAAAATAATAAGAAAACACACTTTTGGGTCACAATTAGGATTTGTAGGTAACTTGTATGTAAAAGAAGGATTTACTTGATAAAAAAAGGGTTGACATCTAAAACAAATGAGAGAAACAAATTCTGCCATTTTATATGGACGTGTTAGTAAGACTAATCTGTTGTATGATTTAGAAAAAAATTATAAGTAAAATTTAATATATATTACATTCTATCATGATTTTCTTCAACATGGCCAAAGACAATGTGGGCAAGATCATTAGGAAAACATAATTATTTATGTGGACATTAAGACTTAAATCATAAGATTTTTCTCTATGATGTAGAATATAAAGTTATTGACGAGTTGAGCCTTGGATTTGACGGTGGACTTAAAAAGCCACCTATAGACGCTTAGGGGTGTAAACGAGTTGAGACGAGCTGAGTCTTATACTACTCGAGCTCGACTCGACTCGGTTCGAGTCTACTTATTTGAGCTCGAGCTAGGCTAGTGACTAGTGAGTAAAACCCAAAGCTTGAGCTATTTTGAGAACAATCTCAAACGACCTAAAAGCTCGGCTCAAGCTCGCTTCGATATCACTTAAATGAGCCAAAGCTTGGCTCGAGCTCGGCTCACCAATGTTATTAGTTTAAATCATACGGGCCTAAGTTGAAACCAACTTGGGTTTCTTAGGATTGGGTTATAATCACCATTATCATTATAATATATATAAAAAAAACTAAATTTTTGTTTGGGCTCGCTTAGGCTCGTGAGCCTAAACGAGCTTTGTATTTCAGGCTCGAGCTTGGGCTTGTGCGAGCTTTTAAACCAGCCGATCTCGAGTACTCTTGAGCCTCTGCGCTTGTAGTTGTTTACCACCCTATAGACGTATTTACACCCAATCATTCCGGATAACGCTTGCATCCTCTATAGTCTATATCATCGCACAACTTATTTAGTTGCACATTGAGCAACAACACGCATATATGATGCAGGTGCGAACAGAGCGTGTAGCGCCTTTTTAAACCAAGGTAGCTCAATAATGATGATATTAATATTTTAGTTATCTAGTAGAAACATAAAAGGAGAAAGGAATATGTGAGCCAACCAAACATTCTTTCTTGCTCAAGATACAAAATTATTCTTTTACACCTCAATAAAACTGTTGATATATCATATTACATTATTGGCATCAAAATATGAGTTTATCACATCCTATAGCTCATAATACAAAACCATGGTGTATGAATGTTCCGAAAACCGGGCCACCAGAAATAACAACACATGCCATGACACTTGCATAATATATATCAAATATCATGATATATAGGCAGGCATCAGGTGGATTCACTGATACTCTACAAAGTTGGAGGTATCCATATGTATCCATGAGTTTGAACATAGCCCACGTCTTCAGCCAGCTTATCGGCTGCCTCCGGGCCTCTGCTTCCGGTCTTGTATGAAAGCGGTTTCATTTCACCTCTATCGATTCTGTGCAAAAGAGGTGTAAAAATCTCCCAAGCCGCCTGCTCATTCAGTTAAACATTACTTTTAGATTTATAGTAGAGCATTCAGTAAGGTTGTTAACGGGTCAAAATGGTTTTTATAGTACATTTAAAAGTAAACTGGCTCGACCCGAAACACTTTGCCCTAAAATGGGGCGATTTCATGTATACACTTGTAAAAGTATACGATTTTCATATATGTTATGAATTATAATGTCATATTTACCCTCTTAAAACAATAAAAGTATCATATTTGCTCAATTTGTGATAAATAAAATGAAATCAATTACTTGTAACGGTGTTTCATTGAATAAACAAATGTTGAAATTACTAGTCTTATTCGGTAAGCAAAGAATTTATGTCATTTACTACAATATAGGTAAGTTTGATATTTTCAGTGTTTTGCAAGGGGGTGTGTGTGTATGAAATTTCCAACTTTTAATAGAATATATACAAAATTAATCCTTTAAAAAAATTTGTACAAGAAAATAATGGATAAATATCTGATTACTAAAACTATAGTATTACGATATTAATGATCAGCATTTTGAAAAAAAAAGATCAATGAGACTGTATGTCGCGTAAAAAATATGCTTCATTCAACCTTCAACTAGTTTGACTTGTTATAAAACAAAACACGAATCGACCCGTTCAGAAGTAAATGGGTCTAATATACTCAAAAAAATAGTTAATTGGTTAATGCATACCTTCAACTCATCTCTGCGAACGAAATGTTGTTGGTCACCTCTTATCCTGTGAATCCAAACACCAAATTTGTTAAACTTTTAGAAACAAACAATAGATAACTTTCTAATTGTGTAGTTTACCGTGTTTATATGTGTATATATTAATGTACTATTAAGATGCATAAGGGAACTAGCTTTTATATAACTAATTTAACGGATACGCATATATGCAAATATATACTTACGTGTCAAGAATCAAACGTTCATAAGCCTCAGGAATTATGGTTCCTTGATACCTCTGCCCATACGACAAATCTAATTCACTCTGAGCAGTCTTCATTTCAAGCCCCGGTTGCTTGACCTAAATAGAAAATCATGTTAAAGACACTCTGTCAAATGTCTAAAATGCCCTTCAAGTATCTTTGCAAATTAGAATCATCATCCTTTGCAATGACTACAAGGGTATACTTACAGTTAGCTTCATGTACATGGCCTCTGACGGTTGCAGTCTAATGACAAACTCATTTCTGCCTTGTTTTTGACCTGAAGAGTTATACAAGTATTGTTTTAATAATATAAAAAGCTACAGATAGAAATGTTTTTAGAATTAAGAAAACCCGATAACATACATTTATAGATGTCGCCAGGAACATCCTTAAACTGCACCCGAATTTCTGCCTTTCTTGAATTCAAAGCTTTCCCTGCCTTTATAATAAACGGAACACCTGCAACATGCCAGATATAATCCATTAGTAACATTTAATTAAAAGCTTACGTTTATATCATATTATGGGTACGATTAATAAGCTGTCACACCTTCCCATCTTTCGTTATGAATTCTGAGAACCATGGTTGCGAAGGTTGGAGTGTTTGAATCATCCGGAACCGTTGGATCCTCTGTATAGCCCTCGTATTGTCCAAGCACAACTTCACTGTCTTCAATTGGAAGAACAGATTGGAGAACCTAGATCATACAAGTATCGGTGAGTGAGTTGACTCTTTAACTGGTCAATTTGTTATGTGAAAGTGAACCATAGCGTAAGGCTAAAAGAAAGTCAAATTATTAACAGGAAAAGTCAAAGTATATACCTTCACTTTCTCATCTCGAACATGCTCCGGCTTTAGAGAAACAGGCTTCTCCATAGCAACTAGGCAAAGGACCTGCAATGTGAAGGCAATTTTAGACATTTGACATAGGATATAAATTAGAGAATCATGGTACTAGATTAATGTTCACAACATCGATTAATTTTCTCTTACCTGTAATAGATGATTTTGAATGATGTCCCTGATGATTCTGTTTTAAGAAAGAACACACGGAAGTCAATACTTAGTGTCATGAGAAGAAAAACAAACGGTTTTAACGGCAACAAAGTGACATAGTCCAGAAAAGATAAAAACAATGTCATAGATAACCGTTGATTATAACATCATAACATATGCATAACAATGAAAATTACCCATATTGATCGAAATATCCTCCACGTCCTTCAGTTCCAAAATCCTCTCTAAACACAATCTGGAAAATTCAAATTAAACGAAAATCAAAAGCATATCAATTAAAATTCAAATTAAATAGTAATAAATTTAAAACCAATATAAAACTAACAAAATAATAAATTTCACGAAGAACTATCACCTGTATATTAGAGATGTTGTCACGGTTCCATAGTGGCAAGAAGAAACGATTTGCGAAACGAAGTACCATCTGCTCATTAATTAATAAAGAATTATTGGAGAAAATTTATTTGACGAGATTTTAAAAGAAAGCTCGGGTATTTTCAGTGTTGTTATTACCAAGTTCTGCACTAACTCTTTTCCCAAATAATGATCAATACGGTAAATTTGTGGTTCATCAAACAATTCTCCGATCTGAGCACTGAGTTCTTCAGCGGAAGCCAAGTCCCTACCGAACGGCTTCTCAACAACAATTCGAGTCCAACCACCAAGGTCCGCTGTAGAAATAACAGCTTACGTAAATCCAGTTGACACTAATATATCACATGCAACAAAAGCTAAACTTTCAATAAATTTTGGTAAATAACATGTATTTTCTCATATAGGATCCAGAAAGAGGCCGATTAACTTATAACGGGTCTATATGATATAAGCTACCAATTTATACGGAGGGGCGGCAATTCTTGATACGGCCCAACAAAAACAGGTTTAGGTCGACTAACACGACCCGTTTAAAAAAGCGGGTTGGGTTCAGGTTGACCCGTATTAAAAACAGGTCGGTTTATGGTTGACTCGTTAACCCATTTAACTATTTAGAAAAAAAAAATATATTTTTTCTTTTTCTTTTTTCTATTTCCATTTAACATGGTTAGTCATAATAATGTTAATTTGGAACACTATATTATTCACTTGTCACACTCATACTCACCATTAAACGTGTTACCAATAACCCGCTAAAAACCCAACATTTCGCATATAAATCGTCAACATGTAGTCATGTATGACTAATTTAAAAATACTGTTTAAACGGGTCGTGTTCGGGTTGACCCGAATTTATGTGTGTGCGGGTTAGGGTTGAAATCTTTGACACGAAAAATAATACGGGTCAGGTTTGGGTTGCACAGTTCAACCTACCAACCCGACACAATTGACACCCCTCATGATGCATAAAAAATATGAAGTTGAGATTAGGATTTGGAATGCATACATTTATTCATGCAATAACTTTTTATCATTTTGCAGACGGATGGATATACAGATGGAGGGAGAGCGAGGTAGAAGAGTCTTTTCGATGATCCTTCCGTACTGTTTTTTGACAGCTCGTATTCGGATATTGCTTTGTCCAATAAGCGAAATCCCTCTTCGGTATCGTAAGCACCCGCTACGTATTTGATCTATACAAGAAATCACAAGTGAGAATGTGGCGTAAAATTATTAAAGGAACCCGAACCAAATTAACTGATACTTACCAGTTGCAGAAATTGGGTTACGTCTTCCTCATGTGTCTGTTCACAACCTTTGCAGGGTGTAAGATATCTGTAATAACAGATTAAAAAGACCAGTAAGTAAATCTGATTGTAGTGAAGACCTGGTTTTCCAAATCCCGTAAAACAATGAACGAATGAATGAGAATCTCACCCGCGAATGCGATCTCTTAAATCGTTATCCGAAATCTTGGTCCTGGCATAACCAAATATATGAACATCATGTGACTGAATAAACCCCTGACGATATAGATGAAACAGTGCAGGGAAAGTCTTCTTCTTCGCAAGATCACCGGAAGCCCCAAGCACGATAATCGAAAGGCATCCGGTTTCCGGCACGAACTCACTCGCCGTCTCATTCTTGATCGGAGCTCTTTGTTCACAAGACCACTGACCCAATCCCATCTTCACAAATTCTATATCAAATTTAATTACTTACTTAATTCCACCTCTTTCCTGCATATACAAATTTCACAAAATGAGAATCAATCAACACTTTATAAATTCAGTCAAGTTTCAATTACTAACAATTGGCCCAAATGATCTTCACAAATTCCACAAAATAAATATCAACACTTAATAAATTCAGTCAAAGTGATCTGAAAATACAGATCAAGATTCAATTGCTAACAAAATTAACAGATTTAGCAAACCCTAAACAGTTTCAATTACTAACAACTAACAGATTTGGCTCAAATGATCTGAAAATACAGATCAAGATTCAAACTTTTAGCTACCAACACTTGCAAGATTTACCAAACTGCAAACCCTAATATGATTTCATGAATAATCTGAATGAATGAAGTTACCGATCGAAGAAGTTGAAGATAAAAGGGCAAAAGTGAATTTGGAGAGAAAAATGGAAAGATTGTTGATGGTTATATGATGATAATTGGAATCGAATAGCTACAAAAGTTTCACCAACCACCATTCAAACTTTGGTCGTACTTTGTTGACCTTACCGCCAGCCGCCGCGGAGGATGACCTGGCGCGTATCTCTCGCAGTTATTTTGGGCGGAGAAGAAACAAACCGCCTTCTTTACAAGGATGAATGTAAACTTATTTCAGTATTATTTGTAAGCGCAATAGAGGTCTGAAATGTTTCTTAACAAAAAAGTTACGTTAAAACGTAGATAAACTGAAAATGTATATAAAAATAAGCACAGAAACGTATTATATTTAGCTCGACTTATTTGCGAAAGAAATTTCCGTTGAACACAATTTATACCGACACATACATAAAAATTATGTTTTTTTAAGTAAAAAATGGTACAACGCGTTGCAGTGGGGCCGAAACATAAAGTAAGGGGCTGTTTGGCGACATCTGAATGGTTAAGTGATGAGCCAGTAAGAGGTATGAACCATTAAGTGCTGAACCAGTAAGATGTCTGAACCATTAAGAGTATGTATAATGCTTAACCGTTCAGAGGCAAATGTCTGACCAATTCATATTAGAGGTCTTAACCATTCAGACTCTATATAAATCTTAACCATTCAGTGGCAAATGTCTGAACCATTCAGACATCTGCTCGTGAAACAAACAGTCTGAACCATTAAGAGCCTCATTAAGAGGTTAACAAACAACCACTAAGTCGAATTTATAAAGTTCAATGAAAACGTATTATATTTGACCCGCCTTGTTGTAAAATAAAATTTATGTCAAAACGTAGATCAACTGAAAACATACAAAAAAAGTGAAAAAACATATTATATTTGAGCATACCCATTTTCTAAGAGACGAAATCAACTTGAATTTATACCGACACGTACATAAATATAAGCACGTAAAAAATGATTATAAAATTTTTAGAAAGTTGAGGGTTGTAAGTGCTAATACTTAATGTTGAAGGGTAACGTTAAAATAAACTAAAACTTAGTAAAAGAAAAAAAAAACGTAATCAATTTAAATTTATACTGACACGTACATAAATATAAGCACATAAAAATGATTATAAAGTTTTTAGAAAATTGAAAGGTTATAAGTGCCAATACTAAATATTGAAAGGTAAAAGTTGAAATAAACAAAAACTTACTAAAAGATAAAAAAACAAGTTAATCAATAGCCAGCTGCCATACAACAGCTTGCCATTGATTATCTGAAGAAACACTAGATAATTGACCGGAATCGAATTATCTAGGGGGTTTGGATCTGCATAAAAGGGGGTTGTTCTCTCTCGTTTGATTCGATGCAACTGACCTTCTTCTCCGGTAAACTCTGCAAAACAAAGCACCGTTAGCCTCGTCAAGGGGAGAAGAGGGGTTCTCTCCTTGACCCGACTCCAGCGTGAGAATAAGTATGTGTTTATGAAGAAGAAGAGGTATTGACGAAGTGTGTGTAACTTGAATTTCATACTTGAATTGTTCTCATATTTATAGCCGAGAGTTTTGGGCGGGAAAACTCGTTGGTGAAATGCTGACGGAAGATGCTAACCCCGTAAGCGGTTACATTTCTTTCCGTTAAGCTTCTCGATCCGTCGAGAGTGCACACGGATCGCTGTTTAGATCTATGGCTGGGGGTTTGCCACGTGGAAAAGGATCAAGTGGAGGTTTCTCTCTAATTTCATGCCATCATCGTGATTTCAGGGATGCCTGAGGTGATGACACGTGTCTAGACGGTTGTAACCGTTTAGTGGTGCACGATTGGGTCCTTCTAGAAGGTTATTGCCATAATCCTGTGTGACTCTTTATCGTGTGGCACCAGTTGGGTAAATAATATCCAAGTCTGGATATTATTAGGCGGAAGTGTTTAACTTAGGATTTTCATCCTTTGTTTATGGAGGAAAGCGCAAGGATTTATGATTTCCTTTTGGCGCGCAAGTGTTGTCTGCTATCTGTCTCTTAAGCCTTCTTTGTAGGACCAGTGCGCGGCCGCGCAAGGTCAAAAAGGGCTGAAAGACAAGGTTGTGGTATGGTTCTAAGTACTTGTTACAAGGTTTTTAGGACTTTACCCCTTCAAGTCCTCCCAGTCTAGTGCTGCTCTTATGCAAATAAGTGGAGCACTGGACTTATGAGAGGGAAATGCTTTTTGGCGCGAAAGTAGGGAATCTTCTATGAGAAGATTTACTTTGCTTATTATAAAGATTTTGAAAATCTTTGACTTTAGATGGGGCTGGTACAGTAAGGACTGAGTGACAGGTTGTCACTGTCAGTTGTCCCTTACTATCCGTGCTTTGCACGCGCGCGTGAACTCGCGTTTGTGTTGATTCTCACTCGCTCATGTCGCTTGGGTAACTGTGATATCCGGAAAAGGTGCTATGGCAGTTACCGATGCTATTTATTACGGTGAGTATATAAGTTTGTTTGAGTTGCCCCTTTCTGTTAATCATTGCTTTGTTGAAAACTTTTCCCCTTCCTTTCTTCATTATCCGTTAAGAAAAAACTTGTCATTTCTTCCTCTTATGTCAACCGGAGAACACCAAGAAGACTTATCCGAAGAAATGTCTGCTGAACTTCCACCGTGAAGAAACACTAGATAAATGACCGGGATCGAAATATCTAGGGGGTTTGGATCTGCATAAAAGGGTTTATTCTCTATCGTTTGATTCGATTATTATTGACCTTCTTCTCCGATAAAACTCTGCAAAAAAGAAGCACCGTTAGTGACGTGTGCGTATATATACATAATTATGCAATAAAATTACACACGATTTTGTTTTAAATTTATAAAAGTGATTATTACTTTTACATCAAAACACACACGAAAGAGGCAAGTGTACCCCGTCATATATGTAGTAAAGTATCGGTAAGAACCAAGTATCGATCCAAGGAAATGGGCGGAGAAATAATACTAGACCTTTGTCACTAAACTACCGGTAAAAACATAAGTTGATTTGGTTTTTAACAAACTAAAGTAAGCATAAACAAATACTTATAAAACATAGTAGATAATAGATAAAAAGCCTTGCTTAATACACAACCAAAGCATGTCAACTAAGTTGGTTTTGGCACTTAATAGCATTCGGTCAAATTTCTATTTTAAGACAATTAGTATCCCTTTCGGGAATCCTAACATGACAATCATTCGGAAAGTTAAAACGATAAACACACTTTAACCACCTAAAATTGTTCTTTAACGTGCAATTGATAAATGTCTATGAAAATCTCTTAAAAATGAGTTAGTCATCCGTTAGGAGTTTTCTAACCGCACTTAATCAAGGAAAGCAACACCGATAAACACAATGCAACCACCGAGACAAGCATAAACTAGATTAAATCACAACCGAGTTCATTTTACAAATCTTGCACAATAATTCACCAAGATAGCAATTTTGGCCTAAACTACTAACTAAGCTAACAAATCATGGCAAGAATTTATAACGACACCATCTAACCTGTTAAGGTCCTTACGTGACGGCAAGCTCTCTTGATTAACAATAATTACATTTTATTAAATCACTAACCATTTCTAGTATCATGATGCACACATTTAAACCAAGCTAAACTAGTTAACCAAGTTCAAAGTTTACTAATACAAGATTAATTAAGCTTCATTTTTCAACTATCTTAACTAACCAAATACCAATCATCCAACACAATTACTTATAATCAAGAATTCAATATCAATAACAAGGTTGCAAACTAATCATCAAAGATTAACATAGAAAATACTTCAAAATGTCATTACAAACAAAGATTAACACACTAATGGTTATAATCAAGCAAGGGATTGTTGTGTTTTTGCCCAAAGGCTACAATAATACATAAACATTAATCTAAATGCTTGAAAGATTAACAAAATCATGGAAAGATTAGAAAACCAAACCATAAACAAGCATAAGATTAAGAATCCGGATAGTAATCGAGCTAAACGAGACAATGTGGCTTGAATCCGGGTGAAAGCTAACGCCTCCGGAGCCTGAAAATCGCCTGAATTGCTCTCCAAAATTCCAGCGTTGCGAACAGACTGTTTCTGTTCTGTTTTTATATTTTTTCGATGTCGCACGGTCGTTCTTCCTGTTGCACGACCGTGCACTTTAAGCAATTATTGGAGTATGGTGCACCATACTGCATGACGTCATCAGATCTTTGACCAGATTCGATATCGCACGACCGTTCTTCAGATGGCACGGTCGTTCCATGCCGGGATCTTGTTGCACGAGCTGCTGCACTGGTCGTTCATCACCGAGCTTTTGGCTGATCATCGGATCCGCACGGGGTGCAGAATTATGGAACGCCCGTGCGTCACCGGGCTGGCCTTGTGTGCCTTGCACGGAGTCGCACTGGTCGTTCAGTTCCGGATTGATTTGAACTTGTCGGAGATGCACGGTCGTGCATTAGGTCGCACGACCGTTCCACACGCCCAGGTCAGTTTTCTAACAGAAGGTCGCAGCTTCGTCGTTTTGTCCGGAAAGTCCTCGTTTTTGCTATCATCTTGTCTGGTATGCTGTTTTAGGCCTGTAAACAAAAGTGTAGATGATTAAGCATCCGAATGACGGTTTTACGGCCGAAAACGCATAAAATAGGGGTAAAACGGGGAACTAAAATATGTGTAAATTGGCGAATATCAAATCTCCCCACACTTGAACCTTGCTTGTCCTCAAGCAAGCTAAACTAAAATGCAATAAAAGATAGAAATAAACAAGAACGATAATTTACACAATATTTTATTGAAACTACTACAAACGGTTAGTCGGTTTTTCGAAAGACAACATCAAAAGACTCAAACCCAACAAGCATATGCAAATATATAGCGACAACCAAAAAGCCGTGACTTCACATTTAATTGACTCAACATGTTAATCTTTACACAACTCACAATGTTCACACACACTCGGTTTTATTTATGAAACATACATAAAATGTGTACGTGCAAACACTCAATGCCTCGTCAATGAAATGTGTAATATCATAAGCTTGTCATAAGATCTCGTCTCTACCAACTAACATGCGAAAAAGTGTAAATCAAGAGGTCTTTACGGGTTATAACGTTAGGCTTGGGCGAAGGGTATGGAAATGGATATTTAAAGTGGCGAAAATGGTTAAAACTCGGTAGTAGCGTTTAACTAGCAACAAACAATACAACTATACATACAAATGCCTTAAAAAGGCGACTATTTCGCAATCTAGCTAATCAACGATATTTTAACGTTTAAGCATTCAAAATTGCTCGATTTTCATAGACTTCACCCTATTTTAGGGTGTTTTATTTTCTGTTTTTTTTTAACTAATGGTTTTATACAAAGAAACATAAACAATAACAAGCGCTAGTTAAACGATTATTTTTACCGAGTTTCAACACTAAAAAGGTTTAAAACATAAAAAGGCTAAATTTGGCTAAGTGGGCGATAATGTGGGTAAACAAAGGTAAACGGGAAGGCTCGACAAGGTTAATCCTAAAGGTTAATGTAAGGTGGGAAGCACAACACAAAGAACAAGGTTTACAACAAAGGGTAATCTAAGTGCCTCTATCACTTCTACACAGTTCCGCAAGTTCATGGTCTTAACAAGCATACTAGTGACAAGTTCTAAATTACACATAACATCCGGCTCACTCCTATATCCGAAATGAACAAATATATAACAATATCAAGGCTCAAATATGCTCACGTAACGGAAGGAATGGGTAAAAGTGTGAAAACTATCATGTAAGTCTTTCTTTATTTGTCACGCTTTCCGGTTTCCTTTTTCAAAAATATTTTGCTTGTCGAGTTTTTATCAAGTCCGACGCTTTCTAAAACACAACCAACCGGTTTATTTACTAAAATATATACGAAATACAGGTATTTTTGAATGATTTTTCTGATTTTTTTTCTCTTTTTTTTTTTTATATATAGAGGACAAACAAAGTTAACAAAGTTAACCCCCTCCCCACACTTGAACTTCGCATTGTCCCCAATGCGAGACCCGAAATATAGAGAAAATGATAAAAGTACTCCCCTCAAGATGATGTTGATGCAACGAGACTTCCGAAGCTGTATCTGTCACGTGCTCCGGTCCAAGATATGTCAGCCAAAAACCTGCAAGTATGTCACATGTGCACCAAAACAGAACAGAAACAGAAAAATCACAAATAAACCATAATTTACATAAATAGAAATACTAGCAATCCCAACAAAGACATAACATAAAAACTAAAGTAAAGAGTCTGAAAAATAAAGCATACATAACCGGGGTGTTTGAAATAACAGTCAAAATAAACACCCAAAATAAAGTACTGAAATAAAAACAACCACCAACAATCAATATCACCGACTCCTACGCGTCGACACCATCATCGTCTCTAGTAAAGGACGGACCCGCATCTCCGGAACCAGGTGGGTTCCACGGTGGGAACTGTGGAGGCTGCTGAAAGTAGTCGGGGTATGCATGATGCATCTCCCCAAACAGATATGAAAACCCAGCACTTACTCCCTGATATAAACTATCCTGGTTTGCCCGAAGTTGATCCTGAGCGGCCCTAATCTCGTCCTGTCTAGACCGGATCTGGTCAATATAAACTCCATGCTGTTCCTGGTTAACCCTGATCTGATCCTGGTTAACTTGCATCTGCTGGAACTGCTGATAGAACTCGGGCCAGTCCTGATGCTGGTGGAATGCATGGTGCTGCGGTGAATGTGGTGGCGTCTGTGGTTGGTGCTGGTGCTGCTGCTCCGGATGCTCCTGATCGTGCATCTCCTCATCCTCATGTTCCTCCACAGCTGGAGGCAACGGGTCCCAGACCTCGTTGTTCAACCCCTTCAACCTATCCCCGTGAGGTAACTCAACAATCAACCCCATAGCTTTCAGCGACCTGATATCAACATGAACACCCTCAGTTATCAGAGTGAGACTCTGAAGCACCTCCTCAGTCATATAGCCTTGGTTGTAGGCTATTTCGGTCACATACTGACCGCCGTGTATCTCACTGTTCGGAGTCCGCCCCGAGCACTTGACGAAGTATTCAGCCATTCTTGCGGCTAGGTTGATATTTGCTCCCGTAACCAGCGCATAGAGAAAGATCAAATCTGGTGTGGGACAGTTCCCAAGACTGTCCATGCGCCCGCAAATTGTGTGGCTAAACACATGGTGCATCAGTCGCACCAGAGGGTCTCTCAATCTTGAAGCCTTCGACATCCTCGGGTTGTAAGGGTCCCCAACTGCATTTTCAGCCCAAAATGCATCCCGTGCTGCATCAGAAGGGAAGGTGAACTGATCTGTGAAGACATCGGTATCATCCATGTCATCCCTTGTATAAATCCCGAGCCTTCTACCCAAACGACCAACCGACCACGTGTGCCATCGTCCACATAACCTGAAAGCTATCCGCTCCTTGTGGCGGAATTTGGGTTTTCTATGTGCAACCGGCTTTTCATAGGCATAAGATGAGAAGAACTCTATTGTCAGCTCACGGTAAACGGGTCGGTTGATACCGACCAGATTTGTAAGCGGGATACTCATCATGTGGTCAAGTCTATCATACTGATTCAGTTCCCTCAAGACTTCCCAATCCAGCCATCGGGGGACTCCGAATTGCCCCCGCCTTGCCCACAAGGCGTCGCGTCTCGGAATGCAGAGTGCTTCTCGCTCATTATTGGGGTCAAATTGAAGGAAAGGGTGATCCATCTGTATGAGGAATAACGTTAGAAAGATGGAAACAGGAGAAATTTGAATCAAGAGCAGCCAATTATGAAGAAGCTGTGAATTCTGATCTGGGCATATGGCACGGTCGTGCGACGAGATGCACGGTCGTGCGTCGCCGAGAAAAAGCACCATTGGCCCAAATATGTCGGAACTGCACGGCGTGCGACCAACGGCACCACCGTGCAACTCCGACCAACAAGCAGATATCGTGAACCAGCCGGAATGGCACGACCGTTCCATTCAAGGAACGTCCGTGCGACACAGTGTCTGCAGAATTCAACCCCTGTACATTGAACAGCCTGATTTTTGCAAAATTTCAACAAGTTTTGGGCCAACAGGGGTCTGAAAGTCAACCGGGTGCTCACGATAAGCAAGATTCAAACAAGGGTTAGGGTTTCGATTTGTTTATGAAGAGAACCCTAAAAAGCCTTGAAGAATCGGATGAATCTACCCTAGAAAGTCGAAAAACAGATAAACTACAAGATGGAACGTACCGTGCGAAGTAGGGTGTGAAATCGTGCGAAAAACCGTGCGATTTGAAGTGATGTCGCTCTGGAACGGCTGCAGATCGTTAGGGTTCGCGAATGAAGGGTTTGGAAGCAGATGGGGGTTTTTATAATGTGCAAAAGACTAAACTGCCCCTGAGTCTCGCACGGTCGTGCGACAGCTCGCACGGTCGTGCGTCACCTACATTTTGCAAACCATGCAGCATGTTCTCGGAGATGCACCGGGGGTGCGACTCACCGTTCCGGCCCTCGGAGACGCACGGTCGTGCGACTCGAGGAACGACCGTGCAACAGCTGCAGATCAGAATTTTCCGCAGAAGCCATTTCCAGCAACTGTTTTGGCCGTTTTTCGCCATTTTTTCGACACACAAACTGTTTAAACAATATTTCAACATAGAACCTTCGCCCGGAACGTATGAAACTTATACAAACTAACGGAAACTGCCTAATTAACCTAAATTACTCTAAAAACTAGAAAAACAAATAAAAGGACAATTTTACCCTTATAGCGTCAAAGACGCTCCTGCTACATTTTTGCCGGCGAGTCAGTAGCGTAGACTCATGCTAAATTTTTGTCGGCGAGTCGATAGCAAGACTCTATGCTAAATTTTTGTCGGTGAGTCGATAGCAAGACTCATGCTAAATTTTTGTCGGCGAGTCGATAGCAAGACTCCTTTCCCCACACTTGTTACATGTGCGGGCCATTACCACGCCCCTTCGGATTCTGCTTGGTATTGCCCGGAAGACCACCTGGAGGTCTCTCCGACATCATTTTTGCCAACTGGCCCACTTGATTCTCGATGGTCTGAATGGAAGCCTTTTGACTCCGCATTTCTCCTTCATTGACCAAGAACCGCTCCTCATGCTGCTGATATCGTTTCTCAGCCATTTGATTAGCACTGTTGGAATTGTTCAGCAGTTGTGCCATCATTTCCTCTAGCTTTGCGTTGCTTTGAGAGGCGTGTGGCTGGGCACTGCTTCCTGAGCCTTGATTATGATACTGTGGCTGGAAGGATTGACCTTGAGATTGTTGTGGCGCGGGAGCATGTTGAGCATAACCGTGTGCGTTCTGGTTCCCAGAACCAGACTTCCACCCAAAGTTTGGGTGATTCCTCCACCCTGGATTGTACGTGTTGCTATAGGGGTTATTTTGGGGCCTGATTTGATTGCCCATGTAGTTCACCTCCTCGTGACCTGTAAACATAACACCCTGCTCACACGTACCTGGCACGTGTGCAACTCCGCACTGATCACAAGATGGCGATTGAATTCGCGAGACATTCTGAGACTTATCAATTCTTGTTGCCAAGGCTCCAATTTGTGCAGTAAGAGCCGTATATGTATCCACAGCATGAACTCCGGAAGTGGATGATGTCTTATTCCGTGCTCCACCGTGGCGAGAACTTGACTTCAACGCAGCTTTCTCTATGATCGCGTAAGCTTCAGTTGGTGTCTTTGTTCCAAGATCGCCTCCTGCATACACGTCTAAACACTCATGTGAGTCATAATTGAGTCCCTGATAGAAAGTCAGTACTAGTTGCCTTTTGGACAACCCGTGATGTGGGACATCAATTAATAGATCTTTAAACCTCTCCCAAGCTGCGTGTAGAGATTCTCCGTCGTCTTGCTTGAACGTCATGATACGGTTCCTCAATTTAGTCGTCTTTTCCGGAGGAAAATATTTTTGCACAAATAGTTCTGCCATCTCGGCCCAAGTGGTGATAGATCCTGCCAGAAGTGACAAAAGCCAAGCACTGGCTTTGTCTCGCAATGAAAATGGAAAGAGCCGCAAACGGATCGCGTCCTCAGAAACATCTCTTATCTTGAAAGTCGAGCACACCTCGAGAAACTTTGCGATGTGCCGACCCGGATCATCGTGATCCTTCCCATCAAACTGCACCGAGTTTTGTATCATATTGATGATGCTGGATTTTATCTCGAAACTCGGTGCTGCTACCGTCGGTCGGGTGATGCTCGGTAGCAAGCCTTCTCCTCCGGGCTGGTTTGTTTCATTCAAAGGTCTGTCGTCGTCTGCCATGGTTGCGTTTCCTGCTGCCCCTGAGCCCTCGGCTTCAGCGGGTACCACCTGCTCCTGCTCACCGGCTGCGAGTATCAGCCCAACTGCACGAGATCTCTCACGAAGACGTCTCCTCAGATCACGCTCGGGTTCGTCTGACGGCTCAATAGGATTGGGAGCGGGGGTATAGGACATTAACCAGCACACGAAAAATTGACACAATGAATATTTTATTAATATAATAATTCTGCCCTTTTTTTTTAATAGAAACAGAATATTATTAAAAATGGGCTGAAAATTTTATAAAAATCCGAAAATGGGCACGAAATTTATAAAAAAATCAACACAAATAAAAAAAATCGAATCGGCTAGTGTAAAAAATAATTTTTAGGAGCCGAAAACTCAAAGAATAAATAAATAATAAATCCGGATTAAATAAATAAATGGAACAAAAATTTACAAGTGTACAAAAATGACTTGGAAAACGAATAAATGAAATAAAAGCAAGAAATGTTAACAAATAAATAATCAAGAAAGTATACACAAATATTAACAAGTATATACACCGATAACACAGTGACTCGGGTCGTTCCTAAAACTCGCCATTTCCCCGGCAACGGCGCCAAAAACTTGACGTGTGCGTATATATACATAATTATGCAATGAAATTACACACGATTTGGTTTTAAATTTATAAAAGTGATTATTACTTTTACATCAAAACACACACGAAAGAGGCAAGTGTACCCCGTCATATATGTAGTAAAGTATCGGTAAGAACCAAGTATCGATCCAAGGAAATGGGCGGAGAAATAATACTAGACCTTTGTCACTAAACTACCGGTAAAAACATAAGTTGATTTGGTTTTTAACAAACTAAAGTAAGCATAAACAAATACTTATAAAACATAGTAGATAATAGATAAAAAGCCTTGCTTAATACACAACCAAAGCATGTCAACTAAGTTGGTTTTGGCACTTAATAGCATTCGGTCAATTTTCCATTTTAAGACAATTAGTATCCCTTTCGGGAATCCTAACATGACAATCATTCAGAAAGTTAAAACGATAAACACACTTTAACCACCTAAAATTGTTCTTTAACGTGCAATTGATAAATGTCTATGAAAATCTCTTAAAAATGAGTTAGTCATCCGTTAGGAGTTTTCTAACCGCACTTAATCAAGGAAAGTAACACCGATAAACACAATGCAACCACCGAGACAAGCATAAACTAGATTAAATCACAACCGAGTTCATTTTACAAATCTTGCACAATAATTCACCAAGATAGCAATTTTGGCCTAAACTACTAACTAAGCTAACAAATCATGGCAAGAATTTATGACACCATCTAACCCGTTAAGGTCCTTACGTGACGGCAAGCTCTCTTGATTAACAATAATTACATTTTATTAAATCACTAACCATTTCTAGTATCATGATGCACACATTTAAACCAAGCAAAACTAGTTAACCAAGTTCAAAGTTTACTAATACAAGATTAATTAAGCTTCATCTTTCAACTATCTTAACTAACCAAATACCAATCATCAAACACAATTACTTATAATCAAGAATTCAATATCAATAACAAGGTTGCAAACTAATCATCAAAGATTAACATAGAAAATACTTCAAAATGTCATTACAAACAAAGATTAACACACTAATGGTTATAATCAAGCAAGGGATTGTTGTGTTTTTGCCCAAAGGCTACAATAATACATAAACATTAATCTAAATGCTTGAAAGATTAACAAAATCATGGAAAGATTAGAAAACCAAACCATAAACAAGCATAAGATTAAGAATCCGGATAGTAATCGAGCTAAACGAGACAATGTGGCTTGAATCCGGGTGAAAGCTAACGCCTCCGGAGCCTGAAAATCGCCTGAATTGCTCTCCAAAATTCCAGCGTTGCGAACAGACTGTTTCTGTTCTGTTTTTATATTTTTTCGATGTCGCACGGTCGTTCTTCCTGTTGCACGACCGTGCACTTTAAGCAATTATTGGAGTATGGTGCACCATACTGCATGACGTCATCAGATCTTTGACCAGATTCGATATCGCACGACCGTTCTTCAGATGGCACGGTCGTTCCATGCCGGGATCTTGTTGCACGAGCTGCTGCACTGGTCGTTCATCACCGAGCTTTTGGCTGATCATCGGATCCGCACGGGGTGCAGAATTATGGAACGCCCGTGCGTCACCGGGCTGGCCTTGTGTGCCTTGCACGGAGTCGCACTGGTCGTTCAGTTCCGGATTGATTTGAACTTGTCGGAGATGCACGGTCGTGCATTAGGTCGCACGACCGTTCCACACGCCCAGGTCAGTTTTCTAACAGAAGGTCGCAGCTTCGTCGTTTTGTCCGGAAAGTCCTCGTTTTTGCTATCATCTTGTCTGGTATGCTGTTTTAGGCCTGTAAACAAAAGTGTAGATGATTAAGCATCCGAATGACGGTTTTACGGCCGAAAACGCATAAAATAGGGGTAAAACGGGGAACTAAAATATGTGTAAATTGGCGAATATCAAATCTCCCCACACTTGAACCTTGCTTGTCCTCAAGCAAGCTAAACTAAAATGCAATAAAAGATAGAAATAAACAAGAACGATAATTTACACAATATTTTATTGAAACTACTACAAACGGTTAGTCGGTTTTTCGAAAGACAACATCAAAAGACTCAAACCCAACAAGCATATGCAAATATATAGCGACAACCAAAAAGCCGTGACTTCACATTTAATTGACTCAACATGTTAATCTTTACACAACTCACAATGTTCACACACACTCGGTTTTATTTATGAAACATACATAAAATGTGTACGTGCAAACACTCAATGCCTCGTCAATGAAATGTGTAATATCATAAGCTTGTCATAAGATCTCGTCTCTACCAACTAACATGCGAAAAAGTGTAAATCAAGAGGTCTTTACGGGTTATAACGTTAGGCTTGGGCGAAGGGTATGGAAATGGATATTTAAAGTGGCGAAAATGGTTAAAACTCGGTAGTAGCGTTTAACTAGCAACAAACAATACAACTATACATACAAATGCCTTAAAAAGGCGACTATTTCGCAATCTAGCTAATCAACGATATTTTAACGTTTAAGCATTCAAAATTGCTCGATTTTCATAGACTTCACCCTATTTTAGGGTGTTTTATTTTCTGTTTTTTTTTAACTAATGGTTTTATACAAAGAAACATAAACAATAACAAGCGCTAGTTAAACGATTATTTTTACCGAGTTTCAACACTAAAAAGGTTTAAAACATAAAAAGGCTAAATTTGGCTAAGTGGGCGATAATGTGGGTAAACAAAGGTAAACGGGAAGGCTCGACAAGGTTAATCCTAAAGGTTAATGTAAGGTGGGAAGCACAACACAAAGAACAAGGTTTACAACAAAGGGTAATCTAAGTGCCTCTATCACTTCTACACAGTTCCGCAAGTTCATGGTCTTAACAAGCATACTAGTGACAAGTTCTAAATTACACATAACATCCGGCTCACTCCTATATCCGAAATGAACAAATATATAACAATATCAAGGCTCAAATATGCTCACGTAACGGAAGGAATGGGTAAAAGTGTGAAAACTATCATGTAAGTCTTTCTTTATTTGTCACGCTTTCCGGTTTCCTTTTTCAAAAATATTTTGCTTGTCGAGTTTTTATCAAGTCCGACGCTTTCTAAAACACAACCAACCGGTTTATTTACTAAAATATATACGAAATACAGGTATTTTTGAATGATTTTTCTGATTTTTTTTCTCTTTTTTTTTTTATATATAGAGGACAAACAAAGTTAACAAAGTTAACCCCCTCCCCACACTTGAACTTCGCATTGTCCCCAATGCGAGACCCGAAATATAGAGAAAATGATAAAAGTACTCCCCTCAAGATGATGTTGATGCAACGAGACTTCCGAAGCTGTATCTGTCACGTGCTCCGGTCCAAGATATGTCAGCCAAAAACCTGCAAGTATGTCACATGTGCACCAAAACAGAACAGAAACAGAAAAATCACAAATAAACCATAATTTACATAAATAGAAATACTAGCAATCCCAACAAAGACATAACATAAAAACTAAAGTAAAGAGTCTGAAAAATAAAGCATACATAACCGGGGTGTTTGAAATAACAGTCAAAATAAACACCCAAAATAAAGTACTGAAATAAAAACAACCACCAACAATCAATATCACCGACTCCTACGCGTCGACACCATCATCGTCTCTAGTAAAGGACGGACCCGCATCTCCGGAACCAGGTGGGTTCCACGGTGGGAACTGTGGAGGCTGCTGAAAGTAGTCGGGGTATGCATGATGCATCTCCCCAAACAGATATGAAAACCCAGCACTTACTCCCTGATATAAACTATCCTGGTTTGCCCGAAGTTGATCCTGAGCGGCCCTAATCTCGTCCTGTCTAGACCGGATCTGGTCAATATAAACTCCATGCTGTTCCTGGTTAACCCTGATCTGATCCTGGTTAACTTGCATCTGCTGGAACTGCTGATAGAACTCGGGCCAGTCCTGATGCTGGTGGAATGCATGGTGCTGCGGTGAATGTGGTGGCGTCTGTGGTTGGTGCTGGTGCTGCTGCTCCGGATGCTCCTGATCGTGCATCTCCTCATCCTCATGTTCCTCCACAGCTGGAGGCAACGGGTCCCAGACCTCGTTGTTCAACCCCTTCAACCTATCCCCGTGAGGTAACTCAACAATCAACCCCATAGCTTTCAGCGACCTGATATCAACATGAACACCCTCAGTTATCAGAGTGAGACTCTGAAGCACCTCCTCAGTCATATAGCCTTGGTTGTAGGCTATTTCGGTCACATACTGACCGCCGTGTATCTCACTGTTCGGAGTCCGCCCCGAGCACTTGACGAAGTATTCAGCCATTCTTGCGGCTAGGTTGATATTTGCTCCCGTAACCAGCGCATAGAGAAAGATCAAATCTGGTGTGGGACAGTTCCCAAGACTGTCCATGCGCCCGCAAATTGTGTGGCTAAACACATGGTGCATCAGTCGCACCAGAGGGTCTCTCAATCTTGAAGCCTTCGACATCCTCGGGTTGTAAGGGTCCCCAACTGCATTTTCAGCCCAAAATGCATCCCGTGCTGCATCAGAAGGGAAGGTGAACTGATCTGTGAAGACATCGGTATCATCCATGTCATCCCTTGTATAAATCCCGAGCCTTCTACCCAAACGACCAACCGACCACGTGTGCCATCGTCCACATAACCTGAAAGCTATCCGCTCCTTGTGGCGGAATTTGGGTTTTCTATGTGCAACCGGCTTTTCATAGGCATAAGATGAGAAGAACTCTATTGTCAGCTCACGGTAAACGGGTCGGTTGATACCGACCAGATTTGTAAGCGGGATACTCATCATGTGGTCAAGTCTATCATACTGATTCAGTTCCCTCAAGACTTCCCAATCCAGCCATCGGGGGACTCCGAATTGCCCCCGCCTTGCCCACAAGGCGTCGCGTCTCGGAATGCAGAGTGCTTCTCGCTCATTATTGGGGTCAAATTGAAGGAAAGGGTGATCCATCTGTATGAGGAATAACGTTAGAAAGATGGAAACAGGAGAAATTTGAATCAAGAGCAGCCAATTATGAAGAAGCTGTGAATTCTGATCTGGGCATATGGCACGGTCGTGCGACGAGATGCACGGTCGTGCGTCGCCGAGAAAAAGCACCATTGGCCCAAATATGTCGGAACTGCACGGCGTGCGACCAACGGCACCACCGTGCAACTCCGACCAACAAGCAGATATCGTGAACCAGCCGGAATGGCACGACCGTTCCATTCAAGGAACGTCCGTGCGACACAGTGTCTGCAGAATTCGACCCCTGTACATTGAACAGCCTGATTTTTGCAAAATTTCAACAAGTTTTGGGCCAACAGGGGTCTGAAAGTCAACCGGGTGCTCACGATAAGCAAGATTCAAACAAGGGTTAGGGTTTCGATTTGTTTATGAAGAGAACCCTAAAAAGCCTTGAAGAATCGGATGAATCTACCCTAGAAAGTCGAAAAACAGATAAACTACAAGATGGAACGTACCGTGCGAAGTAGGGTGTGAAATCGTGCGAAAAACCGTGCGATTTGAAGTGATGTCGCTCTGGAACGGCTGCAGATCGTTAGGGTTCGCGAATGAAGGGTTTGGAAGCAGATGGGGGTTTTTATAATGTGCAAAAGACTAAACTGCCCCTGAGTCTCGCACGGTCGTGCGACAGCTCGCACGGTCGTGCGTCACCTACATTTTGCAAACCATGCAGCATGTTCTCGGAGATGCACCGGGGGTGCGACTCACCGTTCCGGCCCTCGGAGACGCACGGTCGTGCGACTCGAGGAACGACCGTGCAACAGCTGCAGATCAGAATTTTCCGCAGAAGCCATTTCCAGCAACTGTTTTGGCCGTTTTTCGCCATTTTTTCGACACACAAACTGTTTAAACAATATTTCAACATAGAACCTTCGCCCGGAACGTATGAAACTTATACAAACTAACGAAAACTGCCTAATTAACCTAAATTACTCTAAAAACTAGAAAAACAAATAAAAGGACAATTTTACCCTTATAGCGTCAAAGACGCTCCTGCTACATTTTTGCCGGCGAGTCAGTAGCGTAGACTCATGCTAAATTTTTGTCGGCGAGTCGATAGCAAGACTCTATGCTAAATTTTTGTCGGTGAGTCGATAGCAAGACTCATGCTAAATTTTTGTCGGCGAGTCGATAGCAAGACTCCTTTCCCCACACTTGTTACATGTGCGGGCCATTACCACGCCCCTTCGGATTCTGCTTGGTATTGCCCGGAAGACCACCTGGAGGTCTCTCCGACATCATTTTTGCCAACTGGCCCACTTGATTCTCGATGGTCTGAATGGAAGCCTTTTGACTCCGCATTTCTCCTTCATTGACCAAGAACCGCTCCTCATGCTGCTGATATCGTTTCTCAGCCATTTGATTAGCACTGTTGGAATTGTTCAGCAGTTGTGCCATCATTTCCTCTAGCTTTGCGTTGCTTTGAGAGGCGTGTGGCTGGGCACTGCTTCCTGAGCCTTGATTATGATACTGTGGCTGGAAGGATTGACCTTGAGATTGTTGTGGCGCGGGAGCATGTTGAGCATAACCGTGTGCGTTCTGGTTCCCAGAACCAGACTTCCACCCAAAGTTTGGGTGATTCCTCCACCCTGGATTGTACGTGTTGCTATAGGGGTTATTTTGGGGCCTGATTTGATTGCCCATGTAGTTCACCTCCTCGTGACCTGTAAACATAACACCCTGCTCACACGTACCTGGCACGTGTGCAACTCCGCACTGATCACAAGATGGCGATTGAATTCGCGAGACATTCTGAGACTTATCAATTCTTGTTGCCAAGGCTCCAATTTGTGCAGTAAGAGCCGTATATGTATCCACAGCATGAACTCCGGAAGTGGATGATGTCTTATTCCGTGCTCCACCGTGGCGAGAACTTGACTTCAACGCAGCTTTCTCTATGATCGCGTAAGCTTCAGTTGGTGTCTTTGTTCCAAGATCGCCTCCTGCATACACGTCTAAACACTCATGTGAGTCATAATTGAGTCCCTGATAGAAAGTCAGTACTAGTTGCCTTTTGGACAACCCGTGATGTGGGACATCAATTAATAGATCTTTAAACCTCTCCCAAGCTGCGTGTAGAGATTCTCCGTCGTCTTGCTTGAACGTCATGATACGGTTCCTCAATTTAGTCGTCTTTTCCGGAGGAAAATATTTTTGCACAAATAGTTCTGCCATCTCGGCCCAAGTGGTGATAGATCCTGCCGGAAGTGACAAAAGCCAAGCACTGGCTTTGTCTCGCAATGAAAATGGAAAGAGCCGCAAACGGATCGCGTCCTCAGAAACATCTCTTATCTTGAAAGTCGAGCACACCTCGAGAAACTTTGCGATGTGCCGACCCGGATCATCGTGATCCTTCCCATCAAACTGCACCGAGTTTTGTATCATATTGATGATGCTGGATTTTATCTCGAAACTCGGTGCTGCTACCGTCGGTCGGGTGATGCTCGGTAGCAAGCCTTCTCCTCCGGGCTGGTTTGTTTCATTCAAAGGTCTGTCGTCGTCTACCATGGTTGCGTTTCCTGCTGCCCCTGAGCCCTCGGCTTCAGCGGGTACCACCTGCTCCTGCTCACCGGCTGCGAGTATCAGCCCAACTGCACGAGATCTCTCACGAAGACGTCTCCTCAGATCACGCTCGGGTTCGTCTGACGGCTCAATAGGATTGGGAGCGGGGGTATAGGACATTAACCTGCACACGAAAAATTGACACAATGAATATTTTATTAATATAATAATTCTGCCCTTTTTTTTTAATAGAAACAGAATATTATTAAAAATGGGCTGAAAATTTTATAAAAATCCGAAAATGGGCACGAAATTTTATAAAAAAATCAACACAAATAAAAAAAATCGAATCGGCTAGTGTAAAAAATAATTTTTAGGAGCCGAAAACTCAAAGAATAAATAAATAATAAATCCGGATTAAATAAATAAATGGAACAAAAATTTACAAGTGTACAAAAATGACTTGGAAAACGAATAAATGAAATAAAAGCAAGAAATGTTAACAAATAAATAATCAAGAAAGTATACACAAATATTAACAAGTATATACACCGATAACACAGTGACTCGGGTCGTTCCTAAAACTCGCCATTTCCCCGGCAACGGCGCCAAAAACTTGACGTGTGCGTATATATACATAATTATGCAATGAAATTACACACGATTTGGTTTTAAATTTATAAAAGTGATTATTACCTTTACATCAAAACACACACAAAAGAGGCAAGTGTACCCCGTCATATATGTAGTAAAGTATCGGTAAGAACCAAGTATCGATCCAAGGAAATGGGCGGAGAAATAATACTAGACCTTTGTCACTAAACTACCGGTAAAAACATAAGTTGATTTGGTTTTTAACAAACTAAAGTAAGCATAAACAAATACTTATAAAACATAGTAGATAATAGATAAAAAGCCTTGCTTAATACACAACCAAAGCATGTCAACTAAGTTGGTTTTGGCACTTAATAACATTCGGTCAATTTTCCATTTTAAGACAATTAGTATCCCTTTCGGGAATCCTAACATGACAATCATTCAGAAAGTTAAAACGATAAACACACTTTAACCACCTAAAATTGTTCTTTAACGTGCAATTGATAAATGTCTATGAAAATCTCTTAAAAATGAGTTAGTCATCCGTTAGGAGTTTTCTAACCGCACTTAATCAAGGAAAGCAACACCGATAAACACAATGCAACCACCGAGACAAGCATAAACTAGATTAAATCACAACCGAGTTCATTTTACAAATCTTGCACAATAATTCACCAAGATAGCAATTTTGGCCTAAACTACTAACTAAGCTAACAAATCATGGCAAGAATTTATGACACCATCTAACCCGTTAAGGTCCTTACGTGACGGCAAGCTCTCTTGATTAACAATAATTACATTTTATTAAATCACTAACCATTTCTAGTATCATGATGCACACATTTAAACCAAGCAAAACTAGTTAACCAAGTTCAAAGTTTACTAATACAAGATTAATTAAGCTTCATCTTTCAACTATCTTAACTAACCAAATACCAATCATCAAACACAATTACTTATAATCAAGAATTCAATATCAATAACAAGGTTGCAAACTAATCATCAAAGATTAACATAGAAAATACTTCAAAATGTCATTACAAACAAAGATTAACACACTAATGGTTATAATCAAGCAAGGGATTGTTGTGTTTTTGCCCAAAGGCTACAATAATACATAAACATTAATCTAAATGCTTGAAAGATTAACAAAATCATGGAAAGATTAGAAAACCAAACCATAAACAAGCATAAGATTAAGAATCCGGATAGTAATCGAGCTAAACGAGACAATGTGGCTTGAATCCGGGTGAAAGCTAACGCCTCCGGAGCCTGAAAATCGCCTGAATTGCTCTCCAAAATTCCAGCGTTGCGAACAGACTGTTTCTGTTCTGTTTTTATATTTTTTCGATGTCGCACGGTCGTTCTTCCTGTTGCACGACCGTGCACTTTAAGCAATTATTGGAGTATGGTGCACCATACTGCATGACGTCATCAGATCTTTGACCAGATTCGATATCGCACGACCGTTCTTCAGATGGCACGGTCGTTCCATGCCGGGATCTTGTTGCACGAGCTGCTGCACTGGTCGTTCATCACCGAGCTTTTGGCTGATCATCGGATCCGCACGGGGTGCAGAATTATGGAACGCCCGTGCGTCACCGGGCTGGCCTTGTGTGCCTTGCACGGAGTCGCACTGGTCGTTCAGTTCCGGATTGATTTGAACTTGTCGGAGATGCACGGTCGTGCATTAGGTCGCACGACCGTTCCACACGCCCAGGTCAGTTTTCTAACAGAAGGTCGCAGCTTCGTCGTTTTGTCCGGAAAGTCCTCGTTTTTGCTATCATCTTGTCTGGTATGCTGTTTTAGGCCTGTAAACAAAAGTGTAGATGATTAAGCATCCGAATGACGGTTTTACGGCCGAAAACGCATAAAATAGGGGTAAAACGGGGAACTAAAATATGTGTAAATTGGCGAATATCAAATCTCCCCACACTTGAACCTTGCTTGTCCTCAAGCAAGCTAAATTAAATGCAATAAAAGATAGAAATAAACAAGAACGATAATTTACACAATATTTTATTGAAACTACTACAAACGGTTAGTCGGTTTTTCGAAAGACAACATCAAAAGACTCAAACCCAACAAGCATATGCAAATATATAGCGACAACCAAAAAGCCGTGACTTCACATTTAATTGACTCAACATGTTAATCTTTACACAACTCACAATGTTCACACACACTCGGTTTTATTTATGAAACATACATAAAATGTGTACGTGCAAACACTCAATGCCTCGTCAATGAAATGTGTAATATCATAAGCTTGTCATAAGATCTCGTCTCTACCAACTAACATGCGAAAAAGTGTAAATCAAGATGTCTTTACGGGTTATAACGTTAGGCTTGGGCGAAGGGTATGGAAATGGATATTTAAAGTGGCGAAAATGGTTAAAACTCGGTAGTAGCGTTTAACTAGCAACAAACAATACAACTATACATACAAATGCCTTAAAAAGGCGACTATTTCGCAATCTAGCTAATCAACGATATTTTAACGTTTAAGCATTCAAAATTGCTCGATTTTCATAGACTTCACCCTATTTTAGGGTGTTTTATTTTCTGTTTTTTTTAACTAATGGTTTTATACAAAGAAACATAAACAATAACAAGCGCTAGTTAAACGATTATTTTTACCGAGTTTCAACACTAAAAAGGTTTAAAACACAAAAAGGCTAAATTTGGCTAAGTGGGCGATAATGTGGGTAAACAAAGGTAAACGGGAAGGCTCGACAAGGTTAATCCTAAAGGTTAATGTAAGGTGGGAAGCACAACACAAAGAACAAGGTTTACAACAAAGGGTAATCTAAGTGCCTCTATCACTTCTACACAGTTCCGCAAGTTCATGGTCTTAACAAGCATACTAGTGACAAGTTCTAAATTACACATAACATCCGGCTCACTCCTATATCCGAAATGAACAAATATATAACAATATCAAGGCTCAAATATGCTCACGTAACGGAAGGAATGGGTAAAAGTGTGAAAACTATCATGTAAGTCTTTCTTTATTTGTCACGCTTTCCGGTTTCCTTTTTCAAAAATATTTTGCTTGTCGAGTTTTTATCAAGTCCGACGCTTTCTAAAACACAACCAACCGGTTTATTTACTAAAATATATACGAAATACAGGTATTTTTGAATGATTTTTCTGATTTTTTTTCTCTTTTTTTTTATATATAGAGGACAAACAAAGTTAACAAAGTTAACCCCCTCCCCACACTTGAACTTCGCATTGTCCCCAATGCGAGACCCGAAATATAGAGAAAATGATAAAAGTACTCCCCTCAAGATGATGTTGATGCAACGAGACTTCCGAAGCTGTATCTGTCACGTGCTCTGGTCCAAGATATGTCAGCCAAAAACCTGCAAGTATGTCACATGTGCACCAAAACAGAACAGAAACAGAAAAATCACAAATAAACCATAATTTACATAAATAGAAATACTAGCAATCCCAACAAAGACATAACATAAAAACTAAAGTAAAGAGTCTGAAAAATAAAGCATACATAACCGGGGTGTTTGAAATAACAGTCAAAATAAACACCCAAAATAAAGTACTGAAATAAAAACAACCACCAACAATCAATATCACCGACTCCTACGCGTCGACACCATCATCGTCTCTAGTAAAGGACGGACCCGCATCTCCGGAACCAGGTGGGTTCCACGGTGGGAACTGTGGAGGCTGCTGAAAGTAGTCGGGGTATGCATGATGCATCTCCCCAAACAGATATGAAAACCCAGCACTTACTCCCTGATATAAACTATCCTGGTTTGCCCGAAGTTGATCCTGAGCGGCCCTAATCTCGTCCTGTCTAGACCGGATCTGGTCAATATAAACTCCATGCTGTTCCTGGTTAACCCTGATCTGATCCTGGTTAACTTGCATCTGCTGGAACTGCTGATAGAACTCGGGCCAGTCCTGATGCTGGTGGAATGCATGGTGCTGCGGTGAATGTGGTGGCGTCTGTGGTTGGTGCTGGTGCTGCTGCTCCGGATGCTCCTGATCGTGCATCTCCTCATCCTCATGTTCCTCCACAGCTGGAGGCAACGGGTCCCAGACCTCGTTGTTCAACCCCTTCAACCTATCCCCGTGAGGTAACTCAACAATCAACCCCATAGCTTTCAGCGACCTGATATCAACATGAACACCCTCAGTTATCAGAGTGAGACTCTGAAGCACCTCCTCAGTCATATAGCCTTGGTTGTAGGCTATTTCGGTCACATACTGACCGCCGTGTATCTCACTGTTCGGAGTCCGCCCCGAGCACTTGACGAAGTATTCAGCCATTCTTGCGGCTAGGTTGATATTTGCTCCCGTAACCAGCGCATAGAGAAAGATCAAATCTGGTGTGGGACAGTTCCCAAGACTGTCCATGCGCCCGCAAATTGTGTGGCTAAACACATGGTGCATCAGTCGCACCAGAGGGTCTCTCAATCTTGAAGCCTTCGACATCCTCGGGTTGTAAGGGTCCCCAACTGCATTTTCAGCCCAAAATGCATCCCGTGCTGCATCAGAAGGGAAGGTGAACTGATCTGTGAAGACATCGGTATCATCCATGTCATCCCTTGTATAAATCCCGAGCCTTCTACCCAAACGACCAACCGACCACGTGTGCCATCGTCCACATAACCTGAAAGCTATCCGCTCCTTGTGGCGGAATTTGGGTTTTCTATGTGCAACCGGCTTTTCATAGGCATAAGATGAGAAGAACTCTATTGTCAGCTCACGGTAAACGGGTCGGTTGATACCGACCAGATTTGTAAGCGGGATACTCATCATGTGGTCAAGTCTATCATACTGATTCAGTTCCCTCAAGACTTCCCAATCCAGCCATCGGGGGACTCCGAATTGCCCCCGCCTTGCCCACAAGGCGTCGCGTCTCGGAATGCAGAGTGCTTCTCGCTCATTATTGGGGTCAAATTGAAGGAAAGGGTGATCCATCTGTATGAGGAATAACGTTAGAAAGATGGAAACAGGAGAAATTTGAATCAAGAGCAGCCAATTATGAAGAAGCTGTGAATTCTGATCTGGGCATATGGCACGGTCGTGCGACGAGATGCACGGTCGTGCGTCGCCGAGAAAAAGCACCATTGGCCCAAATATGTCGGAACTGCACGGCGTGCGACCAACGGCACCACCGTGCAACTCCGACCAACAAGCAGATATCGTGAACCAGCCGGAATGGCACGACCGTTCCATTCAAGGAACGTCCGTGCGACACAGTGTCTGCAGAATTCGACCCCTGTACATTGAACAGCCTGATTTTTGCAAAATTTCAACAAGTTTTGGGCCAACAGGGGTCTGAAAGTCAACCGGGTGCTCACGATAAGCAAGATTCAAACAAGGGTTAGGGTTTCGATTTGTTTATGAAGAGAACCCTAAAAAGCCTTGAAGAATCGGATGAATCTACCCTAGAAAGTCGAAAAACAGATAAACTACAAGATGGAACGTACCGTGCGAAGTAGGGTGTGAAATCGTGCGAAAAACCGTGCGATTTGAAGTGATGTCGCTCTGGAACGGCTGCAGATCGTTAGGGTTCGCGAATGAAGGGTTTGGAAGCAGATGGGGGTTTTTATAATGTGCAAAAGACTAAACTGCCCCTGAGTCTCGCACGGTCGTGCGACAGCTCGCACGGTCGTGCGTCACCTACATTTTGCAAACCATGCAGCATGTTCTCGGAGATGCACCGGGGGTGCGACTCACCGTTCCGGCCCTCGGAGACGCACGGTCGTGCGACTCGAGGAACGACCGTGCAACAGCTGCAGATCAGAATTTTCCGCAGAAGCCATTTCCAGCAACTGTTTTGGCCGTTTTTCGCCATTTTTTCGACACACAAACTGTTTAAACAATATTTCAACATAGAACCTTCGCCCGGAACGTATGAAACTTATACAAACTAACGGAAACTGCCTAATTAACCTAAATTACTCTAAAAACTAGAAAAACAAATAAAAGGACAATTTTACCCTTATAGCGTCAAAGACGCTCCTGCTACATTTTTGCCGGCGAGTCAGTAGCGTAGACTCATGCTAAATTTTTGTCGGCGAGTCGATAGCAAGACTCTATGCTAAATTTTTGTCGGTGAGTCGATAGCAAGACTCATGCTAAATTTTTGTCGGCGAGTCGATAGCAAGACTCCTTTCCCCACACTTGTTACATGTGCGGGCCATTACCACGCCCCTTCGGATTCTGCTTGGTATTGCCCGGAAGACCACCTGGAGGTCTCTCCGACATCATTTTTGCCAACTGGCCCACTTGATTCTCGATGGTCTGAATGGAAGCCTTTTGACTCCGCATTTCTCCTTCATTGACCAAGAACCGCTCCTCATGCTGCTGATATCGTTTCTCAGCCATTTGATTAGCACTGTTGGAATTGTTCAGCAGTTGTGCCATCATTTCCTCTAGCTTTGCGTTGCTTTGAGAGGCGTGTGGCTGGGCACTGCTTCCTGAGCCTTGATTATGATACTGTGGCTGGAAGGATTGACCTTGAGATTGTTGTGGCGCGGGAGCATGTTGAGCATAACCGTGTGCGTTCTGGTTCCCAGAACCAGACTTCCACCCAAAGTTTGGGTGATTCCTCCACCCTGGATTGTACGTGTTGCTATAGGGGTTATTTTGGGGCCTGATTTGATTGCCCATGTAGTTCACCTCCTCGTGACCTGTAAACATAACACCCTGCTCACACGTACCTGGCACGTGTGCAACTCCGCACTGATCACAAGATGGCGATTGAATTCGCGAGACATTCTGAGACTTATCAATTCTTGTTGCCAAGGCTCCAATTTGTGCAGTAAGAGCCGTATATGTATCCACAGCATGAACTCCGGAAGTGGATGATGTCTTATTCCGTGCTCCACCGTGGCGAGAACTTGACTTCAACGCAGCTTTCTCTATGATCGCGTAAGCTTCAGTTGGTGTCTTTGTTCCAAGATCGCCTCCTGCATACACGTCTAAACACTCATGTGAGTCATAATTGAGTCCCTGATAGAAAGTCAGTACTAGTTGCCTTTTGGACAACCCGTGATGTGGGACATCAATTAATAGATCTTTAAACCTCTCCCAAGCTGCGTGTAGAGATTCTCCGTCGTCTTGCTTGAACGTCATGATACGGTTCCTCAATTTAGTCGTCTTTTCCGGAGGAAAATATTTTTGCACAAATAGTTCTGCCATCTCGGCCCAAGTGGTGATAGATCCTGCCGGAAGTGACAAAAGCCAAGCACTGGCTTTGTCTCGCAATGAAAATGGAAAGAGCCGCAAACGGATCGCGTCCTCAGAAACATCTCTTATCTTGAAAGTCGAGCACACCTCGAGAAACTTTGCGATGTGCCGACCCGGATCATCGTGATCCTTCCCATCAAACTGCACCGAGTTTTGTATCATATTGATGATGCTGGATTTTATCTCGAAACTCGGTGCTGCTACCGTCGGTCGGGTGATGCTCGGTAGCAAGCCTTCTCCTCCGGGCTGGTTTGTTTCATTCAAAGGTCTGTCGTCGTCTGCCATGGTTGCGTTTCCTGCTGCCCCTGAGCCCTCGGCTTCAGCGGGTACCACCTGCTCCTGCTCACCGGCTGCGAGTATCAGCCCAACTGCACGAGATCTCTCACGAAGACGTCTCCTCAGATCACGCTCGGGTTCGTCTGACGGCTCAATAGGATTGGGAGCGGGGGTATAGGACATTAACCTGCACACGAAAAATTGACACAATGAATATTTTATTAATATAATAATTCTGCCCTTTTTTTTTTAATAGAAACAGAATATTATTAAAAATGGGCTGAAAATTTTATAAAAATCCGAAAATGGGCACGAAATTTTATAAAAAAATCAACACAAATAAAAAAAATCGAATCGGCTAGTGTAAAAAATAATTTTTAGGAGCCGAAAACTCAAAGAATAAATAAATAATAAATCCGGATTAAATAAATAAATGGAACAAAAATTTACAAGTGTACAAAAATGACTTGGAAAACGAATAAATGAAATAAAAGCAAGAAATGTTAACAAATAAATAATCAAGAAAGTATACACAAATATTAACAAGTATATACACCGATAACACAGTGACTCGGGTCGTTCCTAAAACTCGCCATTTCCCCGGCAACGGCGCCAAAAACTTGACGTGTGCGTATATATACATAATTATGCAATGAAATTACACACGATTTGGTTTTAAATTTATAAAAGTGATTATTACTTTTACATCAAAACACACACGAAAGAGGCAAGTGTACCCCGTCATATATGTAGTAAAGTATCGGTAAGAACCAAGTATCGATCCAAGGAAATGGGCGGAGAAATAATACTAGACCTTTGTCACTAAACTACCGGTAAAAACATAAGTTGATTTGGTTTTTAACAAACTAAAGTAAGCATAAACAAATACTTATAAAACATAGTAGATAATAGATAAAAAACCTTGCTTAATACACAACCAAAGCATGTCAACTAAGTTGGTTTTGGCACTTAATAGCATTCGGTCAATTTTCCATTTTAAGACAATTAGTATCCCTTTCGGGAATCCTAACATGACAATCATTCAGAAAGTTAAAACGATAAACACACTTTAACCACCTAAAATTGTTCTTTAACGTGCAATTGATAAATGTCTATGAAAATCTCTTAAAAATGAGTTAGTCATCCGTTAGGAGTTTTCTAACCGCACTTAATCAAGGAAAGCAACACCGATAAACACAATGCAACCACCGAGACAAGCAAAAACTAGATTAAATCACAACCGAGTTCATTTTACAAATCTTGCACAATAATTCACCAAGATAGCAATTTTGGCCTAAACTACTAACTAAGCTAACAAATCATGGCAAGAATTTATGACACCATCTAACCCGTTAAGTTCCTTACGTGACGGCAAGCTCTCTTGATTAACAATAATTACATTTTATTAAATCACTAACCATTTCTAGTATCATGATGCACACATTTAAACCAAGCTAAACTAGTTAATCAAGTTCAAAGTTTACTAATACAAGATTAATTAAGCTTCATTTTTCAACTATCTTAACTAACCAAATACCAATCATCCAACACAATTACTTATAATCAAGAATTCAATATCAATAACAAGGTTGCAAACTAATCATCAAAGATTAACATAGAAAATACTTCAAAGTGTCATTACAAACAAAGATTAACACACTAATGGCTATAATCAAGCAAGGGATTGTTGTGTTTTTGCCCAAAGGCTACAATAATACATAAACATTAATCTAAATGCTTGAAAGATTAACAAAATCATGGAAAGATTAGAAAACCAAACCATAAACAAGCATAAGATTAAGAATCTGGATAGTAATGGAGCTAAACGGCACAATGTGGCTTGAATCCGGGTGAAAGCTAAAGCCTCCGGAGCCTGAAAATCGCCTGAATTGCTCTCCAAAATTCCAGCGTTGTGAACAGACTGTTTCTGTTCTGTTTTTATATTTTTTCGATGTCGCACGGTCGTTCTTCCTGTTGCACGACCGTGCACTTTAAGAAATTATTGGAGTATGGTGCACCATACTGCATGACGTCATCAGATCTTTGACCAGATTCGATATCGCACGACCGTTCTTCAGATGGCACGGTCGTTCCATGCCGGGATCTTGTTGCACGAGCTGCTGCACTGGTCGTTCATCACCGAGCTTTTGGCTGATCATCGGATCCGCACGGGGTGCAGAATTATGGAACGCCCGTGCGTCACCGGGCTGGCCTTGTGTGCCTTGCACGGAGTCGCACTGGTCGTTCAGTTCCGGATTGATTTGAACTTGTCGGAGATGCACGGTCGTGCATTAGGTCGCGCGACCGTTCCACACGCCCAGGTCAGTTTTCTAACAGAAGGTTCGCAGCTTCGTCGTTTTGTCCGGAAAGTCCTCGTTTTTGCTATCATCTTGTCTGGTATGCTGTTTTAGGCCTGTAAACAAAAGTGTAGATGATTAAGAATCCGAATGACGGTTTTACGGCCGAAAACACATAAAATAGGGGTAAAACGGGGAACTAAAATATGTGTAAATTGGCGAATATCAGTTAGCCTCGCCAAGGGGAGAAAGGGGTTCTCTCCTTGACCCGACTCCGGTGTGAGAATAAGTATGGGTTATGAAGAAGAAGTTGTATTTGAGAAGTGTGTGTAACTTGAATTTCATACCTGAGCAGTTCTCATATTTATAACCGGGAGCCTTTGGGCGGGAAAACCTGTTAGTGAAAAGTTGACGGAAGATACTAACCCCGTAAGCGGTTACATTTCCTTCCGTCAAGCTTCTTGATCCGACGTGAGTGCACACGGATCGTGATTTAGATCGATGGCTGGGGATTTGCCACGTGTAAAGTGATCAAGTGAAGATTATTCTCCAATTGCATGCTATCGTTGTGATTTCTGGGATACCTGAGGTGGCGACACGTGTCAAGATGGTTATAACCGTCTTTGTGACAACCCGAACTTCAAGGTTAGTACCTTCAGTTTTGTGACTCCGATTCCTCACTATTTTCTTTACACGTCCCTTGTTTTAGTAGGTCTGTTAAACATTGAGGCCTTAATAAATCTGCTTAGCGTAAATGTTTGGGTGCGATTGAGTGCGTAATTGGGTTAGGATTAGGTTTAGTGTTTTTGGGTCGCACTTGTCTCTAAACTGCATTGATTCAATCGTGAGAACTATTGGGCCGCCACCATTGTTAATCATACTCGGCCCATTCCACCACTTTTAATTATAACTCGGCCCAACCCTCTCTTTTTATATGTGTACGTAACACATGAGTTATATCACACAACCTTTGATAAAGATTGCAAACCCTAAACATTCCCTTGAAGTCAACGGTAACCACTGGGTATCACGTTCGTGCGTCGAACAGTCCTCATTCCTCGGCTCGGTTAGTATGATTTGTTTGATATTAAGTCTTGATTGACCGTTTCCATTTACGTGCAATATGTGATTGGTAATATCTTGATTAGATGAATATGATTTATGTTTATTTAGTTCCTTGACAAACCAGAATCGTCCAAACTGTGAAGCAATGATTTCGGCTTGCATGTATACTAGGTTTTGACAACGGTTGCATGGTAATCAAATTATGAATCTGTTATGTTATGTGAATCTAGGCCTTGTGTGATAATTAGAGCAACGGTTCCGTGCTTGCGTAAAATACGAATAAAGGTTGCATGTGTTAGTTAGCTGTGAAATTTTGATAACGATGATGATATATGTTAGTTGCTTTAAATGATGATGATCGTTGTTAGTCCTTGAATGCCGATGAGTTATAGACATGGCTATGAAATCATAAATAAGATCTGGGTTTTCATGAATGTACAACTGCGCAAGCCTAGGGTACAACCTGGTCATGCATGTTTGTAATATTGATAGGATGGTTTTATAGTGTTAAGATAGATGATAGTAATAACTGAATGACCATATTTGCTGCTTATATGATCATCAAAAGTAGTTAAAACATGAAAGAACATAAGAAAACTGATTGTCTGATGCTATGTATTCATGGGGAGTACAACTAAACATGCATTGGGTACAACCCACTAGATGGTTATGTGATTTAAATTGAATTGGATTGTATGCGTGGTTAGGGTAGGTACTATTGCTTAGGATTTCAACAATAAAAAAAAGAAAGAAAGAAAGAATGACATGTGGTGTAATGTTGATTTTGATTAAATAAATTACTGATGATGTTTATGTTGAACATGATTACATGTAATAGTGATATATGAGTTACTGTTTTGGGTTATTAGATGAACTGTTAGTTGAGTTAGAAATTGCTATGATCATAAAATTTGTATACGAGACATGTATGACTTTGTTTTCATATTAATGATAACTAGGGGTTTTGCGTTAGAGGGTAAAGTGAATGGGACTTGTAATACGTTAATATAATTGGGCTTCACACAACATTCGGAACAAACTAAACATTCAGCCCACTCTATCGGAGATTGGGCCGCATCTTACGGATATTAGGTTTGGGGCTGTGATTTGGAGTCGAGCCCTTTATGGACATGTATACTAATTGTGTGTATGATTGTGTTAGATATTTAACTCATGAGTAGTAGTTGAACCTGGTGTACATTGTACATGATTTATGGTAATTTTCGTGCGTGACAACGTGGTCAACTTGGATGCAAACTGATTGTTGTATACATGTGAACATCATAGGCTTAAACTAACTAAGTGTGATCAAGTAACTGGTCTTACCGAGCAAAACCAAGGTGAGTTCACTGCTCTTTTCCAAGCATGCATCCCGGGAAGGGATATCGGGTAACGTTCCAGGGAGGAATGCAGGTTAATGGGATGTTTGTTATTACTCAGTTTCTATTATGTAAGACCCCCTACATCTACCAATTGTTGCCAGGAAGGCAACGAGGTATTTAGTTGATAGCGCTATTAGGATTGGCACCCTCACACCGTGCCGAAAGGACGGGCGTGAACTAATTACCTTGACCACTTGACCAATGCCTAGATAGAGGCATTGGGGTTGGGCATTCACATCGTGTATATATAAGACCCCTTACATCTACTCGAGGTTATTAGTTGAGCTAATTACCTCGACCACTTGACCAGCCTTGATAGAGGCATTGGGGTTGGGCATTCATATCTTGTAGCCAGTTGCGGTAATCGAGTTAATAACAACATCAAAACAAAACGTTGAACTGCTTTATACACACATCTGGTAACTAAACGCGTTAACAAAACTTTGAACTCACCAGCGTCGTCTGACACACTTGTCTGCATGCTTGCAGGTCTATAGGTTATATCATTTGGAACTTGCTGTCTGGGATGCTGGAGTGGTCATGGGTCGAGATACTTGGAATTGCAAGACAAGTCTAACGGTTTCGTACATGTGGTTTATGAAACACTTAACAAACGATTTATGCTTCCGCTGTATACACTGAATTTCATTTAATGTTTTGTAACACTTAATGATAATGAATGAAAGTTTTTATTTAAATATATACTATAGTTCAATGTGATTGGTGGCTTGGATCCTGGTACGTTACACGTCCCGCGGTGTTTCCGCATGTGGTATTTTGGGGGTGTGACAGTTTGGTATCAGAGCCACTGGTTATAGTGAACTCGGTTTTAAAACGTTTTTATAAAACCAGACTATAACCGAACAGATCCGAAATCTACCATGACACTCAGCTCCAGATTGCAAGGTTCGTTTCTCGTTTACTATTGCATAGTATATCTAGTGTTTGCTTATGAATAACATCACACGTGAATGCACACTTAACACTGCAGTATGAACTTCTATGTTACCAACCCATGTTACGTGTTTTAAGAGTGCGACTCTTCTTGAACTTTCATGATCTATGTTGTGGCGTCATCTGTCTTATTGCTCGAATTTGGGGAACCTTTTAGCACGAGTTAAGAGGCACTGAGATAAGCATGCAAATTGCCTTATTATTATGGGTGCACACATAATAATAATGTGGGGTGCATGTTAGTCCCAGTGAGGCTTAACGAGTGTGAGAGGGGTTCCGCTCTGTTAATTGATGTTATGTTAGAACTCAGCAGTCTATAGGAGTCATAGCAGTGATTGTCTCCTACTCGAACATGATCTTTTCACCCCTTTCTGAATCCTTACGAATCTCGATGCTATCGAGTATCACCTGATCACACATCTGAACGCCTAGCGAACTGTGTAGAATGTTAGGTGCTAGTACGAACGTCCCTGAGTTGGATGGCTCAGCGTCAAATGATTGGACTATACTTTCCTCACTTATCTTTGTTTGCTGGAACTTAGTGTGTTGACGCCTTAGATCCCGAAGTGCGATCACTTCTGCAACACTCTCACGACATACCGTGTATTACTCAGTCAACTTGCAAGAACGATGGACAAGAGGGTAAACGTAGTACCTTACCGACTTCAGCATTTGAACGACCCTAGTTACCGGCAGTGAACAACAGCGATTTGACTCCAATCGAATCCTTAACCCCAGTCAGCGACTCATGGGAGTCGACTCTTACGAACCAATCGGGACAAAATCGATGACGATTGACTGTAGAGCGGACTGTGTAACCGCCCGCACCATGAGTAGTGCCTTAGGACGTGGCACGGAATGTGAAAAGATGGACCTTGTTGGTGAAAGGACGTAGGACACCGTTACAGGCAACAATATTAGAGACAACAGTCGCGGCAACATCAAGGTACTCGTGATCGTAGCTTACAGTATGGAAACGAAGGTGACCTCGACAAGGATTGACTGTGTTAAGTCAAGGTGACGACAACCAAGGGAACGACGGCAGTACTAGAAATTCTCGTGACGAAAACAACACTGGAAATGAAGCTCATGGAAGGACATTTAGTATTGGCATAGGCTATACCGACCGTAATAGCAACACGATAGCTTGGATGGGTAGCTATTCGCTTCGTCTCTGTTCTGTTTAACCCTGATGCTTCTTGAAACTGAACCTGTTGTGGAGTCGGCTGATGCAAGTCAATTGAAGCCTTATATGTTCGCTGGGATGCAAACTCGACCTTGGGGGACAGGTGTTCGACATCGACCTTCCTTCTACTACCCCTGATGGTTACAATGCAGTAGTTAGTGTGGATTGGTTATTCAGAAATCGCGCAGACATACCTTGTGAGGAGAAAATTTTGTGTGGAGAATCGTTATTTGTTCTAAAGCAATAGAGTGGTGCAAAGGTTAGCACCATATCAACTATGAAGGCCCAGAAGTGTCTACGGAGGGATCACCCCGCTACGTTAGCAACCGTTACTGATGTTGAGGCTAAGGAAAAGAGGATCGAGGATCCACCAATTGTTCATGATTCCTCTCAGTGTGCTACCCGAGGAGCTTTCAGATTTACTTCCACCACTGTTAGGCAGAATCTCAGTTTGATCTCATGACAGGGGCAGCCCTGATTACTCGTGCTACATACCGTCTTGCACCAGGAGGGTTGCAAGGACTATCTATAGGAACTGTTGGACAGGAGTTTCATTGGACATAGTTTTTGTTCGCTTTGGGGAGCCCTAGCTATATTCGGGAAGATAAAGCCTTTTCGTATGTGTACTGATTATCCAGAACTCAGCAAGGTGACAATCAAGAACTGTTTGCCTCGACCATGTATTGACGGAAGACCAAGAGGAGAATGTTCCTGAAACGGCATATCGAACGCAATACAGCCATTGCGACTTTGTACACCATGACCATTGAGTTAATCAACACACCAGCAGCTTTATGGATCACATGAATCGACCATATTTATGGATGACGTTCTGGATCATTTCCAAGAGGGAGGAACATCATGGGCGGCATTTGTATCTTATTCTAGAGCTCCTGAGGGAGGAGCCACTCCGCGCGAAGTCTTGTTAAAGGTAACTTCTGGATTCGAGAGATACCTTTTTGGTCATATGATCAACGAAGTGGGAATACACGTGGATCTCGCTAAAGATCCATTTCGTTAGACATTGTTTGGCACCAAAGATCCCTTCGAGGATGCATCAATTTCTTGGTCACACTAGACTCTATCGCAGATTCATCATGGGATTTTCAAAGATCACGCAGCTTTAATCTCTTTAACACAACAGGGTGTTGTGTTCGTGGAAGACATAACAGGAGGACATCTTTTCAGCTTTCGAATTCAAACTCTGCAATGCACTGAGCATCGCCTTTACCCGAGGGTGCGGGTGATCTAGTGGTATACCGTGATGATTCGAATCAGAGTCCCAGTACACTTCGATACAACACGAGAAAGTGATGGCTTACGTAGTGGAGTTACAAGAAGAGTTGCACGAATCACAACCCGTGATGGAAACCATGGTCGTTAGATTTAAGTTGGAGGCATTACTTGGACAGTACCAGATGCGCTACTTAGACCGATCACAAGGGCCTCCCGTGTACCCTTGTTTCAAAAGAGCTAAACACGTGATGGCAACGCTGGGTGGAACTTTTGAATGAATACGACTGTGAAACCTGGACGTGCAAGAGCTTTGCAGCTCGCTATCGACTTTAACATACCTGATCAGACTCGCCTTGTTTAAACTGAAGAACTGAAGGAAGAGAGTTTTCAAGATTGACCCATGTGGGGCATGAAGAAGCAACCTTTGGCAGGTCGGACGATATTTGCCACTTCATGGAACGAATATGAACCTCACTATACAGCAACCTTGGGAAACTGGTGCAGGCGAAGCACACGGGCTTCGACATCCTATTCATCTAAGTTTTGATAGGATGTATTAAAAACCGAACACCATGTATGGGTGACTGGGCCTGAAGGCCCACATAGCAACGCACGAGAATGATGGTTGACTTGTGGGAAAGTCAAGGTGGGATATTAGCAACCAGAAACACATGTATGGAAATGAGAACAGACTGCCATGGATTTTGTCACTAGTCTACTTACAACTCGAAATGGAAACATTATCACCTGGGTGATCGTTGACAGTCTCACGTTACCAACACACTTGCTTGCAACCAAGGAACTAACGAGTCTTCACAAGTTGCGAATGTTCCTCTGAGAGAGGCGGCTTATAGGCACGAGGTACCAACTCCTATTACCTCCTATTTTGAGCCATACCTGATTTATGACAAGCGATACACAACACTCTTGACTCACGTGTAGACATGAGTATTACTTATCAACACAGGACGAACGGTTTGAGTAAACAACCCCCCCTGATACTCGAATACATGCTGCGAGCATGTGTGAGATTAACTTGGTGTAAATTGGAAGGACGTATACTTTTGGCTGAGTTCTACTGTAGCCGTTACCCTTCTAGTATTCAGACAACTCTGTTTGGGGCATTTCTTGGATGATAATGCCAATCTCTTCGTGGATTGAGGTGGATGACCACCTAAACACGGGTCCAGGACTTGTACTCGAAACTCTTGGGAAAATTGCTTGGATTGGAAATTGTTTGGCGGCATCGAATTACCGTCAGGAAAGCTGGTGAGCTTAGGAAATACTGGAAGATCACCGTAAGCGATCGTATCATGTTGAAAATCTCACCCTGGGAGGGTGTGGTACGCTTGGGAAGCGTGGCAAACTTAATTTACGTTACGGTGAGTTATTCGGAATTCTGGAAAGAATTGGTCACGCCGCCTACAAACTCAAGTTACCTGATGAATTGGATAACGTGTATGATATCATTTATGTCTCGAATCTAAGGCAGTGTTTGTCCGATGAAACGCTCGTGCTACCCTTAGTAAAGTCTAAGGTTAATGACAGGTTGCAGTTGTTGAGTAATCTACTGAAATCATGGGCTAGAATATCAAGATTCGTTAGCATAGTCGTATCACGATTGTGAGAGTTCGTTGGAACTCAAGAAGTGGACCGGAGTTCACGTGGGAACGTGAGAATCAGATGAAGCTCAAGTATCCTCAACTATTTCCTGTTGACCAATCCAATTATGGTAATACTGGCGAATTTCGGGACGAAATTCCATTTCAAGTTGGGGATGATGTGGCACCTGGGGAAAACTTGCAACAACCTTGACTTACCACTTCACTTCTCTGTGCTTACTTGTCAAATTTCGGGACGAAATTTCTTTCAAGTTGGGGATGATGTGACAACCCGAACTTCAAGGTTAGTACCTTCAGTTTTGTGACTCCGATTCCTCACTATTTTCTTTACACGTCCCTTGTTTTAGTAGGTCTGTTAAACATTGAGGCCTTAATAAATACGCTTAGCGTAAATGTTTGGGTGCGATTGAGTGCGTAATTGGGTTAGGATTAGGTTTAGTGTTTTTGGGTCGCACTTGTCTCTAAACTGCATTGATTCAATCGTGAGAACTATTGGGCCGCCACCATTGTTAATCATACTCGGCCCATTCCACCACTTTTAATTATAACTCGGCCCAACCCTCTCTTTTTATATGTGTACGTAACACATGAGTTATATCACATAACCTTTGATAAAGATTGCAAACCCTAAACATTCCCTTGAAGTCGACGGCAACCACTGGGTATCACGTTCGTGCGTCGAACAGTCCTCATTCCTCGGCTCGGTTAGTATGATTTGTTTGATATTAAGTCTTGATTGACCGTTTCCATTTACGTGCAATATGTGATTGGTAATATCTTGATTAGATGAATATGATGTATGTTTATTTAGTTCCTTGACAAACCAGAATCGTCCAAACTGTGAAGCAATGATTTCGGCTTGCATGTATACTAGGTTTTGACAACGGTTGCATGGTAATCGAATTATGAATCTGTTATGTTATGTGAATCTAGGCCTTATGTGATAATTAGAGCAACGGTTCCGTGCTTGCGTAAAATACGAATGAAGGTTGCATGTGTTAGTTAGCTGTGAAATTTTGATAACGATGATGATATATGTTAGTTGCTTTAAATGATGATGATCGTTGTTAGTCCTTGAATGCCGATGAGTTATAGACATGGCTATGAAATCATAAATAAGATCTGGGTTTTCATGAATGTACAACTGCGCAAGCCTAGGGTACAACCTGGTCATGCATGTTTGTAATATTGATAGGATGGTTTTATAGTGTTAAGATAGATGATAGTAATAACTGAATGACCATATTTGCTGCTTATATGATCATCAAAAGTAGTTAAAACATGAAAGAACATAAGAAAACTGATTGTCTGATGCTATGTATTCATGGGGAGTACAACTAAACATGCATTGGGTACAACCCACTAGATGGTTATGTGATTTAAATTGAATTGGATTGTATGCGTGGTTAGGGTAGGTACTATTGCTTAGGATTTCAACAATAAAAAAAAGAAAGAAAGAAAGAATGACATGTGGTGTAATGTTGATTTTGATTAAATAAATTACTGATGATGTTTATGTTGAACATGATTACATGTAATAGTGATATATGAGTTACTGTTTTGGGTTATTAGATGAACTGTTAGTTGAGTTAGAAATTGCTATGATCATAAAATTTGTATACGAGACATGTATGACTTTGTTTTCATATTAATGATAACTAGGGGTTTTGCGTTAGAGGGTAAAGTGAATGGGACTTGTAATACGTTAATATAATTGGGCTTCACACAACATTCGGAACAAACTAAACATTCAGCCCACTCTATCGGAGATTGGGCCGCATCTTACGGATATTAGGTTTGGGGCTGTGATTTGGAGTCGAGCCCTTTATGGACATGTATACTAATTGTGTGTATGATTGTGTTAGATATTTAACTCATGAGTAGTAGTTGAACCTGGTGTACATTGTACATGATTTATGGTAATTTTCGTGCGTGACAACGTGGTCAACTTGGATGCAAACTGATTGTTGTATACATGTGAACATCATAGGCTTAAACTAACTAAGTGTGATCAAGTAACTGGTCTTACCGAGCAAAACCAAGGTGAGTTCACTGCTCTTTTCCAAGCATGCATCCCGGGAAGGGATATCGGGTAACGTTCCAGGGAGGAATGCAGGTTAATGAGATGTTTGTTATTACTCAGTTTCTATTATGTAAGACCCCCTACATCTACCGATTGTTGCCAGGAAGGCAACGAGGTATTTAGTTGATAGCGCTATTAGGATTGGCACCCTCACACCGTGCCGAAAGGACGGGCGTGAACTAATTACCTTGACCACTTGACCAATGCCTAGATAGAGGCATTGGGGTTGGGCATTCACATCGTGTATATATAAGACCCCTTACATCTACTCGAGGTTATTAGTTGAGCTAATTACCTCGACCACTTGACCAATGCCTTGATAGAGGCATTGGGGTTGGGCATTCATATCTTGTAGCCAGTTGCGGTAATCGAGTTAATAACAACATCAAAACAAAACGTTGAACTGCTTTATACACACATCTGGTAAGTAAACGCGTTAACAAAACTTTGAACTCACCAGCGTCGTCTGTCACACTTGTCTGCATGCTTGCAGGTCTATAGGTTATATCATTTGGAACTTGCTGTCTGGGATGCTGGAGTGGTCATGGGTCGAGATACTTGGAATTGCAAGACAAGTCTAATGGTTTCGTACATGTGGTTTATGAAACACTTAACAAACGATTTATGCTTCCGCTGTATACACTGAATTTCATTTAATGTTTTGTAACACTTAATGATAATGAATGAAAGTTTTTATTTAAATATATACTATAGTTCAATGTGATTGGTGGCTTGGATCCTGGTACGTTACACGTCCTGCGGTGTTTCCGCATGTGGTATTTTGGGGGTGTGACAGTCTTAGTGGTGCATGATTGTATTCCTTCTAGAAGATTACTGCTGTAATCTGGTGTGACTCCTTGTTATGTGGAATCAGCTGAATAAATAAATCCCAAGTCTGGGTAAATAATATCCAAATCTGGATATTAAGCGGAAGTGTTTAATTTAGGATTTTCATCCTTTGCTCGTGGGAGAAAGCGCAAGGACTTATGATTTCCTTTTGGCGCGCAAGTGTTGACTGTTGCTTGTTTCTTAAGCCTTTCTTTTGTAAGACCAGTGCGCGGTCGCGCAAGGTAAAAAGGCTGAGAGGCAAGGTTGTGGTATGGTCCCAAGTACTTACTATGAGGTTTTTGGGACCTTACCCCTTCAAGTCCCCCCAGTCTAGTGTTGTACTTATGAAAATTAGTGGAGCACTGGACTTATAAGAGAGAAAATGCTTTTTGGCGCGAAAATGGGGAATCTTCTATGAGAAGATTTAATTTTGTTTTTAAAAAACTTTTTTAGTGGAAATTGTGACTTTTTGCCTTTTTGTAATCATGACCTGTCTTGTGGTGACGTCAGTTTGTAGTAAAAAAATTGGTACTTGTGACATTTTTCCTCCTTATCTTGGGATACGTAGTGGTGCTTGTCAGGCCTCATTTATGAGGATATGACGCTTGTTCCTGTAGCGCCGTTTGGAAAGGACATCTGACAGGTAATCATGCCTTTTCATTTTCCCGGAGTTACTCGCCTATATATACATTTGGGTGTTCTTTTTTCATTTGTTTGATATAAAAAGATGAAGGTTACTCGTTCCTTCCGTACCCGACGTCTGCTTGATGTTTTGAATATGTTTGAGGCTGCTGAGAGTCTCTTACTTCTCGCTAGCTCGCCGCCTTCAGTAACTGCCGGACCTGAGAAACCAGTACCTTCCGTTCATCCCACAGTGATGGGATCTGTTTCTGAAGCTTGTCAGCTGGAGGTTGAAGAAGAGGCTAATGTTTTATCCGTTGGTGCCTTGATGGCACGTTTTCCGGGGCTTCAGTACGGTGGATGTGAACTGGTGTATTCTCGTCGAAAGAATCGTTGTGTTTGATCGTGTGTTGGTTGTTGTTGAAGATCCTGCTACCAGTTAGGTTTAACTTGGAAACAGTATTTCCTCTTTTTTTTATGTTCTTGTAAATATTCTAGCCTTGGTACTAAAAATTTTTGAAGATTATTGCCATGATCTTTGTTATGAAGTGTTTATGCTACACTTGATGATATGCATTTTTTTGATGCACTGTTGTGCATGTAAGTTTGTGTTTTTATTACAATATGTTGCATGTGTTTAATTGCTTTTAGTAGGTAAGGCGAATGAGAAATGGTATTGTGCTCATGTGTGAACGTTTGTCTAAAAGGCGTGTTTGTTTGCCTTGTTTAGACTGTTCATGAGGTGTACAATGTCTACCATATTGTTTTCGCGTAAACCAAAAGAATTATATGCAATTTGTAATAAACAGGAATATGAGTAAAGATGATGTTTGTATTGATAAGAGCGCAAGGCCCATAATACAAAGGATAATAAAGAAATACATTGTATGTTTTTTCCTTTTTTACGGACTGGTTTGGCTTACATGTAATACCTGCGCAGCTGCTGCGCGTTCCAGGTGCGGGGAACTAGTGTCACATCAAGTCTTTTTAGGGTGTACGCCCCTTTGCCCGGAACCTCATTGATGATGTATGGTCCTTCCCATTTTGGTGCTAATTTGCCTGGTTTTTTCGCGTTAGAAGCCTCGTTGTCGCGTAAGACAAAGTCACCAGGGACAAATGTGCATATGCGGACGCGCGTGTTGTAATATTTTTCAAGTTTGGATTTGTACCTAGCCTCTGAGATGGCGGCATTTTCGCGCCTTTCTTCGAGAAGGTCTAAATCCAGTCTCCGTTCTTGTTCGTTGTTTTGTCTTTCCATGGCTAGCATGCGCGGTGATGGAAGACCGATTTCGGCTGGGATTACCGCATCGGACCCATATACCAGACTGAATGGAGTTTCTCCCGTGCTAGTTTTTGGCATGGTGTGGTGTGCCCATAAGATGCTGGGGAGTTCATCAACCCATCCTCTGCGCGCTGTCCCGAGTCGCGCTTTATGCCATCGACGATCTGTTTGTTTACACTTTCTACTTGGCCGTTTGCCTGTGGATGCGCTACAGAGGCGAAGTTGTGCTCGATCTTCATCTCTTTGAACCATTTTTGAAGATCATCTGAGGCGAAGTTAGTGCCGTTGTCGGAGATAATGCGCAATGGTAATCCGAATCTGCAAATAATATGTTCCCATATAAATTTGCGAATTACCATTGCTGTTGTTGAGGCTAGTGCCTTGGCTTCGACCCGTTTTGTGAAATAGTCGACTACTACAATGATGAATTTTACTGCGCCTGGCGCGTCAGGGAATGGGCCAACGAGATCGATGCCCCACTGTTGAAAAGGCCAGGCGGAAGTGACCGGTACGAGCGGGTTCTTTGGTCGGAGTGTTTTTGGCGCGTGGCGTTGACAGGCTGTGCATCTCCGTAATAAGTCTACTGCGTCCACATGCATTCCGGGCCAGTAGTATCCCGCGTTCATTATTTTTGCCACGACCATGCGCGGTCCTACGTGTATTCCGCATAAACCTTCGTGGATTTCTCTGACCAGATATTGCGCATCTGTTTTGTCAACACAGCGTAGTAATGGTCCCATAAATGACTTCCGGTACAGGACGCCATCCGCCATTTCATAGTTTATTGCTTTGTGTTGGATTTTTCGAGCTTCTGCCTTCCCTTCCAGGAGCTTTCCGTGTTACAGGTATAAGATGATCGGAGACATCCAGGATGGATTCCCGACTTCTATAACATTTACTTGTTTGAGGTGAACAGAAGGATTGGACAATACTTCGATGCGTACTTCTTTTGCTAAGTGCTTGAAACTGGTAGCAGCCAATTTGCTTAGCGCATCTGCATGCTTGTTTTCGCTTCTGTTTATATGGTTAACCTTAAACGTCTGGAATTGGCTAATTAACATCCGCGCTTGTTCAAGGTATAATGCCATAGCTTATCCCTTTGCATCATAGTGCCCATTAACTTGCTCGGCCACTAGTTTTGAATCGACGTTGGCTTCTAGGTTTCTTGCTCCCATTGTAAGCGCTAAACGGAGACCTGCCAAGAATGCTTCATATTCGGCTTCGTTGTTTGTGCTTCGGAAATCCAGGCGTATGGCATATGTAAGTTCGTGATCATCGGGACTGACTAATCGAAGGCCTGCGCCAGCTCCGTCATCATTGGAAGCTCCATCTGTGTGCAGAGTCCAAACTCTATCATCGAAAACAGGAATAGGGTTCTGGATTGCCTCGCACTCTTGAATTTTGTCGATGGGGACTTCTGTGGCAAAGTCCGCTAAAACTTGCCCTTTAATTGCTGGTCTTGGTCTATACAGGATATTGTATCCTCCCAGCTCAATAGCCCACTTAGCCAATCTTCCCGCCACGTCAGGTTTGGATAGGATTTTTCCTAAATGATAATTGGTGAGGACTGTGATGACATGGCCCGAAAAGTACCGACGTAGGCGTCGTGATGCATGTACCAGTGCTAGGACCAGCTTTTCTATCATTGAGTAACGAGTTTCCGGACCGGTGAGCATCTTGCTTATATAGTAAATTGGAGTTTGAACGTTTTCTCGCTCCACCATTAATACTGCACCAACTGCTACTTCCGCAGCAGACAAATATAAGATCAGTGGTTCCTTTTCTCGTGGTGCTGTTAGTGTCGGCAACTGAATTAGGCATTCCTTCATTTGTTTGAAGGCTGCTTCTGCTTCGGGTGTCCACTGGAAGTGGGTTTTCTTGGCACAGTTCCGCAGTGTGATCGGAGTGTCGCGCTCCGGTCAAAGATAATATTTATAAGCCCAAATTACCCTTAACAATGTGTTAGTGGTAGTAAGGGGTCGAACCACGAAGAGTATGTGGTTTTTGTGTGGATTCGAATGAATTAAAACAATTGTCACAGTTTATGAAGCTTGCTAAAGTATTTTTGTATTTTCTTTTAATAGAGAGATATGATTTTTAACTAAATGAATTGATGCGAATGGTTAACAACTACTATTTAACGATTGCAAGAAAAATAATTACTAGAACAATAATGATAAAAAGGAATCACACCCGGTTTCGGTAATTGTTAACCTAGGATTTCTACAAGTTTTAGTTTCAACTCAAATGCATTCGATTAACGGATTTAGTGTACCGTGACTTAGGTGCTACTAACTATCAACGCCCCGAAGAACGGACAAAAAGACACTTTGTAATCAACACAAGTAAATCCTAACAACGACAATGTACAATTACATATCACCGTTTCGCAAAGTCATAACTTTTAACATCGTTCGACAATTCACGAATTCGTAACAAATGTAATACTATTGTCAAAAGTTTCAAAAACCAAATACAAATTGTCACTAAGATGAAACAAGAACAAATTGAAACCCTAAAATTAACAACTACCTACACCGGGGTGAAACCGAGATGATTAGCCGCTCATGGTTGATGCAACTTGATCACCGGATGTTTGGAATGCGGATGGAGTCATCTTGAAGCTTGTAGGATGAAGGAATGATGGAGAATTAGGGTTTATGGAATGATGATGGTGAGAAGGATGATGGATTGGATGAATTAGGGTTTTGATGGTGAATTGGGGATGAATGATTGTGATTCGGTTGTAGGTTGATGATCTTGATGTTAGAGATGGAAATGGTTGGTGTATTCTTGATGGTAATGGCTCCAAGAACAAGTTCAAACTTCAAAGTGTTGTGTAACTTACGAGTTAATGCCCCCAAGCCAATAGAATTCAAGCTAAACCCCCAAATCACAAAAATTCCCGTTTCAGAAAACTACTACCCGTCCCCGACGGGTCCCACCCCGTCGCCGACGGGCTCCCAAAAACCGAAATCTGTCCGACGGCTTATATTCCTGGATACGGCTATTTCTGGCATACGGGACTATCTGGAGCCCGTCCGGGACGGGTTATACCCCGTCGCCGACGGGTTCTTGAACACCAACTCTTCAAATTTCGATTCTTGCACTCCCGGTTGATCCGTAACGCATCCTGGTGCTCCGGTTTTCGACCCGGTGACCCGTAAAGCTCCCGAAAAGCTCCTTAAACTCCATCAAACCTGCAAAACACATTCTTGATTAAAAGTAGGCTATTCGAAACTAAAACTTACGTAAAAACGTCAAGTTAAACAATAACGAGCACCGGTTTTCAACCACGTATCACAGTGTACTGATGAATGGATAGGATTTTGCCGCATGATTGGCTAAGAATCTGTTCAAGGCCGCTAAGCGTCCGGCGAGTCTTTGCATTTCTTTTATTGTTGCAGGTGATGGCATTAGCTGGATGGCCTGCACCTTTTCTGGATTTACTTTAAACCCATCTCGTGTTACTATGAAACCCAGAAACTTCCCTTCTTCCATCCCGAAGGAACATTTTGTTGGATTGTGCTTTAAGTTTACGCTGCGCAATGAGTCGAATGTGCGCTGAATGTTTGCCAGCATTGTTTCTTTCTCATGACTCATGATGACAAGGTCGTCCATGTATACCTCGACTGTTTTACCAATGTCTCCTCTGAAGACTGTGTCCATTAGTCGTTGGTACGTTGCGCCTGCGTTGCGCAGGCCAAAGGGCGTTTTGGTGTAGCAGAAGATGCCCTTATCTGTACGGAATGCAGTTTTGTCTTCGTCTTCTTCTTTCATCTGGACCTGATGATAACCTTTGTAACAGTCAAGAAAACACTTCAACAATTAATCGCTCAAAACCGATTAGAACACGTACCCGCATAGGCTTGCAACTCAATCATTCTCCACCACCGAACACGAATACTAAGCACAAGTCAAAAGGTCTTTGAAGGGTTGTAACGGGGCTAGGCTAAGGGTAGGAAATAGGATATTTTTAAAGTGGCTAAAGTGATGAAAATTCAATTTTTATTACAAACCACTAAACTAAACAAAACTAAAAATAAACATCAACTATGAGGCAACAACTTTCGCCTTTTATTCAACAACTACTAACACTTCTTTTTGTGCTTTTTTTCTCAACGCTTTTTCAATCTTTTTTCACAATATTTTCTGTTTTTTTTTTTTTTTTTTTTGAATCATAACAACTATACAAACTTAAGCTCCTATAATCGAATTTTCATCACACAGGTTTAAAAAGAAAAGGTTTAAGGCTATGGGCTATAGGGTGGTCAAACGAAAGGTTTAGGCTCAAAATGGGCGACTAGGGAATTTGTTCGGGTAAGGATAGATAAATGGTTTTAAGAGAAAAAGGTTTACCTAATGCCTTAATCATTCTCGTGCTTGTATTCGGTCTATAGTCTCAAACGTATCAAAAGTTGCAAGTTCTACAATACGCGACTAATGGTCCACTCAAACAAAGAAACATGTAAATGTAAATCTATGATATAAAAGTGGCTTAAACCTCACGTATAAGGGTATGATATGTGATATACACAAATTGCTAGTTCCTTTGGCGGATTATTCCCAAATAACCACCCGCTAAATACCCTTTATGCTTATTAATTTGAACTTGACCATGACAAAAGACCAAATGGATTGTGACATCCCTCGTTGACTTAGTTACTTGTGCTTTTAAGATCGCTTTTGAGACAAGAAATTTTGAAAAATTTTTGAAATTTCCCCCCATCCCCACACTTGAGGTAAACATTGTCCTCAATGTATAGAATTTAAATGAATGGGTCAAAATCGAAAACTTTTACTACTCCCCCATCCCCACACTTGAGGTAAACATTGTCCTCAATGTGCAAGAACTAGAGTTTTAAAACACACAAGGGATGTGACACGTCTAACCTTCCCAAAATCTCACCCCGGAAAATAAAATACAATGTACAATCCACTTATTCCTAACTAAGAATCAAAGTAAAAGGAAACACATGCACCTGATTTTTGTCGCTTGATACTCATATCTCCTTCGTCTCTTCATAAAAACGGTTGTCCCGCGAACATGTTGTACCTACAAATTCTAATCCTTGTGTAGAAGCATGCTTCTCACCACCATCAAAATTTGTTAGTTACCTAATTCTACCCTTTTTATGAAACATATTACCAAGCCATGTGTTATTTCACTTCGATTTATGTGGATAATAATTTACAACAACAATAAACCTAACTCACTTTCGTAGGAATCACGGTTGCATTTAGCTTATGCAACAAGCCCTTTTAAACCCCCCCAATAGCTTGGGAGGACGAGAGGTCTCGTGAGGGTTATATAGGGAACACACCCACAACGTTCATTTAACTAGGCGAAAATAAATAACATGAAGTAAAAAAAAAAAATAACGGGAACAAAATAAAATACAACAACAACAACAAAAACATACCATACCTCTACCGCTGATATCGCTCGTTTGGATCCACTGGCGGGTTGGGCTGGTATTGATAACCAGTGAGGGACTCGAACATCTCCCTATAGTTATCGAGGGGACTCTGCTCCCCTTGAGGCGGCGGTTGATACGGAATCGGGATAAAGCTAGAACCGACTGCCTCGGGCCAATGAGGGGTGGGATCGGATGGACCTAGTGGATGAGGAAGATTGGGGTAATCAGTCCACCCCGAGTGTTCGGCGTATGGGAGACCGGCTTGAAGGTATCTTTGATGGCGCTCCTGATCGTGGAGTATCTTGGTGTGTTAATCGCCATTTGGTGAGAGATAGACAAAGCACTCCAACGGCGTTGTTCTAACTCCCTTTGTGCGGTTTGGCGCCTAACCTCCTCTTCTTCCCATGCCCGTCTCCGGGCTTCCTCATCCTCTTGCCTCTTCGCCAACTGTTCCATGTGTGACCTCTGCATTGCTTGGAACAGTTGTTGCTCTTCCATAAACTGGTTCATTCTTTCCCTCTGGGCTTCTTGAGCTGCCCAATACTCTTGCATTGAGGATCCATGGGATCCCTCCCAAGCTTCCCTTCTTCGATTATATTCCCGTCCTTCACCTATGCAAGCAGAGACATTGTCATATATCTCCTGCTGTCCCCGATCAAAATTTTTGTAGGAGGGCACCCGTCTAGTGGTCACAAAGCCCGCCACATCTGCATTAATTTCTCTATGCGGCCTCATGTATCTTTGTCGTGGTCTTTGTGGACCAGAGGGTTCAACTTCCTCCTCTTCATCCCCCATCTCTTCATCTTCTTCCAATTCCGGTGGTGCCCCTGAAGTAAGGAACTCATACTTGTGACCCAACTTGTCGGTCACAACATACTTGTTCCCCGAGAGTTTAACTTCTATGTTCTAGTTCTTCTTCATGGAGGCCTTATTGAGTTCCTCCAACGGTCTAGTTACCCATAGTGATTCCGGAGGTAAGCAATTTTGTTGAACAATCATGGCACTAATGAGGCGTGCGTATGGAATAAAATGCCTCTGGGACGACTCCCGAGTAAACCACGTATTCATCATCACTATGTGTCTCCATGACAATGTTGGGGTCCCATATAGCAAAGAATGCACCACCCTACAGTCACCGCTTTAACACTTCCACGATCACCAAACCTCGCTAAAATGTTCTCAACATTAATCCCTTGGAAAATCTTTCCCTCAATCGTCATGTGCTTTTTCTTTGCCTCTCCCCCATCATGATAAGGTAAAACAGCCGTGGTCATCTGCTCCGGATCACCATTATTCGCATGACTATCCAAAAATTGTTGCGTGGTTGGGTAGTCATATGCTTGCACCCCCAAAGAATCAAAGCGTGCAATGCGGTTGATGGTTTCGAAAGACATCGTCATTGACCCCCGGCCTGTTTTCCCAACCAATTTCCATTCCACGGGAGGGCTATCCTTATTCATAAACCTCAGTGTCGACAACCATTCACATACCTCCGACAAATATATCCGCGAAGTGTTATCTTCGCACCAATCAAGCACTCTTTCCCAACCTTGCCATTCAAACATTTGTGTTATTCCGAATTGTTTGAGCTCTTCAACATTCACCACTCTTTCACATAAACTCCTTTCCGGAACTGAGGTGTTAACATTGTTCACCATCTTCCACTTCCATAACTTAGCCTGTAACTTACGGTCTTGATATTCCGATAAAGGTTTTCTCTTCTCCTCATCCCAAACTTCGGCTCTTTTGCTATCCCTAAACTTTTCCCACTCCCAATCTTGTCTGTACAGTCTTGCATCCCCCTCTGCGACGGAGCTTAATTGCTCCCACTTCCTCGGTATTAACCCGGAAGAAGAACCGACTCCTGATGTTGAAGCTTGCCCTGTAGTCTTTTGTCTTTTACCACCGGCCATCACTACAATCACACACAAGCAAAACATCAATATAAACCCAAACCTTTACTAAACTTCTCAAACTTTGAACATGATGTGTGATGTTGACATTTTAATTAACAAGTGAATGTAAAATCGCCTCTTTAAACTTCCAAAGTCGCTCACTTTATCATAAACTTATCAATTTCTTGTTAATCTTACAATTTCTCATAAATCCAACAATATATTCAACATCACCTTCATGTTCAATCATGTTCATAACAAGTGTAATCACGTCACTAAAGTTATAACATGCTCAAATTCCATCCAAAGCAACTAATCTTACTCAAAATCATGCTAGAACAACATACATTGTCTAAACAACCTACTCTTAAACTAAAAAGTTTAAAATTTCGGAAGAAAAACACTATCATATGATAATCAAGCATAAATTTAAGGAGAATCCATACCTTTGATGTTGTTAGACAAGAAGAACTAAGAAAAGATGGAAAGCAAGCAACTTGATGAACACCCTTTCAAAAACCCTAAAGTACACGCCCAGAAATCTTGCAAACTAGCAAGAATTGATGAAAACCGTGTTGGGGGGTTTTGTTCCTCTCGAAAAATTACTCAAGATGGACTCACAAATCAGTTGATTTGGTGGAGAATTGAGAGAGTTATGAGAGCTTGAAGGTTTTAGGGTTTTGGAGATCTTGGTGAAGAAGATGAAGTGAATGGTAGGTGAGGAGAGAGAGAGCAGGGGTTTTTTAGAAGAAGTGAATGATGTGAGGTGATTGTGGGTCGAATTTAGTGATTAATGTGGAGTTTTGGTAGTCGTTTATGAAGGTTATGAGTGTTTGGTTCGGTTTTAGACATAAAAGAACGACCCAGCCGCCGACAGCAAACAAGAGCCCGTCGCCGACGGCTGGTAGCCCGTCGCCGACGGGTTGTCAAAAACACATATATGGCCGACGGCTTAATGGTCTGTCTACGGGTAAAAGTGTGCCGACGGGGGTTTTTTGAAAGCCCGTCGCCGACGGCTTCCGAATTTTTTTTTTTTTTTTTGAAAAATATGAGGAAGATTATGAATTTTTAATAAAGGAGCTATGTACATACAAAAATCCTAAAAATTATTAAAAATCTTTTTGTGAATTTTTATAAGTTAAATTTTGAAAACGCAATAACCGTCAACGGCCCTACCACCCCCCAAAAAGTCGTGTATTGTCCTCAATGCACGTAACAAAGCCTAAAAACATACCTTGTGTCTTCATGACCCGTTCGGAATGTCCGGACTTCACACAATCAAGAGAGATTAGTATGGAACGAAAACGATTAACATAAACACACACAAACAAATAAATAATTGTACATAACTTTACACAAAATGTTACCGGTCCTTGTTAGTCGACCTCGTAAATCGGTGTGCTTACCACAAAGCTCACCACTTCCTTGTTTTCGTCTACCTTCTCGTTACCATCAAGAAACGGTTTTAGCCGATGACCATTTACCATTTGTCGTATCCCATCCTTCGGGTCCTCGATGGTAACATCACCCAATTGTCCAACCCGGGTGATCACATAGGGTCCCATCCATTTGCTCCGGAGCTTTCCGGGAAAGAACTTGAGCTTCGAATTGTAAAGCCACACCTTTTGGCCAACCTCGAACTCTTTCTTTCTCAACTTGGCATCATGCGCTTTCTTCATTCCATCCTTGTAGTTGGATGCGCATTCATATGCCATTTCCCGTAGCTCCTCCAACTCGCATAGCTTAAGTTTCCTTTCCTTACCTGCATCGTTATATTGAACATTAACCTCTTTGATAGCCCATAACGATTTATGCACAAGTTCAACCGGTAAATGACAATTTTTACGGTAAACCAACCGGTAAGGTGTAGTGCCAATAGGTGTCTTATGTGCCGTACGGTAGGCCCATAAAGCATCGTTCAATTTAATTGACCAATCCTTACGGTCCGCCCGCACGGTCTTTTGCAAAATCTCTTTGATTTGCCTATTTGACACCTCAACTTGCCCGCTTGTTTGCGGGTGATAGGGGGTAGCAATCCTATGGTCAACACCAAACCGTTTAAGAAGTTTCCCAAACCGAAAATTTTTAAAATGAGATCCTCCATCACTTATGATGACCCGAGGAATCCCAAACCTTGAGAAAATATCGGTTTGAACAAAATTACACACTACGGAGTGGTCGTTTGTCTTGGTGGCTATTGCTTCGACCCATTTTGACACATAGTCAACGGCCACCAAGATATACAAATTGCCATAGGAATTGGGGAATGGGCCCATGAAATCAATACCCCATACATCGAAAACATCGACTACAAGGATTGGTTGCATGGGCATCTCATCCCTTTTTGAGATACCCCCTAATTTTTGACACTCTATGCAATTTTTGGCAAACTCATTTGCATCTTTGAAAATAGTAGGCCAATAAAGACCACTATTTAACACTTTATGACCCGTTTTGTGACCACTAAAGTGACCACCACATGCAAACGAGTGTAGATGCTGCAACACGCTTGGAATCTCTTCGTCATCAATGCATCTTCTTATAACTTGGTCCGCACACTCCTTCCACAAGTGTGGTTCTTCTAACCGATAGTATTTGATTTGGGACATGAAGTGTTGCCTTTTCCGTCTATCCCAATGTGCCGGTAAGTCACCTGTAACAAGATAATTCACGATGTTAGCATACCAAGGCAACTTATCCAATTTCATAATATACTCATCGGGAAACGACTCATTGATCTCTAACGATTTAGGATCCTCATCAACCATCAACCGGGACAAATGGTCCGCTACCACATTCTCGGTACCCTTTTTGTCCCGTATCTCCAAATCGAACTCTTAGAGCAACAACACCCATCGGATTAACCTCGGTTTTGCATCTTTCTTTTCCATGAGGTACCTAACTGCAGTGTGATCAGAATAAATAATCACTTTACTACCCCATATATATGCCCGAAATTTAGCCAATGCATATACCACCGCAAGTAGCTCTTTTTCGGTAGTGGTGTAATTTAATTGTGCATCCGAAAAAGTCTTACTTGCGTAGTATATGGCCACGGGTTTCTTTTCAACCCGTTGTCCCAACACGGCCCCCACCGCATAATCACTCGCATCGCACATAATTTCAAAAGGAAAAGACCAATTTGCCGATTGCAAGATTGGGGCCTCAACTAACTTCTCTTTTAACTTGTTAAAAGCGTTTTGACAGTTTTCATTAAAATCAAACGGTTGATCTTTTAACAACAAGTTACATAAAGGCTTGGTTATGTCACTAAAACCCTTAATAAACCGCCGGTAAAAACCCGCATGACCTAGAAATGACCTAACACCTTTAACGGTCGTGGGATACGATAAAGTAGATATGACTTGTACCTTTGCACGATCAACCTCTATCCCACGACTTGACACCACGTGTCCCAACACTATTCCCTCTTGAACCATAAAATGGCTCTTTTCCCAACTTAAGACCAAACTAGTTTCGACACACCTTCTTAACACTTTATCTAGTTGATCCAAACAAGCCTCAAAAGATGACCCAAAAATTGAGAAATCATCCATGAAGATTTCCAAAGACTTCCCCACCATATCTGAAAAGATACTCATCATACACCTTTGGAAGGTGGCGGGGGCGTTACATAATCCAAACGGCATTCGCCTAAATGCGAAAGTGCCATAGGGACAAGTAAATGTGGTCTTTGCTTGGTCTTCCGGATGGATGGCGATTTGGTTATAACCAGAATAGCCATCTAAGAAACAATAAAATTTTTGCCCCGATAGTTTCTCAACTATTTGATCAATGAACGGTAAAGGGAAATGATCTTTCGAAGTTGCGGTATTCAACTTCCTATAGTCAATACAAATTCGCCACCAGGTTACCGGCCGAGTGGCTACCTCTTCACCTGCATCATTTTTGACGACTTGTATACCCGCTTTCTTGGGAACCGTCTGTGTTGGGCTCACCCATTGGCTATCCGAGATCGGGTAAATGATACCCGCATCGAGCCATTTCAGCACCTCCTTCTTTACTACCTCCCGCATGTTCGAATTTAATCTCCGTTGTGCATCTCGAACGGGAGTCACATTCTCTTCCGTGATGATTTTGTGCATCACCACCGAGGGACTAATACCCTTCAAATCAGCAATGGTCCATCCAATCGCCGCTCGATTAGTGACCAAAACATCCATCAATTTCTCATCTTGCTCCACGGTTAAGTTTGATGCAATGATAACCGGGAGCGTGTTGCCTTCACCAACATAAGCATACTTGAGATGCTTAGGCAACACCTTCAATTCAACCTCCGGTGGCTCTACTAATGACGGCTTCAACTTGGTGTCGATGCTCTCCGGTAAACTCTCAACTTGGTGCGTCCATCTCGGTTTTCCCTCTCTAACCGCAAGCACCTCCAAACTTCTCACTTCCTCGTCTATGCTCTTATCCATCTCCACCTGTGACCTGTCAAACATATAACAATCCTCCATTGTGTTTTCCCCATCTACGACTGTGTCGCAAAGAGGTATACACGTGTCAACAACGTCCGCCATATAGCATTCATCATCAACTGGAGGGTTCATAAGTCCGGAAAAAACATGCAACCTCAACCTTCGGTTTCCAAATGTCATGTCAACCGTTCCCGTTTTGCAATCAATTTGAGAATTCGCGGTTACTAAGAACGGTCGACCCAAAATCACCGTAGGTTGCTTGGTTGGGTCCTTGGCCACATAATCAAGTACTAGAAAGTCCACCGGATAGTAAAAATCCTCGATTTTTACTATCACATCCGAGACAATTCCACGGGGTAGTTTGGGTGTCAAATCGGCTAACACCACGGTGGTGTTTGACGATTGAAGTGGACCAAACTCGTATTGGTCATACAAACTACCCGGTAGAATGCTCACGCTAGCACCAAGATCTAGAAGTGCCCGGTTGATTTTAAAATCGCCTACTTGAATTGAAATGATAGGCGCACCCGGATCTTGGAGCTTAGGTGGAAGTGCACCCGAAAGAATCGAACTCACATTTTCGGTTAAATCTAATTTTTTTGGAAATTTATGAGTGCGTTTTTGGGTACACAAATCTTTCAAGTACTTAGCATACGACGGTACTTGTTTAATTGCATCCAAAAGAGGTAAATTTATTTTGACTTGCTTAAAAATCTCCAATAACTCTTCTTGTTGTGGACCTCTTTTGTTTACAACTTTTTTCACGGGTCCTTTCAATGCTTCGGGATAAGGGGCGGTATTAGCCTCCACACCCTTTTCCTTAGCCTTGGGGACGGGAATGGTCACAACGGGGGTATCATTGTTCTTTTTCAAGTCATTTTTGTTTTGACCCGTTTGACCATTCTCATTCTCATCTTCACTAGCATCCTCCACCACCCCTTCAACAAACTGGGGTGATGGTGTTTTGACACCATTATCAACGACTCGACCACTACGTAAAGTAATTTTATTAATTGGTACCTCACGTGTGTTCCTTGAGTTTGACCCTTGATGCTTAGGGTTCACCGCGGTGTCACTTGGGAGTCTTCCCGTGCTTCCTCTCATCTGAACCATTTCTTCCGCAAGTTGGCCCACTTGCTTCTCCAGCGCCGTATGGGATTTATCTCGTACCTCAAACTCTTTCTTCATCTCTTGATTTGAATGATTGATAGCATTCATAATAGCATCAAATTTCGAATTGATCAAGTCATCACCTTGAGAGTTTGAAGCATTACTCCCATTTCCGCCTTGGTTGTAACCTCTTTGATAATGACCTTCACGGTTTTGATACCCTTGGTTACCCCCTTGATTGTAATTCCTTTGGTAACCCCCTTGGTTACCACCTTGACGATTGTTGTACGAAGACCCACCTTGACCTCCTTGGTTACCCGATTGAAAATTCGGGTTCATTTGGTTTGAAGCATTACCATACCGGAAATTAGGGTGATTTCTCAAGCCCGGATGGTAAGTGTTGGAGTTCATGTCATATTGCTTTCGGTCCCCATACACTTGATTGACTTCCTCGGTGTAATCACCCGACCCCGTTGGACATTGTTCCGCTCTATGCCCAATATCACCACACTCTTCACACACTTCAAATTGAACCGCGTTCACTTCTTTCTTCTTCATTCGAGCCATTTCCCGCTCTAAAGTAGAAATCCGATCTTTAGAATCAAGATCGGGAAGTGACCGGGAAACGGGATGCTTCTTGGCTCGATCGGCCGATTCTTTCTCTTTCGAACGCTTGCTCATTCGTTCCAAAAACTCCCAATCATCGTCTTCATGGTTGCTTAGGAGGGTCCCATTGCTTGTGGATTCAAGTCGGTTCCATGTATTGTCATCTAGACCCCGTACAAAGCATTTAACCAACTCCCACTTCTCAATTTGATGATGAGGGCATCTTCGCATCATTTCTCTAAATCTTGTAAAGGCCTCATGTAACGGTTCGCCCGATAATTGGCGAAAAGACCTAATTTCATCACGAGCGTCATCGGTCTTCGCCATTGAGTAGTATTCATCAAGGAACGCTTGTTGCATTTCTCCCCAAGTGCGGATACTATTTGCGGGAAGTGTGAGGAACCATTGCTTTGCCTTATCCTTCAGTGAAAATTGGAATAGTCGAAGTTTGACCTCCTCTAAAGCAAAGTTGTGACCCCCGATAGTGCTGCAAACCGAAGAAAATTCCGTCAAATGTGTATACGGTTCGTCGTTAGATCTTCCATTAAAATGAGGAAGTATGTTGATGTAGTGTGGTTTACAATCAAACATCCTCCTCTCACAAACGATTGGTGAGTCGTTCTCGGTGACAACCGGCCTAAAACGATCATTCACTCCCCGTGGAGGTCGTTGACGACGATGTGGACCATTAACTTCTTGATCAACCGGTCTTCTATTATCCCGTCTTTCACCTCTTCGATCATCTCTTCGATTATCCCTTGGGTTACCACCACCCACGAAACGAGGAATCCGGTTAGGGTTTGCATTGTTGTTGTTATTATAAAACCCATCATTCCGGTTCCGTTGGTCATTGTTTCGTGGTTGACGGTTGTTCCCATAACCATCATTTCTTCCACCTCCGTAACCGTATACGTCATCCCCAACGTAATTGGCATTTTGATAGCCAAATTCCTCATCATCATATCTTCTTGCGTTGTAGATGTTTCCCCTATTCACGTAGCCCCAATCTTCGTCATCGTTAGCCCTATCATCATAATATCCCCCGTCATCCGAATTTTCCGTATGAACACTCACATGTTCCGGCGATTGATAACCGGGAACACTATACGGTTCATCATCGGGGATTGCATTCCTCAAGTCATCGATGTTGAAGAATGGGTCTTCATTTGCGGGATTGCCGCGATCACGATTTCCCCGACGGTCGGAATTGACATTCCGGTTATCTAGGTTAATGGGTAGGGAGTTGTGTCTATGAAGATTTTGTTGTTGAGGTGTTCTTTGATTGTTGTTGGGATTTTGGTTTTGGAAAGGTGGTGTAGGTGGTCCATTGTTGTTGTTACCACCCGGTTGCTCTTGAGGCATGGGTTGAACATTTTGAGCGGGATAAAAGGTTCCTCGGGATTGGAATTGGTTTTGGTTGAGGTTTGGGTGATTGGAGTTTTGGTTTGCCATTGAACCAGTTTCAATGGATGGTGTATGTTGTGGTGTTTGGTTGGTTTGATTAGAAGCAAGCGTTGCTTCTAACCGGCTTGCTAGGTTTCTTCTTGCAACTCGTTCGATTTCCGGTTCGTAGACTAAAGGTGAAGTCCTCCCGGAGTTCCGCGGATGCATGCACTACCTGTAATCTGCACAAGTAACACACCCCGCGTAACAAGGAAAAAGACAAGTACAAAAAGAAAGCTAAACAAATTAAACAGATAATCACACAAATTCAAACAATATCCAAACACAAAGCGCACGCACTCCCCGGCAACGGCGCCAAATTTTGATCGGAGTGTCGCGCTCCGGTCAAAGATAATATTTATAAGCCCAAATTACCCTTAACAATGTGTTAGTGGTAGTAAGGGGTCGAACCACGAAGAGTATGTGGTTTGTGTGTGGATTCGAATGAATTAAAACAATTGTCACAGTTTATGAAGCTTGCTAAAGTATTTTTGTATTTTCGTTTAATAGAGAGATATGATTTTTAACTAAATGAATTGATGCGAATGGTTAACAACTACTATTTAACGATTGCAAGAAAAATAATTACTAGAACAATAATGATAAAAAGGAATCACACCCGGTTTCGGTAATTGTTAACCTAGGATTTCTACAAGTTTTAGTTTCAACTCAAATGCATTCGATTAACGGATTTAGTGTACCGTGACTTAGGTGCTACTAACTATCAACGCCCCGAAGAACGGACAAAAAGACACTTTGTAATCAACACAAGTAAATCCTAACAACGACAATGTACAATTACATATCACCGTTTCGCAAAGTCATAACTTTTAACATCGTTCGACAATTCACGAATTCGTAACAAATGTAATACTATTGTCAAAAGTTTCAAAAACCAAATACAAATTGTCACTAAGATGAAACAAGAACAAATTGAAACCCTAAAATTAACAACTACCTACACCGGGGTGAAACCGAGATGATTAGCCGCTCATGGTTGATGCAACTTGATCACCGGATGTTTGGAATGCGGATGGAGTCATCTTGAAGCTTGTAGGATGAAGGAATGATGGAGAATTAGGGTTTATGGAATGATGATGGTGAGAAGGATGATGGATTGGGTGAATTAGGGTTTTGATGGTGAATTGGGGATGAATGATTGTGATTCGGTTGTAGGTTGATGATCTTGATGTTAGAGATGGAAATGGTTGGTGTATTCTTGATGGTAATGGCTCCAAGAACAAGTTCAAACTTCAAAGTGTTGTGTAACTTACGAGTTAATGCCCCCAAGCCAATAGAATTCGAGCTAAACCCCCAAATCACAAAAAATCCCGTTTCAGAAAACTACTACCCGTCGCCGACGGGTCCCACCCCGTCGCCGACGGGCTCCCAAAAACCGAAATCTGTCCGACGGCTTATATTCCTGGATACGGCTATTTCTGGCATACGGGACTATCTGGAGCCCGTCCGGGACGGGTTATACCCCGTCGCCGACGGGTTCTTGAACACCAACTCTTCAAATTTCGATTCTTGCACTCCCGGTTGATCCGTAACGCATCCTGGTGCTCCGGTTTTCGACCCGGTGACCCGTAAAGCTCCCAAAAAGCTCCTTAAACTCCATCAAACCTGCAAAACACATTCTTGATTAAAAGTAGGCTATTCGAAACTAAAACTTACGTAAAAACGTCAAGTTAAACAATAACGAGCACCGGTTTTCAACCACGTATCACAGTGTACTGATGAATGGATAGGATTTTGCCGCATGATTGGCTAAGAATCTGTTCAAGGCCGCTAAGCGTCCGGCGAGTCTTTGCATTTCTTTTATTGTTGCAGGTGATGGCATTAGCTGGATGGCCTGCACCTTTTCTGGATTTACTTTAAACCCATCTCGTGTTACTATGAAACCCAGAAACTTCCCTTCTTCCATCCCGAAGGAACATTTTGTTGGATTGAGCTTTAAGTTTACGCTGCGCAATGAGTCGAATGTGCGCTGAATGTTTGCCAGCATTGTTTCTTTCTCATGACTCATGATGACAAGGTCGTCCATGTATACCTCGACTGTTTTACCAATGTCTCCTCTGAAGACTGTGTCCATTAGTCGTTGGTACGTTGCGCCTGCGTTGCGCAGGCCAAAGGGCATTTTGGTGTAGCAGAAGATGCCCTTATCTGTACGGAATGCAGTTTTGTCTTCGTCTTCTTCTTTCATCTGGACCTGATGATAACCTTTGTAACAGTCAAGAAAACACTTCAATCGAAATGATGCTAGAGAGTCGACTTTTTTGTCTATCTCAGGAAGCGCATAGCAATCTTTGGGGCATGCTTTATTTAGGTCTTTGAAGTCGACGCACATTCTCCATCCGCTGCTGTGTTTCTGTACCATCACTGGATTGGCAACCCATGTATGGTATTTAACTTCATGCAAGATTCTCGCATTAAGTAGCTCTGTTACTTGCTCGTCCATGGCTTTTGCTTTTTCTTCACTAAAGTTGCGCCTCCCCTGAGCAACAGGTTCTGCTGAGGGTCGTATGTTCAGACAATGTTGTGCTATGTCGTGCGGGACCCCAGTCATGTCTGCTGGGCACCAAGTGAATATGTCTTTATTGTTAGACAGTAATTCTTTTAATTGTATTCGAGTTTCCGGTGAAATGGCATGTCCTAGCAGGATAGTCTGCTCTGGATATTCGTTGTTCAGGACCCATTTCTCTGGTTCATTTGATGTTGAGGGTTTGGCCACTTTTATTGGTGGCTCGTCGTCTACGTACATGGCCTCTTTGCTTGAATATAGTATTGCGACTCCGGTTTCTGTTGGGAATCCGCATGCAGTATGTGGAATAGAGGTGATCATGCTGAATTCTCTTTGCGACCTTCTACCGAGCAACACATCATGGTGTGATGTTGCTGGCATGACCATGAAATTCACTGTGACTGTGCGCGAATGCTTGCCATCAGATAGAGTCACAGGGAATGCTATTTGCCCTAACGGGAACACAGCTTCATTGCAAAATCCGGTGAGAGGGAAATCTACCGGTTCCAGACGTGCTTTGTCTTCTGGATCGAGCTGCTTAAAGCACTGTTCGTATATGATATCCATCGAGCTTCCTGGATCTATAAACATATAGTCCGTTCGGTAATGGCCGAAGATGCCAGTAATGATTACTGGTCATTCTTCCTGAGGGCCTCCAGGAACAACAGGAAACACCACTTGCTGTTCCCTCCAATGCTGATCATGACATCGTTTGTTTGGCCTGCGTGAAGGGCCTCCTTGTACCATGTGTATTTGTTTGGTTTTCTGATGGTTGGTACTTTTTGATTGTTGAAGTATCTCAATATGACTGTCAGATTGGATGTCCCACTGACAAGGTGTCTGTGGGTCCAATACTGCAGTATTGATTTCACCCTTGTTTCTTTTTAGAGCGTCAGATCTGATGCTTGGGGACCCAGATATGTAAATTTGTGTGAAAATTTGGTTTAAAGCAGTCTGGCATCTGTGCAACCAGTATTCTGGAAATCTTTATGTGAGCTGATCTGAGGAATTCTTTCTGTCTGAATGACTGCTACTTTTGCTGATTCCCCTGATTCCGTCGATCTGGGAACTTTGGGTCGTAAAACCCCCGAGCTCAGATCGAGGATCTGATGGGTGAGATGATGAATTCTCTGCCATGTGAAAACAGAGAATAAGGAAACTGAATCGAAACGAGATAAAACTGAAAAAACAGAGGAATTGGTGGGTGCCAATGAAGAAACACTAGATAAACGACCGGGATCGAAATATCTAGGGGGTTTGGATCTGCATAAAAGGGTTTTTTCTCTCTCATTTGATTCGATTATTATTGACCTTCTTCTCCGATAAAACTCTGCAAAAAAGAAGCACCCTTAGCCTCGCCAAGGGGAGAAAGGGGTTCTCTCCTTGACCCGACTCCGGTGTGAGAATAAGTATGGGTTATGAAGAAGAAGATGTATTTGAGAAGTGTGTGTAACTTGAATTTCATACCTGAGCAGTTCTCATATTTATAACCGGGAGCCTTTGGGCGGGAAAACCTGTTAGTGAAAAGTTGACGGGAGATGCTAACCCCGTAAGCGGTTACATTTCCTTCCGTCAAGCTTCTTGATCCGACGTGAGTGCACACAGATCGTGGTTTAGATCGATGGCTGGGGATTCGCCACGTGTAAAGTGATCAAGTGAAGATTATTCTCCAATTGCATGCTATCGTTGTGATTTCTGGGATACCTGAGGTGGCGACACGTGTCCAGACGGTTATAACCGTCTTAGTGGTGCACGATTGTATTCCTTCTAGAAGATTACTGCTCTAATCTGGTGTGACTCCTTATTGTGTGGAATCAGCTGAATAAATAAATCCCAAGTCTGGGTAAATAATATCCAAGTCTGGATATTAAGCGGAAGTGTTTAATTTAGGATTTTCATCCTTTGCTCGTGGGAGAAAGCGCAAGGACTTATGATTTCCTTTTGGCACGCAAGTGTTGACTGTTGCTTGTTTCTTAAGCCTTTCTTTTGTAAGACCAGTGCGCGGTCGCGCAAGGTAAAAAGGCTGAGAGGCAAGGTTGTGGTATGGTCCCAAGTACTTACTATGAGGTTTTTGGGACCTTACCCCTTCACACCGTTAAAGTGGACCAGAGCAACTTTCGATGGTTTGGTTCGAAACCTTAGATTCCCGGAGAACTGAGGTGCCCTATACCCTGAGGAGGGTCAGACAGCAGCAGATGCTCCGGCTGGGTATATCACTCTCTTTTGGGATTTTTTCTGTGAAGGCAACTTTCGCTTGCCTGTAACAAAATTCTTCCTTGAAATCCTTGAGTATTATAAGTTTCATATTTCCCAACTGCACCCTATTGGTATGGTTAGGGTTCGACATTTCGAGTTTGTGTGTCGGACGATGCATATTGAGCCAACAGTCCTTCGATTTAGGGTTTTTCACCAAATGCATTGTACCCAAGGGTTTTACTCGTTTGTCCAAAGAGCGTCCGCAAAGAAGATTTTGCAGCATCCTCCAAAATCTTTCCATGATTGGAAACAAAAATTTTTCTTCATCAAGGCCGGAGTGATTCTGATAAGGATGGTTCTAAGGGGAAAATAAGACATCTCTATTGAAACGATTCAGACCCCTGTTGACGAGAACTGGTATCAAGATCTGAAAGACATTCCTAACATTGCCTTGCCGGAGAAAGCCCTTGTTGGTGCTAGTATGAGTTTGAATTGGAAGATGGACCAGGAAGACAAACCGGTGTATACGGAGGGTGGTAAAGGTAAGATCGGGGGCTTGCCCTTTTTACCCTTTTGCTTTCTCCCCCTTCCACTTTTTTTTTTGAACTTACTCCTCCTCTTCTGCAGTTGTTTCGCTGTATGTAGTTGCATTTAAGAGAGAGGGTGGAAAGATGGGTACCATTCAGAAGAAGCCTGATGAAGAGCTTTGGTACCATCGAATTGTGAAGAATTTTGTTCTTTCGCGGGATGCGGATCTGTTTGTTCAACCTGCTGCTGGTGCTGGTAAGCTATGTGCATATTGGTTTACCGTTTGCCTTTGTTGCGTTGTCTGAATAAACTTTATTCTGCGCTTTTATAGGTGATTTGTCAAATTTGGGCATAGGCCCTGAGAAGAAGAAGCGTGCGACAACCGGTAACGTTGCGCCTAAAAAGAGTGATGCGGAGAACACTTATTCCTCCAAAGTCAAAAATGTTGTAGGAGAGAAGAAAGGTATGCGCCGTTCCTCTGACTCCTGGTGTGATTATGTAGTGGTTTCTGACTCTTTGGAGGGTCTTGCGCCTGCAGTTACTGTTAGGAGGCCGAAACCTGAACCGAGAGATACTGCTGATATCCCTCCATCCAACCCAGATGATCCCATTGACTTGGAGTCCAGTCCTGAACACTTGGTGCGAAAGAAGGCGGGTAAAAGGAAACAGGCTGATGCTGAAGCTGAGGGTCAGCCCTCAAAGAAGATCCAGAGGAAGAAAATTACCAAGAAAGGCAATTTGGACGCCTTTATCTCGGAGTCTGCTCCAAGTAAGTGTTATTTTTGTTGTCGTCTTCTTATGCGCATTGATTATTTCTTCCATATGCAAATGGAATCAACAGGGTAGATAAAAAAACGAGAGAAAATTGGATGAGACAGAGAAATCGGTGGGCGCCAATGAAGAAACACTAGATAATTGACCGGAATCGAATTATCTAGGGGGTTTGGATCTGCATAAAAGGGGGTTGTTCTCTCTCATTTGATTCGATGCAACTGACCTTCTTCTCCGGTAAACTCTGCAAAACAAAGCACCGTTAGCCTCGTCAAGGGGAGAAGAGGGGTTCTCTCCTTGACCCGACTCCGGCGTGAGAATAAGTATGTGTCTATGAAGAAGAAGAGGTACTGACGAAGTGTGTGTAACTTGAATTTCATACCTGAATTGTTCTCATATTTATAGCCGAGAGTTTTGGGCGGGAAAACTCGTTGGTGAAATGCTGACGGAAGATGCTAACCCCGTAAGCGGTTACATTTCTTTCCGTTAAGCTTCTCGATCCGTCGTGAGTGCACACGGATCGCTGTTTAGATCTATGGCTGGGGGTTTTCCACGTGGAAAAGGATCAAGTGGAGGTTTCTCTCCAATTTCATGCCATCATCGTGATTTCAGGGATGCCTGAGGTGATGACACGTGTCTAGACGGTTGTAATCGTTTAGTGGTGCACGATTGGGTCCTTCTAGAAGGTTATTGCCATAATCCCGTGTGACTCTTTATCGTGTGGCACCAGTTGGGTAAATAATATCCAATTCTGGATATTATTAGGCAGAAGTGTTTAACTTAGGATTTTCATCCTTTGTTTATGGAGGAAAGCGCAAGGATTTATGATTTCCTTTTGGCGCGCAAGTGTTGTCTGCTATCTGTCTCTTAAGCCTTCTTTGTAGGACCAGTGCGCGACCGCGCAAGGTCAAAAAGGGCTGAAAGACAAGGTTGTGGTATGGTTCTAAGTACTTGTTACAAGGTTTTTGGGACCTTACCCCTTCATTATCCAACTTAGAATTGTAAGTATATGTAATAGAATTTTAATGAAATAGGAATATTATAAGATGGAATACCAAGGTATCATTTATTTCATACAATGAAAAAGAATTTTAATGAAATAGAAATGTCTGTTGTGTAATAACTAGAACCTATTAGCAATGTATAGAAGATAATGAGAGAATGGGAGATGAATTTCTTATTGATATCTCTCATACAAAATACATGAGCCACTATATATAGGCTATAACATTAATACAAACATAAATGTGACATGGGAGTTAGAAATGTGGATAGTCACTAATAATGGATGCATTCATAACACTTCCCCTTGACTATCTACATGATGATATACTATTCTTTAATACGCTTGGTGATGTTGCCTCGTTAAAAACCTTGCTAGGAAAACCCAGTGGGACAAAACCTCAGCTAAGGGAAAAAGAGTGCAGCGCGTATTGTCTCCCCCTAATACTTCTGGATCAGGTATGTTGTCTCATTAAAGAAAAAGAGTACATACACTGTGTATATTATGGGTACGTTACTCCCCCTCAATTTTACTTGTATATCTTGATGATGTTGAATCCAATCTTCTGTGACAATTGCTTGACTTGATATTTGGCGTAGTCTTCTTTGATTTGGGTGTTGTTGTCTACATTGTCTTCATACAGTATAGCTTGAGCTTCTCTTGATCAACTCTAATCTACATACTTCTTAAATATGTTGAAATCTTCGACCTTCATAACTTGTATTTGTATTGAGATCGAACTCTATGCGAGTCTAATATATATCAATCAGAACCCAGGACGCCATATTGTTCTTGTGGAACTATCCCGTGTCTCGAGTTTGTAAATATGTCAAATAATTATTTAATGCGCTTTATAATTCTGCCTCGTTAAAAACCATGCCAAGAAAACCCAATGGGACAAAACCGTAGCTAAGGGAAAAGAGTGCACTACGCATTATACATAATTAACAATATGATTTATGATGATATTAAATTAGTACTTCGGGACCTATAAGATAAACTGATACTACTGGATCAGTTATGTTGTCTCGTGAAAAACCTTACCAATAAAAACCCAATGGGAAAAACTTAGTGAAGGGAAAAAGAGTGCAACATTTGAGATTAGAACTGTAATCTTACCAATACAACGTAATATCAGATGTCGTCTTGTTTGCAAGATACATCAATGCTCTGATCGCAATTAAGTATGGTACTTCTTGACTAAGTAGTTCAACATCCTTTTCTTGGGGTTGATAAGAATATTTTTTCCATGTCAAGCGATCAGACAATCGTTCATGTACTCAACGAATGAGCTTTTTTCTATATAACGTCTTCTAGATGTAGTCGGATTGATGAGCAAAAATAGTACATATATACTCGAAACTACAGGTCGAGGATAACTACACTTTGTAAAGGTCATTCAAAATTTTCCTCTTTAGTTTGAGAGTTCCCTCTCGATGATGTTTACATTATCACTGTAAGAGTGAAATCTTGTTAAATAGATGTAGCTTATTTTATCAAAATTATACCTCTCTTTTCAGAGTATAGTCTACTGTACCACATACGAGTAGTTTCCTTTAAGATTCATATATATAACACATATGGGGTTATTGTTTCATAATGCTTTGAGCATTTTTAATCCTTCAGGGGTTTTCATACAGATGTCATTTGCAATTGTCCCGTACATGTATACGGTGATGACATCCATAAGTTGTTTTATCTGAAGTCATTCTGAGATTGCGAGGCCGCTTAAACATCTAAAGATTATTGCATCCACTACAGGGGTATACGTTTCCTCGTAATCAACTGCTGGGATTTGGGAAAAATCTTTATGTTAAAATGCGTGCCTTACATCGCAAAAACTCATTATTTACGTTTCCTTTTATTTAAAGACACCCATTTATAACCTACTGGTTTGACGTCTATGGGTGTTCGAACTGTTGGTTCGAAAACGTTTAGTTTTTTGAGCAAATTTAGTTCAACCTTAAGTCATGTAGCCATTTTGGCTATTTGTGTGCGTACACTCTTGCACACTTTCTATATATGTAATCTTTTTTTTCATCGATTACATCTATTGCTATAGCATAATCAAATATATCATTTTACACGTGTTTTATTACGGTTCCATATTGTACTTATTTTGTACATAATTCATCGTGATCTCATATTTGTTTGGTACTAGAGTTTCTTTTAGAACTCCATTAGCCTCTTTTGGGGTTTTGACAACAACCTTCTTTAAGGTTTAGTATGGAACCACTTCTGGGGTTTTGTATGCAACCACTTATGGTGTTTTGTGTGCCACCTCTTTTGGGGTTACACCAACTGCGTTACTCTGCTCTTTTTGTGTTTGTGAGTTTTATCTTTTTGGAACCGATTTATCTCTCACAGTTTATTAATATGATAATCATTTTGTTAGTACTTCCATTCGAGCAGATAAGTTTAAGCTGGTATATGTGACTTTGTCACCTTATTTGTGTTAGTGAATGCATCTTGCATTTCATTTGTTATTATTTGCAAATACACGCTCTTTCTTTTGGACTTCAGATTTGCATTGACCACTTCAGGGGTCGATATATAATATGATGCATTTTTTTTATATCACCAGTCTTTCATTTTCTTGTCTCCTCCTAAGACTGAGAATACGATGTACATTTCCCATTTTATATGTTATGGTGGTTCTATTGGTACATAGGCTGCACAACAAAATATAAAAAAAATGGAAACTAGGTTCTCTTCAGGAGACCAGTTGTAATGGGGAGTATTTGTGTATGAATGCCACAATCCACACAACTGTACATTTCAATGGTCCCATATAAGAAGGATTGTTTGTAGGAGTCTATTGTTTGGAAGGGCATAAAAATTTATTTGCCACAAAAAAAAACTAACTAGACATATGATAAGGCATTTTGGGAGCAATGTTTTTAGATTACTTAGAGGTGCTAAGGTACCGGTTAGCATGTTTGATTGTTTAGCATATCATGATGCTATCTTGATGACCTATTTGGTCATGCCATGTGGTGAACGTATAAATATTCTAGTAACTTCTGGTTACTCACCATATTTGATTTAATGGAATATTGTGGAAAATTAGTATCATTTCTAGTAACTTCTAATATAGTCTTCTGGCCATATTTGCTATATGATATATTTTAGATATTTAGTACATTTTCTTTTATACCATTCCAAGGTGATGACTTTTCATTCAAACATAGTGGAAACTTAATAAATTTCTTAGGTATATATTAGAATATGATGCATTATGAATTACAAAATTCGATATCAGCGGGTAAACTATCGATGCTCTTCTGGAGCATTTAATATGCTATTAACACGTGAAATAGTATCAATAGCGTCTCTACCACGTGAAATATTATAGTTTTAGCCTTTGTTTAGAGGGAAAACATGTACTATTCATAAGGTTTTCCATCACTAGGCTATATGTTAGCCAAAAACGCCAAGTGCGGTGAACTAAAGTTTGGGTTGAACTTGAAAAATCATTATTAAAAACAAACGGGACTTTGTATACATTTGGGAGAACTTCGGGTTCTCATCATTGATTTAGGATTCATTTGAGCATCAACACTAACTCAAATGAATTATTATCTATCAATTTAAGTAACTAACATCAGAGTAGTTTACTTAAGCTAAAGTCCACTAATTATTTTCATAGTTATTTTTCATCAGTTTCATGTGAGGGCACATTTCTAATGACTATATCAATGTCTATTAATATTTGTTTAGCAACAATAAGCAATTAGAAGAATAACCATACAATTAATTATGTTGACTATGCATAGCATTGTAACAAGCTGAAATATCAAATCACTAAAGCATAACAATGTTTATCTCAGCGTAGTTGTTTTGGTAACCAGCTACCAATGAAATTTGTATTAATTTATTTAGCACATTTAACTTGTCAAAAGGCAATACATATAACATACATGCTATCTAAAACAATGAGACCAACAAAAGTATTGCTAAACAAATGAAATCCGTAATATCTACCCATAAGCAAGTTATATGCATGTTAATTATTCACAATTTATATGCATATCAATTACATATATAAATCACACACAATCCTAGGACATTATACGTATACATATATGTGTGTGTGAGTGTTAAAGAGATTAAGCTAATATTAATTTGCTTGTCATGTCTAGAAAAAAAATATTAAAGATCATTTAAAGTAATAAGAATTAATCAAATTTCTAATTAAAAGATATTAATAAGAATGAATTAAAATTAATAAAGAATGAATTAAATGAGAAAAATGATATTTAATTTCTAAGCATTAACCAACATCATATATATTAATATCCATGTTCATAACTCCATATAATTTAATATTGTAATTAAATGGATATTAAAGATCATTTAAAGTAACGTACACATTTGTTTATGACGTGTTGTGTAATTTATGCATAAATGTAACATGATATAGCCAATCACAAGTATATCATATATACACATATTTGTCACTATAGTTTAAAACATAAACAAATGTCACTATCAACTTTCTCGATCATATAATAACATATGAATCTTTATTACTCGTAAATGAGCTTTCTTATACTAATAAATTTTGTTGCTCAAGAAAATATAATAGGCATCTTGAGAATTTTAGTGTCATGTTAATTTGCAAATAATATCTTTTACCACACAAATATTTCATAGAATCAAATCACATATTTAAATATCAAATAGCAACTAAAAGGCTTATACAATTGCAATAACAATGATATACAACAAAATTAACTAAGTAGTTGTCATATTATAACATATTATCATATAAACATGTGCGTTATTGTAAATTCATTAACATAATTGCACTAATGATTATCTTCAAATATAACTATTAGACATTACCTTTTAATACAAATTGTATTTTGGTAGTCATCATAAATTGTATAAATACTAATAACAAAAACTAATTAATGGACCAATCAAAACTCATAACCATAATAATAAAAGCACATAATGATTTAGAATTTGTAATGTCTCTTTGAAACGTAATTTGTTGTATAAAATTTAGAACAACAATAAAAGGCTATTTAATTACTATTTACTCATTTCGTAAATTGAAAAAAAAAATAGGTAAATATACATCAACATGAATTAATGATGAGGAAATCGGAATTAATTTTATAATTAATAATATTCAATTCACACTCATAAGTTATATATTAGAACTTTAATTGAATTTATGCTATATTAACTAAAACTAAATAATGTATATAACTTTAAAATATATATATATAATATAATCAACAAGTAAATGCAAGATCATGGATATCATAATACAACTTTTCTTTTCAAGGTTTATCTATTAAACATGCATAAAAAGAATTTATCAAACTATATATCAATTTCTAAACCAATGAATAAGCTTGCAATATAACTAGCAAATAGATAAGATTAGACTTAATAAATTAATAACAAGTATTTTCTCATCGGGTTTATGTAACAAGTGTCCATGTATATATTAAACTTATATTTCCTATTTTTTTTTCAATACTGTGATGATAATTTATTCTAGAAAAGGTCATTGAAAATGAAAATGAAAATTATGAGTAGGATTTGAACATCCCCTGTTCAACCGACTTTCAAAAATCTCATTCTGGTTAACGATTATTCTTATCATGGTAAAATCAAGTTGAAAAGATAAGGCATATTCAACAAGAAACAATATAGGTATAAGAGTAGTACCTTATGTAGATAAACATGTATGGTGGAAAAAAAACTTACCTTGAAATAACTAAAGAAAATAGTATCTCCATCACTTTTCAATCGCCATGTCTACGAAATCCAATCTTCGTTGGAAACACCTCAGGCCACCAAAACTTTTATCAACAAAACATCATCAACGACATGGGTCAACCGAGACTTTAATCAACGATTAAAACCAATGATGATTCGAGCACTTTCGTGCTGATAACGTGTTGTGTAATAACTAGAACCTATTAGCAATGTATATAAAAGAATGAGAGAATGGGAGATGAATTTCTTATTGATATCTCTCATACAAAATACATGAGCCACTATATATAGGCTATAACATTAATACAAACATAAATGTGACATGGGAGTTAGAAATGTGGATAGTCACTAATAATGGATGCATTCATAACAATGTCGATTTTATTTTATATTTTCTGAGGTTCAATAATAGTTTAACTTTAAACTGAAGAACCACACAAAGAACAGATTTTACATTCTCATTTCATCCGGCTTCATTCTATTATGTGAAATAAACACAACTAAATTTCAAATAAAATTTCTAACTCGTGTGCAAATTCCAATTCTAATTTAATTACAATTCACAAAAATGAACGCTGCCTAAGATACTAACTAGATATCACATACGTGTCATAGGGACCATATGGTTGACATGATGATAATTGGATAATAGCTCATGGGTACAAAGAGAAAATTGGCATATGAGTCGTAAAAGGGTAAATCATGTGACGTGTTTGGCTGTCATAGATAAACTGTGATCGTTTTTCTACCATAGCATGTGACTCGTATGATATAAGCTCACAAAGGTGATGCACATTTTTGGGGTGATGTTTGTATAGTATCACCATTTTGGAAACTTTTGAACTTGAATAACATTATCCATGTTAGTAAAACCGTATAAATGAGGTTGTTCACTTTTTAAGGTTCTGAAAAACATTGTGTTATAAGTTTGGGATGTTTATGATTTTGATTGAAAATCATACAAAATGAATTCCCGTTTAGTTTTACGGTTTGGTTTGTAGTCTACTTAAGTTCAGATTTTAGTTTTCGAGTCGAGTTAAAAAAGTTGTGACTTTTAAATCGAAACGACCCGGAAATCCAAACAAAAGTTACATATTTTTACATTGTTATGATTTCTTTATAAATGAAACTTGTTTATTATCTATTAATATTCATTTTTGGTTTAAGTTAAAATTTAAGGAATTTTTACTGGAAATAAGTTATTAACTACTAATTAACTTTCGTAATTATATGTTTAGATCGTGCAATTATATTATATTATTATATATATCAATTCATAAAAGGGGTTTGCGCCAAGGAAGTTTGTTTCATTTTCACTTTTGCCACTAAAGTCTTTTCTTCTTCGACACACACAGATATGAGTATTTCCAAAGCATAACATCACAACTGTAATCCAGTGCACCACCATCATCTCCACTATACAAATCACTCAATTTTCAAACCCTAGACCTCTCTCCGGTAATGGCGATTCCGCGACCTCAGTCCTCCTCATCGCCGTCGTCACAATCATATCCACGACGCCGTATCGCGTCCAATCGCGTACTGACAACAACCGTATCTTCTCGCCGTGCACTGATACCACCGTTCAGAGGTCCGACGGTTTCACTTTCGTAATCGCGTTTACTTCGAGGACTTCGTTCTTCCTTAACGGCAACACCTCGGTACAGCTGTCACCGTGTTATCGGAGGCTTTCGCTTTCGTCTAACGGTGCTCAGCTATCGCTTTTTCGACCTAAAGTGGATGAGATCTCGCTTCTCACGGTTAATAGCAGTAGCTTCCAGCCGGTACTTTCACTAATTTGTTAATTTGATTTGTTTATGTTGCGATTGATTGATGGATTTGTGTGAGTTTTTTGAGTTTGGATCTGTGTTGAGGTTGTCGTATGATAGGATAGGATACCTAATTTAGGGAAATTAGTTTTGTTGTTGTGTTTACATTGTTTATTGACAAACTTATTGGATATTTGCTAACAGAAAGGAGTTAAGTAACATTGATTCTGTGATAGCGAACAGTTTCTCGCTTTAACTTGCGATTGCGTTATAGATTTGTGTGAATTCGCTGAGTTTGCATCTGTGTTGAGATTGTTGCATCGATGAGTATAGTTTCGTGTAATAGGATACCTAATTTAGGCATTTTAGGGTCAATTAGTTTAGATGTTGTGTGCGCATTGTTAATGACAAGCTTATTGGATATTTGCTAACAGAAACGACTTAAAGGAGTAGAAATCATAGCTGTCGATAGCGAATAGCGACAAATAGCGACAAGGCACCTATAGGCTACGTAGCGAATAGCGACAAATAGCGACGGCTATTTTATAAATAGCGATTACACTAGAAAAAGATTTTTGAAAATTTTTATATGTATATTACATCAAAAATACCCTTGTATATATGCTATTTTACATGTATATTTAACAAAAACTAATAGTTAGTAGCAAATGACTTATATGTTGGGTGTGTGAATGAAAGTCTCAAAAGGTGGTAAATACTGTCCCACATTGGTGTGTGAACAAAGTTAGTGGTTGTTTATAAGGTAAAGTCTTTACTACTCCATTGTAGCTTTATGACATGTTTTACCACAAGTCCTACCCGCGCGGAGGGGGGGGGTGCAAAAAACGAGTTTCTGCACTGGAATTTAATTGAACTCGTGCATGCCCGCACGTCCTGCGGACACGAATGTAGCTCTGAAAACCCCGGGCCCGCATGTGCCGGTTTTTGCACAATTTCCTTCTGCTTTTTGAACCAGATTTATGCATTTTTTTTTGTATTAAATTTAAAACCCAGTTATTAACAACTATGGTAGAAATAGTTCGATTGATTCTGTAACAGTATTCTCACTTTAACAATTGCTCGAATAGTTGCATCATCGATTTGTGTGAATATACTTAGTTTGGATCTGTGTGGAGCGTGTTTAATCGATGGGAATAGTGTGGTCTAAATAGGATACCTGATTTAGGGCAAATAGCTTTGATGTTGTGTTCACATTGTTTATTGATAAACTTATTGGATATTTGCAATCTAAAATTACTTAAAAGGAGTAGAAATATTTCAATAAGAGTGATTCTGTGACAGTGAACAATATCTCACTTTAACTTGCTATTGAATGATCGATTTGTGTGAATTGACTGAGTTTGGATTTATGTCGACCTTCTCCATATATAAACTAGCCAAACATGCTTAAAACATTCTTTCCTAGCCATGTTAGAAGCTTATTTTTTGGGTTTTCTTTTTAGCCAAACATGCTTAAAACATTTTTTTCTGGCCATATTAGAAGCTTATTTTTAGAGTTTTCTTTTTTGATTGATGTAGTGTGTGATAGTACCGCAGCGAACCGGACCGATGCCCATCAAATCTGGTCGTGTTCCCGCGCAACGCGCGAGTTGATTATTCTAGTTATATTATAACAAATAACAAAACCAATTGTGAATAGTTGTTATTCATGATTGGTCCAGTTTTTTTTTCCTTTTTTCCTTTTTTTGTTAATTTAACTTTAACTTATAGCATTACATTATAATATTATTAGTTGTGTACTTAATTTACGCTTTTAACCCTTAATTTTAATATAGTTATCATACGACCCCTAAACAGTAATAATTTTTTTATAAACTATTTACGTTTATACTCCTTAACTTTAATAAATTTGTACACGGGATTTTAATAATAATTATTTTTCTAATAAGTGTTTTACATTTCGACTCCCATACTTTAATAGAGTTATCATACGACCTTAAACTTTAATAAAGTTAATTTTCTTATTTTTAACAAATATTTGTTCTCTTATCTTTTTTATAAATCTAATTCTTTTTATACAAATTATTATTTATTTAACTTGTTATAATTAAAATTAACTTTTAACTCTTGCATGTTTACTTAATTGTGTTGATTGTTTATTTTTACCGTCGTTTAGATACTAACCCTACATGATATATACTAACCCTTCAATGTACCAGGTAACAATTTTAATTATTTTTTTATTTACCTTATTAAAGTTAAAGCTATCTTTTTTACTTAACCGTGTTGATTACTTATTTTTATTGTCGTTTTGATTAAAGTTTGCCTGGTCTATAAGACTATAATATATCTTTGATACATCATGTAACAAATACATTCTCGCTAGCACCTTTCTATGACCCCGCCGCGAAGCGCGGACTCCAATACTAGTTTATAACAAAAATGGATAATTTCACAATGGTAAAACATGACTTTATTAACACAATATATTCAAACTTAGTTATCATTTCATGAATTGATTTGATATAACTTAACAAACAAAAAAGCAAACATACATACGTACATAGTAGAATTCCTCTTTTAGCAATAGGTGCTGATACGGTTTAAGGAAAATGAGATGAAGACAAGCCTTTCATCTATCTCAAAAAGTAAAGTGGCTGCTTCCAGTAAGACGCTGATTATAAGGCACATGTAGTGGCATGTTATATCACGCCAAAATGGTATATGGCGCCCCCATAGTGCCGCCAACACCACTACGGCGGGCACTATGGGGTGTTTTTTTCCTTCTCCCGTGAAAATCATAGCGGCGTGAGGGGGGATTATTTCATATAATAACTCACACACATATATATACATACATACATATATATAAAGCCTCATACATATATAACCCCACTACACCCTCTTGTGATATAAAGCCACTCTCTTACGCGTTTCGCCACTTGTCACATAACGCCCCCTAAGGGGCTTTCTGACTACACATGATCTAATAACCACTTAAAAATATAGTACTTTGTTGTTTTCTTTCTACGCCATCTCAAACTCTCAAGTCCTAAATCGAATTAGAAATCCCCAAGTCCCTAACTGAAGGGGTATGGTCCCAAAAAAGCCGCGCAAACCTCCGTCAAGGTTGCGCGCGGGACCATACTCCTTATTCAACAAACTGCTTATCATGATCCTCGCGCGAGATACATCATATTCTATTTTATACGGCGCGAGGTCTAGACAACAACAAGCTCCAATAACAACACTTAGCATACTAAAAGAGCACTCAGACATCCAAACTCCGCGCGAGGTAGTTACATACCCAGCAAGAATCGCGCAGGGAGGCAACGCAAGGCTGTCCAGATAGTACACAAGGTACAAATGGCAGAAGAAAAGAGCCAATCAACGTCCTTCTGGCCCTGCTCAATCGTGCTCCACGATCATCTGACATGCAGGAGACAAAAAGTACTTAAGGACGCCTACATGGCACCAATCATAAGGCAGAGACAACTGCCCCACGATCTCCACTTACCTGCTGATGGCAGAAGGGCGGCCAGGCCGACAACAGTGACACGTGGCTCCAATCAACTTGCGCCAGCTCCAGAAAGTTCCTAGAAGCCACTAACGGTCGACACCAGTGAGACAAGGAGCATACCCTCCATGTTGTCGCCTTCCGGCCCAAGGCCCATCAGCCCACATCCTCTTACACCTCTCCGGCTATAAATAGAGACCTCACTTCACAGGTTAAACATTCCATTCCCTCGACTCTCACTCTTAATACTTAATTATCCCCCCAAAGCAGTCGCTTATTCTCACGCCGGAGCCCGGTTAAGAGGGAAACCCCCACATTCCCCTCTTAATGAGTAACGGTGTTCTGTTTTGCAGGACAACGCAGTCATTAAGGAGCTCAGGAAACCATAAAGAAGATTAACCACTATGATAGGAACATAAACCAAACTGATTAGTCCCATAATTAGTTACGTGTTTCTTCATTGGCGCCCACCGGTTTTCTATAAATCACTTTCATCTTCTTTTTTCCTGAGTTTTCGTGGTTTTTCCTTCCTTCGATCATGGCTGGTCAAGGAATCATTCCTGAGTTTGTTGGTTTCGGAGCAAACTCTAATGCAGCGTTGGGGGTGGACAATCAAAACATCCAACCCCAACACATTGAAGAAATTGGCGAAATCGAAGTAACCAACACCGGGGGACCGCGCGGGAGCATCACCCGCATCACTGAGACGGTAACCCCAGGAAGCAATGGCGCTGGGCCTTGAAACCCAGCTCCACCCCAGAATGTTTCGGCGCTATTAGGGCTACCAGAGGGCGAAACTCCGGCCTCGTGGTACGCCAAGAATATTGCCACCATTAACGCGGCGTATCCATCCCTGATCGCACAGCAAGCAGTCTTAACGGTGAAACCGTCCTTGGTTACTCCTCAGGGACAGAGTCAGGGGGCGCGCCAGATACCCCCACAGCAAAACATCCAAGGCAGAATTAATAGACCTCCCCCTACCAGAAGACTAAGCGTGCATGACACGCGCGATACACGGGGAGAAACAGAAGGCTATTATGACTATCCGTCAAACGTCCAAAGAGGCCCAGTTCATAGCCGGCTCACGCCGTGCAACATGAACAGTGAATGGGAAGATACTGACCTGAATGATCCAACTTGGGAGGACGATGGAGAATCTTCGGTCTTCAATCGTCTACAAAGAAATCACGGATATTACAAACCAAGACAACATGTTGGGTACACCGAAGAGGCAGAGCAAGACTTTCGCCTCGCCTATCGACCAGCTGAAGCTGTGGAACATTCCAAGTTCATTCCAAAAATCGCACTGGCGCCACTTAAAAGAGAGAAGTTACCTCCGACAGTCGGAAAGTTTAACGGATTGACTGATCATGGGTTGCATGGGAGGATGGAATATGCCCATGTGGTGCCATCTGTTTATTCAAACGCTTACCGGGGCCGCTCGCGCTTGGTTCGACAGCCTTCCTCCGGGAAAAATCAAATCATGGGTGGATTTCAGGACACAGTTTCTGAGTCACTTCAGTCAACAGAGACGTTACCAGCGCGACACAGCCGAGGTAGAGGACATCTGGCGCAGAGATAACGAGGGTTTGGAAGATTTCATCACTCGCTTTAACAAAGAGTGCTTGGAAATCGGCGGCGTAAGTGAACAACTCATGCGCTGCCACTTCAAGAAAGCCATTCGCTGTGATAGTCTCATCAGAACCATCACTGGGAAGGATGGAATGCCCAAAGAATGGGATAAGCTCATGGAAGCCGCGAAGATAGTCGCGCAGACTGAAGAGTCACACGCCAGAAACAAGAGCTATCGTACTGAAGATCGATTTTCTAAAGGGGGTCATTCGCGTGACGACAACAAACGGAACAAAGGCAAAAACCCTGGGTGGAAAGCCAACCACTCCAGCGGTTATGGTGAACGATCTCGTTATGAAGAACGGTCGCGCTACAGAGAGGATGCGCGAGACACTATTGATCGAATTGGGTATCGAAAGGCAGTCAGGGATGATAACCGAGAAAAGCACTGGACTCCGCTCATAAAAACACCGAAAGAGGTACTGATGACGGAGAATCATGATTTCAAGGCTCCAAGGCCTATGACGAACAAGAAGGGGCAAGACCCCAACCTGTACTGTGACTTCCACAAAGATACCGGACACCTGACAGATGACTGTTACAGTTTACGCCAAGAGATCGAAAGAGCGCTAAAAAGCGGGAAGCTAAGCCACCTGGTGAAAAACGTGCGCAAAGAAACTCGACAGCTCCAGCGCCACGATGAGGGGAATCAAAAGAATGTCAGACGTCTAGAAACCCATATGGTCAACGGACCAAGATACAGCGCAAAAGAGAAAGGCAAGAGCCCTTACGAACCCTCATGGCAAGAGCAACAGGTCATCTTCCCGGTAGTGCGCGGCGGTCCTCGCGCCACTCGACCAGTCGTCATTACCGGTATTATCGGCCATTACGAAACAGAGTACGTGTTCATCGACCCAGGAAGTACGGCTGATATCATCTATGAGCAGTGTTTTAATCAGTTGGATGAAGATGACAAAGCAAGACTCGAGCCAGTTGATTATCCACTGTCGGGATTTTGCAACGAAATGGTCTTCCCGCTAGGCCAAATCAGCTTCCCCGTCACGCTCTCTGACGGAAAGCACTCAAGAAAAACAAATGTAAACTTCATGGTGATGCCTGTCAAATCGAGGCATGATGTGTTGATTGGGAGAGAAACACAAGGCGAACTAAACATGGTAACTTCCACACCCCACTCAGCGATAGGGTTTCCAACCAAAACGGGGGTGGCGATCATCTATGCTAAGAAAGAAGTAATGGCGACAGAAGAGATGCGCCCAATAAAAGCGGCCAAGGTTTCAACAACCGAGCCTGAAAAATGGGTTCTAAACCGCAAGTACCCGGAGCAAACGGTGACGATAGGCCACGCAATCTCACCAAACATCAGAACTCATCTCAAGCAGCTCCTGTTCAAGAATATGGATATCTTCGCCTGGACCCCGGCCGACATGACCAGTGTCCCGCGTGACATCACCGAGCATTGTTTAAACACATACCCCTCTGTTGAGCCGAAAGTTCAAAGAAGGCGCAGCTTAGGGGCAGACAAAACCAAAGCAATGAATGAGCAAGTATGCGAACTACTCAAAGCGGGAATCTTGCGGGAGGTCCGTTATCAAAGTTGGGTTGCGAATCCCGTGATGGTAGAGAAGTCTAGTGGAGGATGGCGAATGTGTGTTGATTATACCGATCTCAACAAGGCATGCCCTAAAGATTGTTACTCTTTGCCTGAGATCGACAAAAATATAGACTCTCTCGCGCCATACAGATGGAAATGCTTCTTAGATTGCTATAAAGAGTACCATCAGGTTCAAATGAAGTTAGAAGATGAAGACAAGACGGCTTTTCGAACCGATCTAGGGATCTTCTGCTACACAAAGATGCCTTTTGGCCTAAAAAATGCTGGTGCAACATATCAGCGCCTGATGGATAAGACCTTCGCTGGAGATATCGGGAAGCATATCGAGGTTTACATAGATGATCTAGTGATTAAGAGTCCTGAAGAGGACCAAATGTTGAAAGACATTGAAAAAATATTCAACTCATTGCGCAGCGTGAACATGAAATTGAATCCAGCCAAGTGTTCTTTTGGTATGGAAGAAGGGAAGTTCTTAGGTTTCATAGTCACAAACGGCGGCTTTAAGGTGAATCCGGAAAAGGTCCAGGCAATAGAGCGGATGCCATCACCACGAACAATCAAAGAGATGCAAAGGTTAGCCGGCCGCCTAGCCGCGCTTAACCGTTTTTTGTCAAATCACGCTGCAAAGTCGTATCCTTTTATCAGCACTCTGCGCAACTGTGTGAAGAAACAAGAGTTCAGGTGGACCCCTGAAGCAGAGAAAGCTTTTCAGCAAATGAAGGAGTGCTTGATAGAACTCCCTACCCTGACTGCACCGTTTGAGAAGGAACCACTCATCCTGTACTTATCTTCTTCGGATAAGGCAGTAGGGTCGGTATTGCTTGTAGACAGAAATGGAGTTCAAACTCCGATATACTACGTCAGCAGGGTGCTAACGGATCCAGAAACGAGATATTCCACAATGGAAAAATTGGTGCTTGCGCTACTACACGCCTCCCGAAGGCTGCGCAGATATTTTACAGGGCATGTGATCACCGTACTTTCCAATTTCCACATTGGCACGATACTGCAAAAGCCAGAAACATCCGGGCGGTTAGCAAAATGGGCGATCAAGCTGGGGGGCAACAACATTTTGTACAGGCCGCGCCCAGCCATCAAAGGTCATGTCCTTGCAGACTTTATCACAGAAGTCCCAGCTGAAAAAATCAAAGATTGCGAGATTGTCGAAGCTCCCTTGAAAGATACATCTGAAGAGTTGTGGTTGTTGTACACCGATGGGGCCTCAAACGAAGACGGCGCAGGAGCAGGATTGCGCCTCGTGAGCCCTGAAAGACATTAATTTACGTACGCCATCAAGTTGGATTTTAAGAATACCAACAACGAGGCGGAATACGAGGCATTTTTGGCAGGCTTACGCCTCGCCATCAAAATGGGAGCCAAGAATCTGCAAGCGCACGTTGATTTGCTATTGATCGCCAGTCAAATAAACGGAATCTGTGATGCAAGGGGCGAAGTTATGGCCTTATATTTGGATCAGGCGAAAGAGTTGCTCCAAAAATTCAAGTCCTACAAGGTAGTTCACATCAACCGCTCTGAAAACAAACCAGCAGACGCTTTGAGCAAGCTGGCTTCAACCTCCTTTCAACATCTCGCCAAAGATGTAAGGATTGAAGTACTCAAGAATCCATCAGTTCTGCTACGACAAGTCAACGTGATCGAAATAGGGCAGCCATCCTGGATGACCCCTATAATTCAATATTTGCAAGAAGGAATACTCCCTGAGAGCAAAGCAGAGGCAAGGAAGATTCAGAACAAGGCCTGCATTACGAAATGAATGGTGGTATCTTGTACCGCAAGTCCTTCTTGGGGCCACTACTGCGTTGCGTGGACCCCCAAGATGCGAATTACTTGATCAGGGAGATCCACGAAGGGATCTGTGGCATCCATGCGGAACCACGCATGGTTGTCGCGAAGATTATGAACGCTGGATATTATTGGCCAGGGATGCACGTCGACGCCCTGAAGGAGCTGCGCAAATGCGACTCCTATCAGCGGCACTCTCCAAAAACCCTGCGCCCAAAAAACGATCTTATCCCTGTAACCACCGCTTGGCCCTTTCAGCAGTGGGGAATTGATATGGTGGGACCTTTCCCAGAGGCTCCTGGCACCGTCAAGTTCAAAATAGTAGCCGTCGACTACACGAAATGGGTGGAGGCCAAAGCCCTCGCCTCAACCACAGCCATGATGGTTCGTAAGTTCATTTGGGAGCACATCATCTGCAGATTTGGCCTACCACTCAAGATTGTAACTGACAATGGCACCAACTTTGCGTCGGAGGACCTCCAGAAGTGGATGAAAGAGATGAAAATCGAACACACTTTCTCATCCGTTGCGCATCCCCAAGGTAACGGGCAGGTTGAAAGTGTGAACAAGAGTATCAGTGGCGGAACTAGAACAAAAATTCAGGGGTATCCCAAAAATTTTTTTTTTTACCGTGCAATCATACAATATTAAAAAAAACAACAATACATAAAATAAAGTAAAACAAATACCTAATAGATTTGTCCTCTTCTTTTTTTCATAGCTTGAAATCGTTCCATCACATCGTCGTCTTTTACTTCACTTAAAAAATCCTTTTCGACCGCACAAACCATAGCATTGTTCAAGAATTCCGGACCGATTCGATTGCGTAAATCCGTCTTCACAAGCTTCAATTTCGAAAAACATCTTTCAACGGTTGCGGTTGCCACCGGTAAAAGCAAAGCTAGCTTAACTACCCGATAAACTGTAGGACAAGAACTATGCGTTCCCGTTTCAACCATAACACGCGCAAGATCACTTATTCCATTCAAGTCTTCAAAGTTATCATCATCGCTTATTGTGTGACGAAATGACTCAATATCACCCAAAAGACTCCCTATTTCTTGTGTAGTAAAATCATCCGGGTACATCTTAGCAAACGCCAATATCTTCGATGGGTCAAACTTAGATAAACCGTTAGAAGGATTTAAACCCGACATATTTTTTATCAAACTAGTTGTTACCTCACTAAATCGATTTCCTAATTCTTGAATTTGCATGTCCAAAACCTCATTAAAAATGTCTACTTCAAAATGATGTCGATTTGTAATGATATTCTTTCGGTTTCTTGGATTACCATAACTTTCCGTCATGTCCAACATTGTAATGTCATATTTTTTACAAAAGGAAGTCACTTTTTCCAACATCGGCTCAAACCCATTTTGTCTTAAATCATTTAATGCTCGTTTTGTACCATTTATCAAGTTGGCCGCTTCTAATAAATCTTTACCTTTTTGTTGAAGGTGTTTTGAAAGAGCATTTGTGTAACTTAACATCTTCTTTAAACAAGTAACAATATAGACAGTATACTTTGTCTGCTTTGATGCTATACTCTAACCAACTACAATTGTTAAACCAACTAACAACAAAACGTCTTTTTTTTCCATAACAGTCTTTAACAGGAAACTTATGACTACGCGGTTGAAAAGCCCCTTTAACAAGATACGACCTTCTTATGTCATCTATTTGATTTGGGTGATAACTAGCAATAGGTGGCCTATCAAATGGATCCGAAGGAAGATCATTCAAATCAATAATACCTCGTGTTGTTGGAATTGAAGTTGTAGGATTATCATTCAAATCATCATTTGCTTGATCAACATTCGGAATTGCATCAACGTCATCATTTGCTTGATCAACATTCGGAATTGAATCAACGTCAACATTCGGAGGAGTTGTTTCATTCGGAGTTGTATCATCATCATTAATTTCTCCGTATTTTCTTTTGAAAAAGTTCCCAATTAAAGCTTGTTTTTTGGATTTTGGTTTCGTCATCACTTCAAAGAATTCAAATAATAAACAATCAAACTAACAACCAATTACCAATAATCAGCCAATAAAAACAAGTAACAAGAATAAAACTAATCAAACTAACCAATAATCAACCTTGTTCGATGACTCGACGTGGCGGACGTGCTACTGCCAATTCTTTTCGAAATTCGAAGACGATGTTCTGTTCGATATTCAACTGCCATTAACAATAAGTAACAATATTCATAAAGTGATAAAACTAATCAACTAACAAACCTAATCAACTAAAGTATCAAACTGAAAGTATGAAAGTAACAATCGACTAACAAACCTAATCAAACTTTAATATTCATATTTCATAAAGTGATAAAACTAATCAAACTATCAAAGATGAAAGAATCAAAGTGAAACAATCAACAAACAAACCTACAAATCTGCGAGACTGTTCTGTGTTCTTCGTGTTCGACAACAGCAAATCTGCGACTGTTCGAGTTCGACAACAGCAAATATGCGACTGCGAGACTGACTTCGTGACTTCTTGTTCGACAACAGCAGTTCAGCACTTCAGCCAATTGCCCAATTCTGTTCGACTGTTCTCGTGTTGCGCCTGTTTGTTGTTCGTGACCTTTGATTATCCGTGCATAATAATCTGCCGCCCAAATCATAATTCTGTTCAACTTGGGTTATTATTTTGTTATTTGGGTTAACTAGTATTGGGCTATCATTTGATTATTTGGGCCAATATAATCATAATAAATTGAGCTTAATTTCAGTTTGTAAATTTTATTGAGGGGTGTCCTAGTAATTGTTGAGGGGTGTCCTTAGTATGCAAAACGAAAAAAAAAAAAATTTTACACTAGCGGGTAAAAGTTGAGCCGTAGCCCGGGCTACGCCTAGGACCACACTAGGTCCGCCCCTGAAGAGTATCGTCGATGGGATAAAGGCCCGACTGGGCACAAAGCGAAGAGGCTGGGTGGATGAGCTCCCGAGCATCCTGTGGGCTCATCGAACCATGCCGAAGACAAGCACCAACGAAACTCCTTTCAGCCTAGTATACGGCTCGGAAGCAGTTATCCCGGCAGAAGTTGGACTCCCCTCACCGCGCTTGACTGCAGTCAACACGGTTGATAATGAAGCAGAGCGCCGTCTCGATTTGGATTTGCTGGAAGAACGACGCGAGAATGCGCGTATCAAAGAAGCGAAATACAAGACACAACTGGAAAGGTACTACAATGCGAGAGTCCGCATTTGTACCTTCACTCCAGGAGAATACGTCTTTCGAGACAACGAGGCTTCAAACGCCGAGCGCCCAGGAAAGCTAGCACCCAAATGGAAAGGCCCATACTTAGTACATGAAGTGCTAGGAAAAGGGGCATACAAACTGCGCACCCTGGATGGACACATCATCCCACGCACTTAGAATGCGCAACAACTGCGCAAATGCTATATGTAATCGCTCTCGGTCTTGCGAACCTACTCATTAACGTTGGCCACGCGCCTTTTACTTTCCTATGTAGGCTAAACGCCCTTTAAGTTACAAGCAATGAATGTTGGCCTAAGCGCCTGTTTCCCAAGCAATGAAAGCATACGACATGTTTTCTTTTACGATAAGACTCCTTTCGTTACAAATGCATGTTAAACTTTTGATTAGCACGAAAACATTCCAGTAAATCATGAGCTCTTGAGCTATGCCTCCAAGGTCCTCCGCGAACATAGCGCGAGACCGGGCAGTGACACTCGCACAAGAGCCACTCTTACATTTATTCGCGCTAACTTAACCAAAGTTTCTAACAACAGTGCAATAATTGTAACGGGAAAGGATAAACAAGCTTCACATTTAAACAAGCGCGACCGCGCAACAGTTACATCAAAACAAAATGTCATTCATTTGACCCAAAACAAGCGCAACCGCGCAACTACTAACACCGCAAAGTTAGAAGAAAAATTACAAGGCAAAAAGCCTGACTACCTACTCAAAACCATCACTAGCATCATCATCATCATGCTTGTCGCCACCATCATCGCCTTCATCACCACCATCATTGCCCGCCGTGTCCTCTTCGTCAGATAGTTCAACATGCTCTGGTGGGTCGAGAATGCCCTTTAGACGTGTGCACCAGTCATCATGCTCCAGAGCCTTCGCAACCAAATCCATTACAGGCAAAGCTAGATGATTGTAAGAATTTTCAGCGCGAGCCAACTCGGCATCAGCTTCATTGGTCACCGAGCAATGACTAGTATCAAACTCTTGACCAAACACTTCTTCGACATGCTTCGCACGCTCCATATAACCTCCGCGATGACCAACCGCGCGAGAAGCATCTATGAGAGCAGCAACTGTCCCATCCAGTTCCCCAGCATTCAAAATCGAGTTGGCCATCTACACCAGAACGAGCAAGTGAGGAACTGACTTAGTAAATAAAACCCAAGTTAAAAAGAGATAAATACCAGAACCATCCCCCTGCCGCGCAGCCATTCAATATCTGAGGACAGCGTGTCAACAATCCCCTGGACCTCATCATAATTATTTTGCGCCACATTCAGAGCAGAAGAGCTTATGGCTCGCGCCTCCTCGGCCTTTTGCCTGGCTTCGTCAGCTGAGGCAGCCTTTGACTTTTCGGCTTCAAGATCGATCTCCAGGGATTCACTTTTGTCAACCTGCTCTTGCAGGCGACGCTTCAACTCAGCAATTTCGACATCTTTAGCAATCAAATCCTTGTCCCTACTTGACAGCTGCACCTTCACCTCAGCCAGCTCAACCTGCAAGGGATAAAAGACTTCAGTTAAACCTGCTAAACAAAAGTATAAACCGAAAGAGAAGCGTCTCGAACCTCAGTCTGCTCCTTGGCAGCTCGCGCAGCTTGCGCATCCTCAACCTTCGCCGTCAGCTCAGCAACCCTGCCTTCAAGCTCAGTAATCTTGTTGCGTGCTGCGAAGGCGCGTTGGTTGTCTTTCTCGCAGATCTTCTTCCATTCAGCCTTCTCTTTCGCCAATAGATCCTCTGCAGCCTGAAGTTTGTTTTTCAGGCCCTCGCGCCCCCATTCCTCCGCTTTCCTGTCAGCCTCAAACTTTGCCTTCTCTTCCTCAAACTTGGAATTAGCCTTCTCAAACTCCTTAACTTGCCTGACAAGTCGCTCGTGGTAGTTCTCCCAATCCGACCGCTCCCTAACCATTGTCCGCCACTCACCAACTATTTGATGGTTAGCAGCGCGAGTATTGGCCTCCCCGATCACATAGGTGCGATATAGCCCTTCATGAGTCTTCGCCCTCTGCCGACTAACCTCACCAGGAGGAAAGGAATTTAAGAACCAATCGCGGCAAGGGCCGAACTCTTGAAAGGTGTCTTTCTGATTCAAACCCCAGGGAGCTTGGTGAGGAGCATTACCACGCTCCTCTTCAGTATAAGTTTTATAGTAGATGTCTCCAAGGGTATCCTTCGCCCCGATAACTTGTGGGTTATACCCTCCAGCACCACCAGAAACATACGGACCTGATCCCCCAGTAGAAGTTATCTTGGAGCGATGGGGGATATCAGTATGCGTAGGGCGGGTAGGCTTCTCAACCTCATGTTCCTTTCTTTTCTCTTGATGGGGCTTAGCAGGCCCCGTGGTGCTCACAACCTCCGGACCCTGCGCCTTTTCTTGAGTAGCTATAGCAGCGGCACCGGTGTAGTGCAAGGCTTCATCAATAGGCTGTTCAGCCGCCGCCTTCTTCTCTCTCTCCTCTCTGTCTGCAGCTTTCTTCTTCCTCCTTTCCTCTTCGGCCTTCTTTTTCTCTTCCGCAGCTTTCTTCCTCCTAGCCTCCTCATCAACTTTCGCCTTCTCTTCCTCAGCGGCCTGATCCCTTTTCTCAGACTCTACACCAGCAGTCTTGAAGGGTTTGATGGTAACTTTGGGCTTTTTCTGCGCCGGCGCTGAGGGCTCCGTAAACACAACACCCTTCTCAGGGGTCTTCTTCTTAGCTTCTGCAAAAGTTTTAAGTGATGAAAGAAAGGAGGAAACAAAGAGCAAAGAAATTTAATGAAGACTAACCAGGAGAAAATTTGTAAAGGGAACGCAAGTTGCTCTACTTCCCGAGCACAGGGATTCCTCCAACCTTAGGCGCAGCAGACACATCAGCTGTGGTCTCGCTCCTACTTCTCTTCCTGCTGATCAACTTCGCTGCAGGCTCCTCCTCCTCTTCTATCTCCTCCTCTTCATGTGCAACAGAGGACGGAGTGGCGCCAGCATCCGGGTTGCGAGAACCCACGCTACCTGAACTTTTTGAGCCACCAGCTCCAGTCTTTTTCTCGCCTCTATGCGACAAGCCTTCAAGTGAGTCACTAATTATCACGTAATCTTTCAAGTTACTCTGACGAAGGCGAGGAATACCTTTATCAGCAGCACCAGCGGTTGCGCGACTGCTCCCAGCCCCCTTGCTGGTCACCTCAGCATCCAAGGTGATAACCTTCTTCCTTTTCACAGGTTTTTTCTTCTTCTCCTCAGGGTCAATCCCCAAGTCGCGCAACACACCTGCAAAGATGTTAGACCACGAACTTAGCTCTCCATTGGATGATCCCACAGACTCCTCGCTGGAAAGATAGACAACCTTTTTCCCAGCAGAAGTCACAGAGCGCAAGGGACGAGGGTTAGGTATATGCGCACCTTCGGTTGCAGTAGGTAGAGCGGCGAATGCACCAGCGACTGGGTACATGAAATTACCCTTAATATGTTCATACCAATATTCTTCTCCAGCCTGGAGCGGGCGCACGCCCATGGACCCACCAAAGGTGGGGAAAGCCGCTTGATAAAGGCGCGCCTCTACATTGAAAATGGAACAAGTTGAGAATTACAAGACAGAAATACAAACGATTAACGAAATAAGTAACCTTTATCCTGGAACTTCAAGACGGGAACGTCCTCGCTCTCAGGCGGCCATTGATCACTCATCTGCGCCGCGACAAGGACATTCTCACCAAACACTCGGTTTGGGGTGGCAGTAAGCTCCCGATACCAAGCCTCAGTCTTGGGGATCGCCAGATCTTCTTTCACAATCAGTTCAGACCAGGCGCGAAACGTCATGGCGATCGGGATTACCTCCTCGCGAATATAAAAGAATTTTGGTTTCCAGTCGTGGAAACTCTTGGGAGGGTTAAGAAGTATCTTCTTTGCAGCGCCGCGGCTGGCAAACGAGTAAAACCCCATATTTCGAATCAACTGATAAAACACTCTAAATCTCTCTACAGTCGGCTCTATGCCATGGGATCGACATAGAAATTCAAAGTGTCGAACCCTAACCATCCCAGGAGGACTCAACTGGGAGATGTGGAACCCATAGAACTGCAAAATATGTGCCATAAAATTCGTCGCCGGCAACCGGAAGTTGCCCTGATGGAAGAAATCTTCAAATAATGTGATATATCCCGGTGGGGCATCAGCGGTCGTCTGGTTCTGACCGGGATACTTGGCATCCCACTCCGGTGGAAACTGGAAGCTCCGGACTATCTGCTCAAAGAGACCTAAGTCCCACCGGAGAACGGGTACAGGACCTTCTTCTCCGGGATTATCCTCTTGATGTTCTTCAGCCATAAGGAATAAGCTTCAAGTTTTCTAGAAGAACTTGGAGATATGAAGAAAGATCTTGAAGATCTGCTACGAAACTTGGAGATTTGAAGATATAAGGGAGATGAATAGAGAGAAATATAACAATAGTAGAAGAGAAAGTGATGACTTCCCACATCTCTTCGGATATATATACCCATCGCATTTAATGCGATGGGTAAACGTGCCGGGATCGCCGCGCACGTGACCAATCAGAAGACGACACGTAAGGCGAGAATCCCGGAGTGACGGTTACCACGCGCGCGTGGAACCCACTCTTTTGACGGAATGACCAACCGTCAGAGACAACTTGATGACAGCCGTGTAAGTGGTCAACTCAAACGTCACCATCAATGACGTTTTTCACCAACTTGTCAGAATTCAAATTTCGAGGGTTTCCCGCCCAAAATTGCTACAAAGATTCATGTCGAAGCTACCAGGGTCGCGCAGTATTAACCACCTGAAGCCATACCTGGTAGCCGCACCGTAGTAACCAACAAAGCTTACACGCGCGCCGTCTACCAACGTCAGGAAAACATTTTCTACAACTTTATTTTTCTAAGTCCAGAGCTCCAACCACTTGCCATGCTCATGGTGCAGCACTGGACTGGGGGGACTTGAAGGGGTATGGTCCCAAAAAAGCCGCGCAAACCTCCGTCAAGGTTGCGCGCGGGACCATACTCCTTATTCAACAAACTGCTTATCATGATCCTCGCGCGAGATACATCATATTCTATTTTATACGGCGTGAGGTCTAGACAACAACAAGCTCCAATAACAACACTTAGCATACTAAAAGAGCACTCAGACATCCAAACTCCGCGCGAGGTAGTTACATACCCAGCAAGAATCGCGCAGGGAGGCAACGCAAGGCTGTCCAGATAGTACACAAGGTACAAGTGGCAGAAGAAAAGAGCCAATCAACGTCCTTCTGGCCCTGCTCAATCGTGCTCCACGATCATCTGACATGCAGGAGACAAAAAGTACTTAAGGACGCCTACATGGCACCAATCATAAGGCAGAGACAACTGCCCCACGATCTCCACTTACCTGCTGATGGCAGAAGGGCGGCCAGGCCGACAACAGTGACACGTGGCTCCAATCAACTTGCGCCAGCTCCAGAAAGCTCCAGAAAGCCACTAACGGTCGACACCAGTGAGACAAGGAGCATACCCTCCATGTTGTCGCCTTCCGGCCCAAGGCCCATCAGCCCACATCCTCTTACACCTCTCCGGCTATAAATAGAGACCTCACTTCACAGGTTAAACATTCCATTCCCTCGACTCTCACTCTTAATACTTAATTATCTCCCCAAAGCAGTCGCTTATTCTCACGCCGGAGCCCGGTTAAGACGGAAACCCCCACATTCCCCTCTTAACGAGTAACGGTGTTCTGTTTTGCAGGACAACGCAGTCATTAAGGAGCTCAGGAAACCATAAAGAAGATTAACCACTATGATAGGAACACAAACCAAACTGATTAGTCCCATAATTAGTTCCGTGTTTCTTCACTAACCCTTTCTAGTCTGAATCTTGTCACTTCAGTTCACATTTCGTCTCTTAATTTAGTTTGATGATTTTCCAAGTTTAATCTGAATTCGAGTTAAATTCAATTTCACTTTTAGAAAATCACAATTTGAGAATATCAACTCGATTGACCCGTATCATAAGGTATAGGGATACCCAAACTCGTGGTGCATGCCAGATATTAGTTTAATCAATCATTATCATATCGTTCATGTTTTATTAATTTATTAAAATAAGATATTATTAGTTTAATTAATCATTATTATATCGTTCATGTTTTATTAATTTATTCGTTCATGTTTTATTAACTTATTAAAATAAAAAATTGTGTATGAAAAAGTCTTGTGGAATCAATGTGGGGCATGGTATTCGATTACATTGATTGATTTTCTCCTGTATGTCGATGTCTAATACATATTTTGGGTCTTGCTATTCACACACCCCACCTACCCCCTTTGTCTATTTACACACCCCTCAGTGTCGAGCTGTGGTCAGAGCGCGACGTTTTGGTCCGGTCAACCAGACAAAAGACTGACGGGTTTCTGACGGGTCTGTTGACCTGACCAAAACGCCGAGCTTTGGCCGCGTTCTGGTCCTGTCAACCAGCCAAAAGACTGGCCGGGTGTCAGTCTTTGTCTAGTTGACAGGACCAGAACGCGGCCAAAGCTCGGCGTTTTGGTCCGGTCAACAGACCCGTCAGTCTTTGTCTGGTTAACCGGACCAAAACGCCGCGCTCTGGCACAGCTCGACACCGGGGGGTGTGTGGATAGACTACATGTGTGTGTGAATAGACATGGCCATTTTTAAATGGAAACTTTTGACAGTTCAATGTGAAAGAGTGATCGAACATTCTCATCATTTTATTATATAAAAAAAGAAAAAAAAAATCCTAAAAATCACTTTCGTATATTTCAGATCGCGAATGTATGTAGAATAATCACAATAAACTTGATATACTCATATCTTTTTTATCTTTATAAAATTTTGACACAAATATATATATATAGGGTGGGGTTCTAGAGTGAACACTAGTGTATTTGCGAACTGAGTGAACAAATCCTTGCCATTGATCTACACACGTATATGGTTAGGATCTCGTCATCAAATCGTAAAATACACTAGTGTATTTCAACATCAAATCCTGGTCATTGATCTACACACGTGTATGGCCAGGATTAGTTCGCAAGCTACACTAGTTTTCACTCTTGAACCTAATCCTATATATATATAAGGTTATTGTAAAAAAAGGTTAAAAGTGTGAGAAATGTGAGAAATATTTTGGAGATGACATGTGTCCTCCATCTAAATTAATTCAAAAGGGTAAACAAGTAATTTTATAATTAATTCAAAACTTACCATAACCGCCACCTTAATTATAGGAACATGATTTTTTTAAAAGATCTCTAAAAAAAACTACGAATAACACTGCAACCACCATTCAGCACATATATAACATCATTCAATAATTATATAACACCATTCAGCAAGTATATAACACCATTCAGTAAGTATATAACACAATTCAGTAAAGAATATAACACCATTCAGTAAAGAATATAACACCATTCAGTAAAGAAATATAACACCATTCAGTAAAGAATATAACACCATTCAGTAAAATAATATAACACCATTCAGTAAAGAAATATAACACCATTCAGTAAAGAATATAACACCATTCAGTAAAGAATATAACACCATTCAGTACAATGTATCAATTGAAAAAAACTTTTACATCCAAAATTTTGTATCTCATACACTCCACCGATTCAGTACAATGTATCAATTGAAAAAAACTTTTACATCCAAAATTCAGTACAATGTATCAAAGCCGAAGATGTCACACCCCGATATTTCCACGTATTACCGGTGGGCCCGGTGGGGGAGTATCGTGACGTAGTTGATATCATTATGGTCAAACAACACAATAATTAAATGCACAGCGGAAGCAAAAGATAGATTCATTTCAACCAAATAAAATTGTAATATTAAGTATCACAAAATAGTTGAAACTAATCCACAGGTAGATCAAATAAAAAGAAACTTTGTTCAACAAACTGAAATGCATCCAAGCTTGCGAGACTCTTATTGATGCTAAGGAGAAAGCCAGCCTATTTCGAGTAGTACCTGCACTTAATCTTTTTGGGAAAATACGTCAGTTTACACTGGTAAATACAATCAACTGACTTTTTTTAAAAAGGTTTAGAAAGTTGATTTAAATGCACGAGGCACAAACATTTTATAACTTGGGATGATTATTTGAATATAATACTCGTAAACGAATTACATGTTTCTTATGCGTTCAGTAGCCCGGTTCGTGCCGGGTTAAAGATCAATAGACACACCACATTTTTTGTTTAGGCACTGACGGGTGTACGCCTACACCCTGTGCTTAGGTCGTGGCCATTTCGTAAAATGATGCCAAGGATATCCGGGACATGGTCATTAACCCCCCAAAGGCGTTTAAGCAAACAAAACATATTTTTAAACGGGTCATCTCGATAATACTTAACCACCAATCGATTAAGGTCGAATGCCTGACCAAGCGGTATTTTAGATACCGTACCCCAAGCCCGTATAAGGGAAAATAAGTTAAAAGTATTTACCTTTGCAAGTAATAATCACAACAAGCAAGTGCACGTAGTTTTTACCGGGTTTCCTATTCTGGAACGAAGGTTTATAATAACCCATTAGAATCCTAACGGGTCTTTAATTAAGCCTAAACTTAGACCGGTTAGTTTTAAAGGAAGATACGGTTCGAACGCATGATTAAGCGAAGACCGGAATATAATGTGATTTAGTCCCGACAAGTTTGAAGACTTGTATAACATGGGTAAGCTAAACACATTCTGGATTTTGAGATAAAAATGATAAGGTTCGACCCGTTTCGGCTAATTTATGCAAACTAGTTACATAAACCGAACCGAACGCGAATAACGCATAACGGGTAACCGAATGATTCACGAACAGGTTTCCTAAGTTAATATGCTTTTAAATATGTTGTGATATCAGTAGGATACCTTCTATTATGCCCAAAACGAGTTTAATCTCAATTTAAGCCCCGTAGGGGTATTTTGGTCATTTAAGAGATTATAAAAGAGATTAATTATAATTCTGAGATTCGGTTCTGAGATAATCAGTAAAAAAACTTAATTTAATAGGTTATATCAGTTGGTGATAAGTCTTATATGACAAAATGGTTTTAAACATATACTATGTGTTTAATACACGTAAAAAGCCGTTTTAAGCGATTTCCGGGTTTAACAGGAAATCTGAGTTTTCTGATCAGGTTATAAAGTTCAAAATACTTCATTTATCATATAAAATCAGTGGCCAAAGATTTGGTATCAATTGGCTATGTAAAACTCATTTTATAAGCAAAAGGGTATAATCGGTAATAACCAAATCAAGGCAATAACATTATGTTATGATCAGTTTAAAAATAATTAAAAATCTTCAAAAATCCCAAAATATTATATTACATCAGTGGGTAAAAGGTTTGGTGTCAAAAATTGGGTTTAGATAGGCTTTATGCTAATTACGTCGTTTAATTAATAAAAAGCTTTCTAATTACGCTATTGAGCATAACTCCTAATCTAGACCTCCAACTGATGTGAAATTTTAGGGACATGTTTATAAATCAGTAACAAAGATTATTGTCCTCTTACATTTCCAAAATTCTCGTTTTAAGGTCAAATGGGCATTATGGTCAACATTAAGCAATTAACGGAAATGTGCAAATGAATCGGACAATCAACGAGCCAATCACAGAGGGTTATACCATCATGTAACCTGGTCCTAAGGAAGCTCTAAGGCATTTCTAAACCCACCTAAATCGGGTCAGAACTGAAGTCAAAGCAAAAGTCAAAGTTTTGCGACTTTCGGTTCCGAACCGAGCCTAAACAGAAAATTGTCGGATCGAACAAGTTTAGACCAGTTCTTATTCCAATTACCAAGTTATATGAAAGATAAAATAGGTTACACGCCTTCCACATTGCTAATTATGTGTTAATTTGAAAATTATGTTTCTGTTGACTTTTTCGGATTAAGTTTGACCCGACATTTGATCTAGTTAGAGCGGGAATCAGAGGGTGCCCTCTTAAGGGTTTATTGCCCACATAATTACCAACTTATAACTACCTTAAGTTTGACTAATCACTGGACCATTAGTGATTAATCAATAAGTCAAACTTTAATTACGACGGTTTGACTTTTAAGCTATAAACTAAGTAAAACACGATTAAGGAAGGTTAAGGATACTTACCAAGGTCCTAATTACGACTAGAGATGCTTAGGAACTGATCTTGAACTCCCAAAAGCTCCAGAAGTTGAGTTATGATTGAATGATCAAAGTTGCATCAATGTGGGACTTTATATAGTGAGTTTAATCTCACTAGATCATGCCAAGCAATGCTATACATGTTCCCTGATGTTAAACATGTGTCCCTAGTGCCTAAAAACCAGTTGGGGTCGCCCATGGTATGCAAAACAAGCAATCCAAGTCGGTTAGAGGGCTGAACAGACATGTCAGCGTTTTCTGCCTGGGCTTACGCGGCCCGCTTGAGGCTCGGGCTCAGGTAAACAAGTTTCATTTAATTGCAGTTTTGGCCCCTGGTCCTCCTAAAAGTTGTTTTGACTTCTTGTTTTGCACTTTGAGCCCTCTAAATTGATTTATAAGGGCTTCAAGACTTATACCCACTTTGTTAAGTTCTTGGTTAACTTTTGGTTACCCGAAAAGTCATAAATTTCATCGTTGACGCTTTTAACCCCTCGTATACAAATTTTATCATAACTTTCTCATACGATAACGGAACTTGGTGAAATTTTTATCATGCATTCTAGTGAGCATAATTAATCATTACAAAGCTTCGGGTTTGCTAAAAGGTCACTCAGAGGTATACTTTAAACATGTTGACACATTTAACCCCTGTAGTTTGTAATTTCTCACTTTCTTTCACAATTAGCTTCGTATGATCCATGATTCATTCATTTAAGGGTATAAACATCATGTAGGGTTATTGTAAAGTATATTTATCTATTGTTGACATTTTGAACCCTTATATTTACAAACTTTCCTTGTTTGTCAACTTTAGTCCCTCTAGAGTATTCTTTCACACGTTCAAAGCTTATGACACGTGTCAATACATTATTGGACATGAAATTACGAGGTGTTACAGAAGACGTACGTTTACCTTTCGTCCCGTGCTTGGTTGCTCCAACCGCCACCGATCACCACCGATTGCACCGCCGTACGATCAGTGGAACACCTACGTTTCTGTTTACCGATCACCAAGGCCGCCGCCGCCGCTCCAGTGTGATGTAGAGAGATAGATCGAAATTGTAGAGAGAGAGAGAGCATCTGTTCGAGCGATTGGAGAGAGAGATCGAAATTGTAGGGATTTTGATTTACAGTTTCCTATTTTGAATGGATATAAAGACTTTATTACCCCTATAATTTTCAATTCAGTCCAAAAAAATAAAACAAATTTTACAATTTGGTCCCTATTAATCTAAACCATTAGATCAAAGATCTAATGGTGTAGATTATTTCTTATCCTTCTCACATTTTTGGTCTTTTTTTACAGGAACCTTACTCTATATATATATATTTTAAAATAAACGAGTCAGCCCACGAATTAGTAGGCTACACAGGCACACCGTTTTAGGCTTTTAGCTAAACGTGTTGACGGATTATCCCAAAACCAACCCCTACACAAGCACACCGTTTTAGCTAAACATGTTGACGAGTCAACCCAAAACGACCCGATTTTTTTTATGTAACGTCTCACTCCTCATACTAAGTTATCAACCAATATTATCTGCTTTAGTTACAAGAAATTTACAGATTTGTTTTTAATTACTCGAGTTATTCGAGAAGGTTAGATGTCATAACCATAGGTAAAAGTGGCTCCGAGCCTCTAATACCATTTGTAACATTTTGCTCTCATACAAAGTATCAACTAGTATTATAATCTTCCTAGGAGGTCATGTGACTTGAATAGCTCCCACCCAAAGTCAGTGGCGAAGGTTGAAAATTTCCACCGGGGGGGTCGGAAGTCACCGAACCTAAAAATTCTATATAAGTATTTTTTTAATAAAACCGGGGGGTCAAAAACGTATATACCTAAAAAATTCTACACGAAACGTACATACATAACACTACTGAGCGAAAAGTTCGGGGGGTCGGGCGCCCCTCCCGGCTCCTTAAAAGCTACGCCCTTGCCCAAAGTATAGCTTACATGTAGACTTTATCTCTCATCCACAATGAATACGCTCAACGCTCAAACACATTAATAAATAATGATATTTGAGGTCAAACATTCATCATGTCCTAGCAACTCTCACGTGAAAGGACGATGTTGGACTAATTTTCAAAACTGAGTGGTTTTAGATAACGGGTTTCAAAAATACCAGTGCCACAATTTAAAGTTGATATGTAACTTTTATCTTTATGTAAAGATCCTAAGTGCTAGATAACATGATTGAACGTTTTTGTTTTGGGGAGGGGACGGAATCACTGCAAAATTATTAATGTAAAGAATGAAATATACAAAATTGAAAGATGCTAGCCCTTCCAGATACAATCCCCTTAGATGAGACTAGATTTCTACACTAGGCCTAAGCTAGAGGTGTAAAAAATGGGTTTGAGCCCGATGACCCAAAACCCGACCTGGACTTGACCTACTGAAAAAACTGGTTTGGCCCAAACCGGTTTGGACCCCACCCAGCCTGCCAAACCAGTTCGTGACTTCATATTTAAGAGGTGGTTTGGGCCAAACCAGTGGCGGATCTAGCCAGTTTTTTCACTGGGTTCCTTTTTTCAAATCATACAAGGTTTACACTAAAAAAAAAACATTTTTTCCAAATCATACAAGGTTTACACTAAAAAACAACGTTTTTTTTTCCAAATCGACTGGGTTCCTGGGAACCCGTAAAACCAGGCTAAATCTGCCCCTGGGCCAAACTAGTTTGAGTCCTTAATGAAAATAACTGGTTCAGGTCTGTGAAAAAAAACCCGGTTTTTTACACCTCTAGCCAAAGCATCAGGTCTATCATTTGGGCTATATAGCCCAACCAAATGAACTCTAATTTGGGCTCTATACAAATAGGCATCAAAACCCAGCCCAAACATCTCCACCCTTCCTCTAAGACACAAAACAGCCCAAAGAACTATACAACCAAGGTGCACAAAAAAGGGGGTTGGGATTCCACTTTTCGATCTGGTTTGACTTTCTGGTCAAAGTCATCTTTGGCTTTTAAATGACACACAGGTCATCTTTGAGTCTTTGACTTTCCTGTTCAGAATCATAAACTTTATCAAGCATGTAATTCTAATTCTAATCATATATAGTGAAGTTCAATTTTGAATATGTAACTAAGTCAAAAATTTGACAATATGTGTTCTTAATGGATTTTGGCCAAAACTTACCAAGAGTATAAAACTATGTTATAACCATAATTAATTTATGAAAATCAGTTATAAACATCATTGAAATTGACTCTAATCAATATTAGAAAAAAGGTTGAATGATGAGTGATACTTCCACAAATGGGTGTAGGATTTCAAGACGCAAATGGGAAGTTAGAACAAACTCGAGATTGCGAAATTTTAAACTAAACGGGTCGGGTCAAATGCAAATGGATTTTGCACTCATTCAAGATTCATATATGTATTCAAGATTGAGCATTTGAGCACAGATCTAACAGCTGAATTCTCTCATATGACAAATATCATAAATTTCATATTATTGAACACATTAGCACAATAAATCAAATAACCTGTAGTATCCCCAAATTTTTAACACTTAGCTTCATCAAAGCCTTAATTTCATGCTTCCTAACCATTTCTCTATATTCATGTTGTTTTAAAATTTATAAGCATGTAAAACTTTTGGAATCCATGCATCTGTAGATGTGGGATCGGTAAAAATTTAAATAATGAGCCGATATGGAATCAGAACAAGTTCAAAAACAATGAAAAACTTATGATAAAATTACGAAACTTGAGACCTAAACACCCCTCGTACATATAACTGAAATTTACTTAAGACAAAAGAGAAATCTGAACAAACATTAATATGAGTTAGGAGGTGTGGAGTGCAAGTATATTGAAGAATATTCTAATTTCAAACGCCAAAGAACCCCAGGAGTTCCAAGGGAGGAGCACCCTCTTTGTGGGGTCTAAGGCGCGGATCTACAAAGTTGAGAGAAAGTTGCATGGGAATTGAGCGTTAGTAGGAAATGTACTAAGTGGCGACTCGGACAATCATTGGCGACTTGGTTATTGTTGACTTATCCAATCATAAACAATAACTAAGTTATTGTTAGTTACTATCAATAATAATCTAATTAACTATCAATTGTTTTAAATCATTAACAACACACTCATTTATTGAACATTGTTTTGTTTCAATTCAACTAATTCATAGGGATGGTTCCCCAACTATAAAAGAGAAGTTTTGATATATTATTGGTACACCTTTTCACTATAGAAAACACATACTTTGTCTTATTTTCTTTCTAAATTATTCGATTAATATTTTGAGAGTACCATCAAAAGTCAATAATCATACAAGATTCGATGAAACTTACATATACACATGACATGTGTGTGATATATGTAATTGTTTCATATCCTACATAAAAGACATGTATATAATATTTATTACATATGAGTATAAATTATTAGATGATGGTTGGTTCGGTTGTGTGGTTTTTTTTTTATTTCCACATATTTATATTATCATTAACCGAACGAAAAATATTTATCAATTTATGAAATCCTAGCTATAAACTTAATAACTATAGTATCAATTTATGAAATCCTAACTATAAACTTGTAATTATAGAATTGTAGATGATTAGATGGGTCCTCAACCTATTCATTTACTTGCACCTTTTGAAATTCATGATGTAGAATACCACGTAAATTAGTTTGGTCTCTACTTTTAGAAGATGTGATAGAGTCCCATCCCACCCTTGATTATATTTCTTTTCTAGTTGCTTCATAATGGACCAGATATGTGCCTGTTTTGATAATTTCAGTTTTGATAAAATCATGTTTCATACACGCCGGGACTGGCCGTTTATGATTTTACCATCACACGTCAGGATTCCTATTGACTTTAGATATCAAATACTCAAGTGTACTTATAACATTTATATAGTTTAGTAATTTTAAGTTTATAACAACTTTAACATACTATTTATTATGGTTTTTAGATCATAAACTTATAAGTTAATATACGGGTAAATAGACTTGGGTTTCTTTTCCAAACTAGTAAACATTTTTTAATAATCTCATATTTGTTCTATACCCAGCTATCAAGTTTGGTTTCTTTTACCATCCTTATTTACTAATTCTTCTAGTTATTATTATTTTGTTGTTATAAATCACATGTATTCATAATTTCGTGTAGTAATTTTCTTTTAAAGTTATATACCTAACAAGTATTTATTAAGTTTTTTTTGTTACATATTTTGTAATTAAAAAGTATAGAAGCAAAGCTTCTTCGGAGAAGAGCCAAGTTCTAATCTTGGATAAGGTGTAATTTAGGGATGGAAAATTAGTTGTTAGTATTTAAAAAAGTATAGCATATCAAATCTATACTCTATATAAAAGAAACCAATGTTTAGCCACGTGTCCTTCTCTCGTGATTTCTGGAATTTCTTTTCCCGCTCATCCTCCTCAGCCTCATTTAGGCCCGGCCCATTTATTAATTAAATAAACTTTCCTATCACCGTATACATCTCTAAAACCCTAACAGCATCACGCGGCAATGATTATGCTTATTCTCTTCTTGGTAAAGTTTGTTCTTCCGATTCATACTTTTCATTGTGTTAGTAAAGATTTTGTGTTGAATAACTCGATAGATTTTGTTCTTCCTGGTATTTTCGGAACTTCATGATTCATTACACCCATAAAACTTCTCTCCCTTTAGTCTCACGGAGAATA